>JAAAKM020073195.1:128983723-129043780 GCA_010016025.2 Alatinidae sp. Z8VKAUB7J3
TGAACTTCAGACTTTTGTTATGTCTTATCAGGAGTTGGTAAGCTGAAAGTCTACCTCAAATATCAAAGGATTTCAAAGACATGGGTTACATGGGTGGTATACTTTCACATGGAATGACCCTAATCTATTTTTCACCTGCAAAATTCGACTTTAAATCTTTGATTGTAAATTTCTTTGGCTCTTCAGCAGAGAATAATTTTAATTGAAAGCTCAAAATGAAGCCCATGCCTGTGTCTAATCGATTTCGAGGCTAGAATAGCAGCCAAATTTTAGGCTCCGGTTTCAGATCACGTTTTGTGAAGTTATGTCGCGGAATTTTTGGTGCCACTACAAAGTAGATCGATTTGACCACACAGGGTAACGGAAAATGTCAAATTTAACACACGCAAGGTAATCATACGAGAACTAAAACTATAATACGTGATTCTTCCATTATTTCTCAACATTAATTGCAAATTGTGAGAATCAACATTGGCAAGAGATAGGCGAAATAAGTAAACAAAATCAACTTGTAGTGCATCCACCTTCAATTCCGACTCGGAATCAGACATCCGCGGCCTCCCTAATACATGTGACAGATCTCATTTGAATCAACTTTGCTTTGTACTTTGCTATGCTGTTGCCCCTTCCTATCCTCTCCACCGACTATCTACCTTCTCCACCGACTATCTACCTTCTCCACCGACTATCTACCTTCTCCACCGACTATCTAGCTTCTCTACCACCTATCTTCGGAACCTTGTACCGATTATCTAACCACCTACTCTACCCCCCCCCCCTCCAACTACCTACTCTAACCCAATTCTAACTACCTACTCTACCCACTCTACCCCTACTCTCACTACCTACTCTACCCCCACTCTAACTATCTACTCTACCCCCACTCTACCTTCCTCCCCACTCTACTTTTCACTCTCTACCACCGAATCTACATTTAGTTACTATTCGTCATCCCATCTACTACTTACTCACCTTTCTGTTATTGCATGGATAGTTGTCTGCCTTATGCTTTATATGTAATGCTAGTAGTTCCTTCGTAATCTGATTTAGTCACTATACTCTACGCGTATTGCCTACCCTTGTGCTTTTCAGCCTTATTTACGCAGCCTTATGTAAAACGCTTGCGTCAAGCACGAAGCCAGCCAAAAATTCTTAGAAGACATGAACCTAAGCGGAAGACAGTAAAGCATTTAACGTATGGAAATTTAAGATTGCTTAAACACCTTGTTGATCATTATTGTTTCATTGCTTTTAGTTTTGGAATATTTTCAGTCATTAGGTTAACATTTTCAGTTGTCACACCATATGAATTTAAATATCGAAATAACTATTTGCAGGTAGTTTGTACACTTGATATTAAAATGTTAGCTCTAAGTTATCTTCTAAATTTTAGGTTTCTGGTGTGAAATTACCTATCTTTAATTTATTATCATGTCTTATAATACAAACATGGATTCTTGTCTGTATTTTGCCTTCATGAGTTTATTTGGGTTCTTAATGATGTGGTCAATTTTTGTTCATTTAAATTCCATGCTATCTTTAATTGTTATACCCTTACCTATAAGAGTGATCATTTATGTGTCTGTGTTTTTTTGTCAAGTCTCCTCCAGGTTTTTATATAGTGTATCCTAAGTAATCTGAGCGTTATTTATCAGGATGCCAAAAGTTGTCATATTTAGACCAGTCTTCGATTACTTTTGTCTGCCTTTTTCATTGCATTTTCATTTTGTTGACCAATTTTGTAATTTTAGATGTCTTGGAGGTGATTTTTGCCGCCTGTGCAAGCAGCTCTGTATTTCTTATTACCATACAATCCCATCCTATCATATTTTACAGCATGGGATAAGATAAACCGTAGTGCAGTTTGCAGGGTTTCGCAATGCACCTATTAAACCAGTTTTGTCATTTTGTGTTTCAACAACATGCACCTTCTCATTGGATTTAAGTATAAATTACATTGGAAAGAATAGCAGTTGGAATTTTCATGCTCAGTTTTCAAATTTTCAGCATATTCAAACAGCTTACCTCTGCATTAAGTTCATGCTGTTCAGAGCTTTTACACTTTGTTTTTGTATAAAAAATAGATCAAACTAAAACATTTTCCCTCTGTTAGATTTATTCCATAGGAGCTTTTTCAGTTGTGCATATGGTCTTTGTTTCAAGCAAAATGTAATCATACAGTGTAAACTTTGGTTTTCCCAAATTGTAAACATTCAGCATAAACTTTATTTGCTATTTTGATACAGAAAGTTATTACCTGGGCAAGGCTTCCCTCGACCGAGTATATCTGGTGTATTTCAAACAATACTTAATTCCGCAATATTATATACAAAGAGGTTTATATACAAAGAGGAAATAGGCATAGGGATACGAAGTCACGCACGTTGACTACTCTGACATCACTGCTATATACTTGTAAATTAATTTAATCCAGCAACATTGTGTACACGTCTTGCGTGAAAAGTCCAATAATGAAGACATTTTGCAGCCAGATTTAGAAATCATTGTATTAAGCAAGTCGTTGCCACCACGTAACCAAGGTCGTTAAGGCCTGACGAGCGTTTCCGGTATACTCGCGTATTTTATGTAGGAGTCCTCATAGCAAAGGTTGTGGCATTTTGAAGGGATAAGAGCAGACTACCATGTACATCAATAAATTCGATAGCCAGAATTTGTTGATACGGAACAAAGTGTAACAGATATCAGGTTTAGCCTCTCTGATCAGAGAGCATATTTTGAAATTGACAAATGAAGTCCGATACGGTACCAATCAGTAATAAACAAGCATCGATTTTCATGAGTCAACTTTAACTTTGTTTTGATGTGTCTCTATTTGACTCGACAATCCAATTCTTGAATAGCAGGTCGTAAAGTCATCGCAAATTTAAGTGCTATAAAAAGTACATTAAGTAGCAAAAACTTCGGTGCCACTAAATTTTTTTGAAGACAGCTGACCGGAAGTTTATCACACCGAAATGTTGGGGTACCGAATCTTTAATACCACAATTTCACAATCACCAAGGTTCGATGAAAGTTCTACATTCTTATTTTACTTGTCAAAAATCGTTATTTCAGTCGTTGATCTCAAATTGTTTGAAACCTTTGATGATCAAATGTGAATGGTTACGCCCTTACCAGGATTAGCACCCTCTCCTAAAACCGCTATCATGGTTATGAGACGTCAATGACATTCCAGCAAAGGCGAAATACTTTAAGCTGCCAACCGAATCACTCAACCGATATCGTCACAAATTTATCGAAATCATCGTCACCAAGTAAATTTGCACTAGAACATTCGATACTTAACGTATATGGACTAGTTTACCCCAATTTAACACCATTCGGTAGACAAAAATGATTGCAAAACTTCTTGTAATTCTCTTTAGTATTAAACTTGTTGCCCAATCTAATGTATTTAATGTTAAAGTATAATTACACAGTTACTTGCAATACACAGTTTCATATTTGCTTTCCCTGTGTTGCATTGGTCTAATGTCTTCTTATATCAATTTATATCTTTGAATAATTTCCCCTTTTTCTCACAGGATATTTATTGCTATGTCATTAAGGTGTTGCCAGACATGTCTTAACAACCCAAACTGAGCTAACTATACCTACAAGAAAGTGATGTCAATCAAACGTACCCAGTTAACAAGGTTGTTTGGACAAATCCTGCAGGCTGTTGTATTTTCGCTTCCATTTACACTCTGCGTTGGCTAAAACATAACACTTCTTCTCTAACACATGAAGTGGAAACGTGGTCATAGCTTTTGAATAGCCTGTAATGCAGCTGGTCTTTACGATGGGCAGTAGTTTCTAAAGGCCCTTTTGTGCTGACTTCACCCTAGCAATCGAGGTTTCTACTCATTTTACCAGAATGACCAAGAATGTAATGCAAATATACATAGATGATCACATGAAAACAGAAAAATGGTGAAGCAACTTTTCGCTCTCTGTCAAGACCGTGCCAACTCTGTAGTTCAAATATTTGTTTACTGTGGTATTTACACTTTCCTTCAGAATTGCTATCATTGTAATTAATCATTTAAACTTTGCTTTTAATTTGCTTTATTGACGGCAATACTCCCAGATTCTTTAAAAACTTGTGTATGTTTAACAAGGTGCATATTTGCAAGCATTTTTGTATGGATTTTAGAACTACTCACTGCTTAGTGTTTAAAAAGTGTACTTAGAAAAGCAAACTGCATTTCGGCCTCGGGCAACAGCGTTGCTTACAATAGCATGGTGAAGTTGCCCTCGGCTCTACTATAATACGATAGCTGAATATGTTCTGAAAATTTTCCGAGACAGCATGATGTTAAGGAAATTGCACAACAGGTTGCCATACTTTGGTCTTGGGCAAACGAGTTCCTTGTAATAGTAGTTTAGGTTGTGCAGCTATTCATATTCAACACTATTCGTTGCAAACCTTGTCAGTTATCAAGGAAACAAATTTACTTACAGCGAGAATTGTTTTTGGGAATCCTTTTTAGGTGATAAGGACATTTGTAGAAATATTTCAGCATATCGTAGAAAATACTGTGCTCGGTACTTCCTTGCTATCGCGTTCCGCGTACTGTGCTATCATTGGGCTTAATCGGGCATGAAGGATGAGTAGGGCACTTGTAAGTGGTTGTCACACTGACGATCAGCATTAGATGAAGGCTGTAAGACATTGCACATAGGATTTTTAAGGAATGATGGCACAATAGACTGCTATACGTAAGACAGCAAGCATAGTGCAGTAAACTTTGATGTTCGATTATATGCTGCGACTTGCCTACCATCGCTTCTCGGTCATTTGGCTACGATCACGTGTTGTATCTGTTCTCATTGATGAATTAACCTCACTACGGGAGGTCCTCGGCCTGTGCTGACCAAGGGTGAGGTTTCAAAAGTATCCCTGTATCTGTTCTCATTGATGACCCATTGATGGCAGGCTCTTTCCATGGGTCGTGAGAGGCGGTCCTACTGGGTCGATAAACCTGCTTCATGGCTTGCTTCTCTGCCCGATAGCCTAAATTGAGGGGCGTCGCCCTTGGACTAGCTCCAGCTGTCCTTTATTTATTAGGTAGCCCGTTTGGCGTTTTTTCTGTTTATTTAGGGCAGTTTTAAAGTCGGGCCTACTGCTCATCAGGGGTCTTTGATTGAGAGAGTACCATGTCTAACATACCTTGTTAATAAGCCTGTTTGGTGGTTTTTAATTTTTTTTCTAAGTAATTTCAAAATCGGTCCTACTGCTCATCAGGGGTCTTTGATTTAAAGATTTCCATATCTGTCAACTGTTTGAATGGTTTTTTCCCTTGTGCACAGCGTTACTTCTACTGTTTTCTGTATTATCCGTAGGTTTACTGCGATTAGTACACCTCTGCTGCTTCAGTACTCTCTTCTAAAGTTCCACTTCTTCCCTTGCCGCTACCAATAAATCATCTGTTTACACAATGGCCTATGGTGAACTTCGTAGAGTGTCTTTACTTACCACAACAGTTACTGTAATAAAGAGTAAAGAGCTAAGCGTTGAGCCTTGATG
Organism: Alatinidae sp. Z8VKAUB7J3; assembly: GCA_010016025.2. Lineage (NCBI taxonomy): Eukaryota > Metazoa > Cnidaria > Cubozoa > Carybdeida > Alatinidae > Alatinidae sp. Z8VKAUB7J3. The sequence continues at coordinate 128,989,254 of JAAAKM020073195.1, forward strand.
GACTCCGGTAGAGAATCGCCAAATATAGAAACTTTATTGACAACGTTTCGTCTAACAGACTTCTTCAGGTCACTACTGAAAACTGGCTAAAAGGAGTCATATTTTGTATCTTTTCCCAGAGTTTACAGTTCAGTTTTAGCCAGTTTTCAGTAGTGACCTGAAGAAGTCTGTTAGACGAAACGTTGTCAATAAAGTTTCTGTATTTGGCGTTTTACTTGTGATAACTTGTCGGTGGACTATTCACCTTTTATTCACACTTACGACTGCGTGCGGCTGAATGCAAGGAACATTAAACTTGGTTTTAGCCCGGAATTGACATAGCGCTGTTAGGCTTGAAGTTGCTTAAAACGCATGTAGGTTTATACTTTTGAAAGTTAGACAAAATTAACAAGAACACAGTAACTCATACCATGTTAATTTACAGTGCACATAAGAAGGGTAATCAAAGCTCCTTAGAGGACACTGAAAACACGGAAAGTAATAGACGAACGATAAACATTTAAAGGGAATACTTGTAGCAATAGATGTTGTATGTTGTATAATTCTTTAATGTACTACTGATTCACTTAAATAATATGAATTTCGCCAATGGACAGACGCAAACGGAGGGCCAGGGACAAAGAAATAAACACTACTGTGCTTTTAGAGGTAACACTAATACAATACTAACAGAAGAATCATTACATTCAAATTCAACAAACAATAAAATATCATTGAAAACAAAATTCGGTAATTAGTATCTCACGTGCTGCCTTGACTTGATCTTGAACATTGAAGTTATAGCTTTATATTCCCAGTTTGTTGATGGCTGGATCCCATGCTATGGACAGCTGGCCGAGAACAGTTGGTTCCACGAACTGAACTCTCCTGCACTCAACTCGTCCCCTTTATTTATATATTCTTGTTCAGCCTTAATTTGGATTTCTGGGCGTCCCATTCCCAAGGACGTTGCACAATGGTATGGCATTCCCGTAATTACATGACGTCTTCATTACTGTAATCGACATACTTGACAATGATAAATCAAGTTTTACTAGGATTTGTGTTCTCTGTAATATGATGATAATCGTCAATAACACTATTAAAAAAATGATAAATTATTGTTGTCTTTCACGTGCATTTGTTTACGGTGGTCCGTATTTTTCAACCTCCAACGGTATGTTATTTCCCCCCCCCCCCCCCCCCTCATGCTAGCAAAAATGTCCAAGTACCATTGGATCCAAAAGGGTACTATCCGAGATTATGAATGCATGTAACATGCACTATAAACTTTGAATAAATATTCCTAACTTGATTTTGAAGGTATAAAATAAAAACGTTAGCAGTGTGGAAGAAAAGCAAAAACAGCATTCTTTGGTATTGTTTTTCTCGTTCTGGTGTTTTGATGCAAAAAGCCCCAATTTATGTAATGTTATCTATGTTCATCAGGAAATTTGCCAACAAAAGAGCCTTTAACTAGAAAATCTCTCTTACTCCCTTAGTTTATTTTGGACTCCTCTAATACCCCTTGTCTCAAATTTACCCCCATGAAAATCACAATTACCCCCATTGAGAAACACTGCTTTACACCACTCCATAGTATTTTTTAGTAGACTATCCGTGCATCATATCAATAAATAAACATTTTCTTTCATATTTTTGTCACTTGGTGATTAAGCAGGGGTGTAAAATGTGGATGTGGAAGACCATATCAAGAGCACCAAACAGGAGGACTGACAACAGTAACAGACCCTCGGGCTACGTGGAAATCAGAAACATGTACAAGGCGAATCCCTACAGATGCGTATGGGGAGATCGAATTTTCGGAGGACACAAGTACTCGTAAACCAGTAAGTTTCAACAAACAGATGATTGTACACCTTTTAGGTAAATATCACCCCATAAATATCACCACAGTACCATTACCAATATCATCATTATCAAAACCAACATTAAAAGCATTGCAGCAATCAGCATACAGCGTTTTATCTTCCTTTTGTTCATTCTTTTGCTCCCCCTACTCGCTCTCCTCCCTTTTCCCCTTCTCAACCTCTTTCTCCTCCTTGAAGCCACCACATTTTTTCTTTCTCCTTTGCCACCCTGCCATTCTTTTCCTTCTCCTCTGTATCATTGTCATCATTGTCATCATTGTCATCATTGTCATCATCATCATCATCATCATCATCATCATCATCATCATCATCATCATCATCATCATCATCATCAACATCATCAACGGCAGTGTCCAACAAAATCGCAAAACGGCTTTTCAAGTATTTATGCACCTAAGAAACCAAAGAAGGATCATTGTGGCCAGTACAGATACCAGGAATTTTGACGGAAAATGGTAACCACAATCTCTATAATTGTACCTATTCCTCTACGTTTTGCTTTCTGTAAATATCTGCATCAACAATTATCATTTCACTTGTAAACACCATATTTGGATATTCAATGATTCTGTAAAGAAGTTTAAACTTTCCAAAAGTTTTTCTATTTCAGAGCATTTCTGGCACCAAAGCCTCTTTTGGTCGTTAACGGTATTTCTGTTCCAAGCCCAGCCTATTCCCTAATGGCTATAAATACCCTTGGATGATATTCTGGTATTGCAGGGGTCGAAATAAGGAAATTTAATCAAACCGGCTGTTTTGATGCGAACGATACGAGCGATACAAGCGGAGGGTGTGGAGAGCGTGGAGGGCGCTGAGCGAGTACATTCAGCTTGGGGTCTGGTGGGCGCTGTCAGCCCCCTAGCGGGGCCGGGGCGGAGCCCCGAAAAATTTTCTATTTTGGTGAATTATTTAGCCCAAAATGCCTCTTTCCCGGACCATATTCAGCGATTTTATTGCCTCTTAACCAATGCATTATGGAGAGAAATGCGATTAACTTTCATCCGTGATGAACCGAAATGCCCCGCTCATGAAAATTTCTATCCAAAAATACAAAAGATTGATTAATTTTGATACCCAATGTAATTTCGAACTGGCTTTTTTCTGAAATTTAATACCTGCTCGAACCGGCTAAACGACAATTTGAGCCGGCTTTAGCCGGAGCCGGACGGTTATTTCGACCCCTGTATTGGACAGCAAAGTGTGCGTTTCAGTTTCTTGGAATCACAAGGTAGATAAATTGTACTGGTATATGGAAGAGGGCTTATCTTCTTGTCGAATAATCTCATCATGGCACAATCTGCTGCCTGTTTCATATGCATATCAAAATTCAACACAAGACTCAAATATGCATAGCGAACTACCAATAGTAGGCCCACCCTACGCTTAACATTTGCTGATGTGAAGTTATTGGTGTTCTTTTAACTGGCAGTTGTTTCTGCCTATATGGCATAACGTTTGGCATCCAGAAGTTTCATTTTTACATTTAGAACAGAAGGTTCACTCTGGTCACTGACCACAAACCATTGACCAGAAGATTTGATGCCAAGGCTGGTATTCCAGCTCTTTCATCTCCCTGAATGCAACAATGGTCACTCTTATTGACAACTTATACATATGACATAGAATATAGGTCCTCTAAGGATAATGCTTGTGCAAATATGCTTAGCAGATTAGCTCTTTCTAATATGAATGTAGTCTCTGTTGAAACTTTTGTTTTCTTCACAGCTGTAGATACTCTCTTAATCACTGCTACCGAAGTGGGGAAGGCCTCCTTGAAAGACCCCATTTTAGCTCGAGTGTATGACTATACTCTTTCTGGCTGGCCAGACACTTCCCCAAGTCCTGTTCTTCCACGTGATGAGCTGTCCCTCGAATGCAACAGTGGCGGCCGGTACTAAAGTGCAGTGGGTGCAATGCACCCGCTAGGGTTCTCACAATATGTGTTGCATTTTAACTGACTTCTGCTCATGTGCGTAGTTCTCGGGCTTGCTTCGAAAACGACTTATTGTACACAACTGACCTCTTTCTTTTGCCTCATTTCCAAATTGCAAGTTGAAATTCGAACCTTGATCATTTCATTCCATTTGTATGAGTAGTCAGTAATTCAACCAGACCGTTGAGCCAAGATCAATAGGACAGTGGTATTTTACAGACGGACCCCTACGTGTAATTTTTTTACGACGATGAATTGCCGTCTCTAGGCTCTTTTGTTTATAACGCATTCGTCGGTGTTCGATCGTTTGTTTGATTACGCAACTGAGGGTGCACTGAGAAAGTTGGCCCATTTTCAGTTTTAAAGGGTTTCTACGTGTATGGCGTCAAAACATTCCATTCACTTGCCAACATGAGCGCTTCCGAAGATCAGTTCATAAGGCTTTGACTGCAAAGACTGAGGGTGCGCTGATAATTTTGCACCCACATCTGGTTCCAGGTTTCAATCAATCAACCATGTTCCTGTCGCGTCCGAGTGGATGCATAGGGCCTCAACGAACTTTCGCCACCTTACTCGATCCTGTGCTGTCTCTTTCAGTCCGTCCCACGGTTCTTGCTCCCACAACATCAGAATTTAGTTACAATTTTGCTCAAAGCAGCACTGAGAACTTTGAGAAGTATTTCGCCTGGTGACCATAGTAGCAGCACATTCAGTCGTACAAGGGCAACTTTGAGATAGAAATGGAAATCTTGCAATAATAGGGTACAAGTTGCTCAGGTTATTGAAGAAAAAGATGAAAATGATGCAGGGGTTTTCCGACTTTTAAACTGTTCCTTAGTCCGGCCAAAGGAAAGTGAATTTTATAAATGTTAGGCGGGCTGCATGGTCTGGCCGCGGGTTGGTCATCACTGGGTGTGCAAGATATGTTTATCATGCATCAAATTGGTCAAGTAGTCGCTTCTGTGGCCGGTACTTTTTGTAATAGCTGATCACTGTACAGCATGTAGTGACTATTGCCTATGTGTATGCGAAAAGCGTACTAGCTTAAATATATACAGATGCTTTTGATTTATTGTTCTGTTAATAGATCATGGATCAAAATTTGTAAGTTTTTTTCTAACTAACTTCAAAAAGTCCTTTTAGATATGTACCACCTAGAGTGGAAAGAAACCATGTCAAAGCCCCCTTGTTTTAGTATGTGCCCCTTGTATTTGTAGGTAAAAATTTTGGCTAAGAAATATTTACCACTCATAGCTTTGACCGCCTACTCATAGTCTGGGATTTTGCCTGGCATCCATTTGTTTAAGAGATATCTCTGGAAGCTTTTAAAAATTTAGCAAAACTTCGTATGTACAGTAAAATATGTTTGTGGGCCGTGTGGTTAAAATGGTGTCCAAGGGATATGAATTTTTTGTTAATTTTCAAACCCTTAAATGAGACTAATATCATGTTACGATTGTGTTTTCGTAAGAAAATAGCGTAGTAGAGTTCCTCATGGTTTGTAGAGTTGTTCATGGTGGTTTCAGCAGCATGTAAAACTGGATGCCCTCCCCCCCAAATGCCCGATCACATATGCATGAAAGTAGGAAGCAGTTATCTTAAAGCCCCCAGTAGAGATTTTTTTGTTGGTCCTTGAAATGTTTATACATGTATATATGTACTTTCTATCTCTAACAGAATACAGTTCTACTTCAATATGAGTAACTCATTTACACAACAAGTGATAGCTATTATAACTGTATAACGATATAAAACTAAACTATGAATTACTCAATAATAAACGAAGCTTAATGACGATATTTTTATAGAGGGAAGTCTATTTTCTCCATTGCTTACGGCGCAAATCCCACTCTAATGATTTAATAGAATGAAAAGTTACATTACGTTCTCTCTCAGCCTCCCTCACACATTTCAAGATGTTGGCAGTCATTCAATCAAAGACCCCTGATGAGCAGTGGATACGACATTGAAACTACCTTAGATAAACAGCAAAACCACCAAACAGGCTAACTAATAAATAAAGCGCAGCTGGGCGTCCAAGGGCAACGTCCCTCCATTTGTGCTACCGGGCAAAGAAGCAAGCCATGAAGCAAACTCAACTGCCCAGTAGGACCGCCTCTTCCGGATTATGGAAAGCATCTGTCATCAATGAGAACAGATACAACACACGATCCTAGCCAAATGACCGAAAAGCGCCACTTCTAGCAGAAAACTTAAAATCTATAGTGGCAACGAACACCACTACAATGTTTCCATTAAATTAATCCACTAAGGGAATTCCATCAGGTCCTAAACCTTTCTACCGCCACACCATTGCAGTGGCATTTACGTCAATATTCTTCTAGGTTATGATGACAGAGGAGAAGGTGCACTGAGTCTCCATTAACCTTACCTAGCACGGGGGGGGGAGGGGGGGGGGGGCGCAGTATGCCCCTGGCTACGAGTATTGTTTAATAACTTTTGAATGCTTTCATCTAAGTTGCCGAAATTTCTGACCTTTCCTGTCAGAAAAAATTAGCTATCACTGCTCGTGGTCCAGTCACGTGACCCTGATGATAAAAGTTGACCATATATGGTCGAGAGGTTTTTCATAAACTTTTTTGTAGAATGACGTAACATTAGATTCTAAATACATTTGAAATGCATTCATACTGATTAAGAGGTAATTAACACTATTTAGGGGTAACTGTCGCTTTGGATGACGTCATATTTGGATCCCTAACTTTTTAACTAATTTGTATCCAAAGATCAAACAAAACTGTCCCAAATATATAAATAATGCCAAATGGCATTTAAAACAGGTATAACCATACCCTTACTAGGTGCAGTGCCAGACTCAGCTATCATCATAGTTTCTGGCCTTGGCCCGAAGGAGGATGCGCAAAGAAAACTGTCAGTTGGGATGGGGTATGTACCATATCTGTTTGGGAGCAAACAAAATTTGTAGACTTACTCGTCATTTCCCACTCGTCATCTACACATTATGATCTTTTACAATTGGTAACCTTTGCCCTCAACTTGCTTAGGTCAATCCTCAGGTGGTAAAGGGGGAACTACATCAAGGCATTATTGATACTTGCAAATGTTCCTGCCCCGCTCTCATCTGTAGTGTTACTCTCGCTCTCTCTCTAGTGCAGCTTAGTTTATATCTGTTATTGTGAAGTATGAATACATCTAGAAACAACCATGGGCTTATGACCGTACATTTAAGAGATACTGGAATTAAAGATAGTATTTTGATATACTGCCCTACAAGCATTTCTAAATTACCACCATTTTCTATATAATTTGGTTCCCACTTAACCAGGGTTCACAGCATAACCATTGCCGGACAATGAGAATGCGCAGTACTGTTTTGTTAAGTATATATTGGTTTTATATGTTTATTCACTTACTGTTATTTCCTTTCTTCTTCGTTTATATAAACATTTTTGAAATTTAATTGCCCTCCTTCCTTTCAGTATTTTTTTCTACGTATATAGTTTCATTCTCAGCTATTCATAGTCTTAGTATTCATGATATAGTATTGATGTCACTCACTTATTTACTTTCCTTTAAATTTGTCAAGTTCAAAATATTTTTGTAATTGCCGCAACTTTACACTCAAAATGTGTCGATTTGTTTAGGACCTTAGCAGGCAGTACAGTTATGTTACTGACGGTTGCATGGGCAGGATCTTTAGTCATTGGAAAATGTGACCTGAATGCAAAAGGGGAGTCTATTGATCAAACAGGATCAGGGAAAATAAGATGCAGAAAGCAGGTAATACATTTTGTAGCTGTTCTTGTATTTGCAAGCATATACTGCAACAGAAACTTTACTAATCCTTCATTGAAGTGGTTCTAGGAAAGTTGGCCCCTGGAGAGTTGGCCCCCGGATAGTTGGCCCCCGGATAAATGGCCCCCGGAAAGTCTGGATGTCGATGTCCACCGGTGGATGATTGGGAGCTGATGTGGCGACTAGAGAAATAGAGTATGTTAACATCGGAGGTCACCTAGCTCAGTTAGTAAAGCAAAGGTCACGAAAGCATGGGTCACGGGTTCGATCCCCGGTGGTAAGATATTATCTATTTCTCTACAATCTTTGCAAAAGTGATACCCAAAATGTTTTAGATACGTTTCACTACACGTTTTTTTAAATAAGCAACTTAGTTACTGAGGTATGAGGCCTCGATGTGGTCCAAAATCTAAGCAACAAGCTAGGCAACTCGAGGTCTTAAATTCAGGAGGGACAATTTTTAAAACGCCTGAAAAACAAACCAAGAAACATTTGTCAAGCAAAGAGATCAAGGATCCAACAACCACTTGGCATTTCATCATTTACAACACAACAAAATTCGGCGATAACCTGTAGTGATACCTAAGCAACTACTTAAGCAACTCCGGGCCTGATTTTGGAAATTGCTAAGCAACTCGAGGCCTGACCCTGAAAATGGAGTTGCTTATAAAACAAAACGTGTACTATTTTCACTAGGGGAGCAACTTGGCTACCAAATGTCTACTGCATAAGGCTGGTAAACGAAAGGTCCCTCCTGTATAGAATGGTATCAAGTAAGGTGCAACTGAGGCCTGTTTTAGTCCGTCCGATTAATTTAAAGGCGAATAGGAGGGGAGGGGGGTGGCTGGAGAGTCTTGCCGGTTATCCTTAACAGCTGCTACGCTCTTACCAATTTCATGCTCTTCTGTAATACAAATAAATGTATGCATGCAAGTTCTGAGTTTTTTGTTTACGTTCTCCTCCATCGTGTCTACACACAATTCTTTTATATTTGACACAAGATCTCTCACCCTCTTTATTTTGTTGTGAACTGCAATACCCAGCAGAGAATGCACATTTGCGTTATATTGAAGATTATTGAACATTCAAGACGATATATCAAATAACCCATTGCGTTGAGCTGGATGTCGAAGTTCACCGATGGATGATTGGGAGCAGATGTGGCGACTAGAGAAATAGAGTATGTTAACATCGGAGGTCACCTAGCTCAGTTGGTAGAGCACACGCCGCGAAAGATGTGAAACTTAAGTGCATTGAAATAGTAGAAGAGGTAGTGCAGAGATCTTACAGTTTAAAGGAGGCTAAATAAGGAGACTTTCAAGAATGGAAAGTTCCAAATTAGAACTTCATTCGGACAAGACATCCAAATTGTCCCAAAAAATACCCTGTCCAGTAGTTTTACTGTGTTCTAAAACAGCTGAAAACGATGGGTTGCTAAGTGGTTTCCCTGTTAATGCAGAAATTCATCATTATTATAATTATTATTATTAGATTGTATTATTAGATCTACATCTTACATATTTCATTTCATATCTCATCCTTGTAAACGGAACAGTAATTGGTCTAATCCCGATCTTCTTGTATGGTAACAACATGTATTATTGATCTCTAGATCCGTTATACATGTAAAGAGAGTAATGGATGTATTTTGATATAGGAAAGGAAAAAGATTGATGAAGTTTTTAAATTATTATTATTATTATCATACGCAAAAGATTCAACTTTTTACTGACGTAACGGACGTCAAGCCCCTCATGTAAAACGGGTGTTAGAGAGACACCGTTTAGTAAAACAAATTGAGGAACAGCCTTAGAAAAACTTCGCAAACGATTATGTCATTGCGTATCTCACAAAAATTTTATCAGTTCAGTGTATGCAAATAGTTATTGCAAGACAAAAAGTATATATTACAAGAATTCAATAATAATCATCTCCTTTCTCTTTTTCCTAGCTTGGTCCCTATTGTCGGAAGATGGAATACAATTCTTGCTACCCTTGCCGGTGTCGTGACAACTGCAAAGAATCAAATTACACATGTAAATGCCAAGGGCGTAGGTGATAAATCTACAATATGTGTTACTTTTGTCAAGTAAAGTACAGAATTGTGTAGTATAGCATAGTATGGTATAGAATAATATAGCTTAGTATAGTATAGTGTGTATAGTACAGTGAAGTACAGTATAGTACAAGATAGTGTAGTAAAGTATAGTATAGCAAAGGATAGGTTAGTATAGTATAGTATACCATAGTATAGTATGGTAAAGTATAGCATAGCATAGTATAGAATAGTATACCATAGCATAGCATAGCATAATATAGTATAGTTAAGTAAAGTTTCTGTTTCGGAGCAGGCTAACACTACTGCTACTTACAGTTTTATTGTTATTAGATTCAAAGGTGACAGACTCATCTCGTTTCTATTCCGTTTTTCCATAATGCCGTTATCATTTATATCAGTTACTGTATCTTCAGCATGCGATAACCCCTTCCGTACATCGAAATGTTTGACAATAGATCAAAAGATGTTTAGCTCAAGGCATAATGTCTCAGTTAACACACATCAACAATTATTCGAACAAGCTGACCATGTGAGCTTGTAACCATGTGACCATGTAACCAGGTGACCATATGACCATATGACCATGTGACCAGGTAACCATATGACCAGGTGACCAGGTGACTACGTGACCAGATGTTGGATGTAATCTAACTCGTTTTTAAGCCTTAGATAAACAAAAATTTTCAAAAGCAGTTACCTTCAGTAATAATCCCCACTATTTGAAGGCTTCACTTTAAATTCAGCATTCTAAAGTTTTAGACGTCCTAGCTTGTAGAGTGCAGTGCATTAGCTATGAGAATAGTGCTGTGAGCCTTTGAGAGATAACGAGGCCCATTTTGGCTTCAGACAAATAAGAGAAATGAACAGATAGTTAAATGTAAAGGCATCATTCCGTCTAAAAGAAAAATTTGGAATATGCTTTTCCTATTACTGAAATTGTTTCATAGCGACGGTATTAATATTAGTTTTTGAATTACGCTCTTTTATTGACATAGAGCATTTGGCCCCAGATAAGATTGAGGTGGAAGTACATAGAGATTCTTCTTAACCATTATACGCTTCAGCATTGAACTATGATTTCGGCCTATATCTAATAACTATCCATAATTTTTATACTTTTTGATTATGATTATAATTAGATTTGTTGCGACCATTGCATAGAATAACGGTACAGTCGATAATATTTAAATTAAATTAAAATATGCCCTGTACTTCATGGTGGATATGGATCAGCAACAGGAAGCGTTATCTATGGAATAAACAAGTTTTGAAAAGTGCAATTACTTTTAAATTGAAGAAAAGTTACCATTTTGGTAGGAGTTGCATGATTGAGTACTGTAGTGAAAGACGCTAGTCATTGCGTGTATTTGTGAAGTTATAAAACAAGTGATTTTGTCCAATGTCACCCCATGTAGGGGTGACTTTGGACAGAGCATATTTTTAATCACAAAAAGTGTTGTAATCTCAGATCAGGGGTGAATGCTTTACCAAGTCTTTTTTTAGAAACTATTCTAGGTGAGAAAAACAAATAAAAAATATATTGACAGTTTTCAAACATTATTTTCAATTGAAGGTGTCCTAAAATATTACACAAAGTCTCCCCGAATGATGGTATATTCATTGACATAACTTTGTGGTTTTAATGGTATCAATTGCGCTAAGGTTAGAAATTGTTCCCATTTCAGTCCTAACTCTGCAGATGACATAAATACCTTTAACTTAAGACATTTACAGGCTAAAGGTTGCTAATTATGTGAATTCTGGGCAGCTATAAATAGTTATTGTTAATATATACTCACAAAAAATAACATTGTATACTCATTAAAAAGTCATGTAGTATATATAATGATAGATGGTTTAATAGGTTTTGACGTCTTTCAAAAAATTAACTCAGCTAGATGTGTTTTATATTGCTTATTTTACGCATTTAAGTATAAAATATTAAAGCCAAATAATATTATAACATCAAAGTCGAGAGAAACCTGCAAAATAATTATTGTCCGCCGAGAAACCGCGGTGCTTGCAATTTGATTCCAGTCAATTTGTTGCGTAGTAGGTCTCCAAGAATTACTGTAAAATTTATGAAGCCTAAGTGAAATAACAATCATAATATCCGCACTGTCAGTTTATTGATATTTTGCATCCTAAAGTGGACTACTCTTAGTCGGACAATGATCCAGCTATTTTAGAATCTACTAAAAGATAATACGGATACAGGAAGGAGACATCATTTGATGGTGATTTACCTGTTTCGTGATATTTTCTTGCCCTCTAAGGCCCATTTGCAGTTTTTCTTCGAAACAAATATATCTTATTTTTACTAAGTACAGAAACAATTAATATGTATCAGAAAATGTTTTTATTTCAGGAGTCTATTTACTGTCATTTACAATCTTATGGAACTTAATGGCACAGGATTTCCAGCATCCTCCACAGTGATTACACAATATCAACAGTAGCTTTTCACACATATGGTCTAGGGTGGAGGAAAACGAAAATTAACACAAAATTAACACATGACCATGTCCTCAGCAACGCACGGATATTTTGCTTCTGGTAACCTAATCGAGCACTAGTACAACGATATGAAAGTTTAAGACCATTGAATTTTTCTTATATTTTTAACTCCGTTCCGTTCCCAATTTTCGCCAGCGAAATGGAAGCAAATGTCAAGGTACAGAAACGGTACATGAGCGGTTTTATTCAAGGGACAAACGACTTGCCAGGCCAGAAAAATGTCAGGCATTGATCCGGCACCCAAAAATTTTGCTCCCCTACATTTATGGCCGTTACTGGCAATAGAAACTTACTTACAAGAATTTTGAACCTTTTAAAAGTTTTTTTACAAGGATCTTACATAAGGTTTTTTTAAAAAAATTACTAAATTTTTAAATAAAATTAAACATTTCTATTTAACATATATTGTACAAAAACGTGTAACTTAAATTCCGTTGTTTTATATACCAAAGACTCATAATATAAGAAATATAATTCGAAAGGGGACTTGAGGAAAGCCAGCACTTACTTAATGTTCAAGAAACAATTGTGGAGTTTTTAGCACCCTGTTTCCACGGCGTGACGTCTTGGGGATCCCATTGCAGTTTAGGAATGCTTCCGGCCATTTTAAGGAAAGGAGCAACGCCGCTATTAGAACTCCATCATTGCAGACGAGAAAGATACCCTACTTTAATGTGGGATAGTACCTTGATGGTAATAATTGGCACCTTATAAAGCTAACGAACAGAGCATGATATCTGGTAAGTAAAGCACCTCGAGTTCTCGTCCCGGTCTCTCTAGACTACTGAATCTTGTAAAATTTCGATGCAAATATTCTGTACCCAGAGTAGAGTTCTCTAGTTAAGCGTACGGTCTATTTTATTTCCTGATGCATATCAATGGAGATCGTAGGAAATAAAAGCAAAAGTATTTTTTAAAAAACTATACCGTTTTCAGGAGTGCCTGTTCTCAGAGTACGAACATGCTACCTTAGTGACAATGCCAGCCTCTAGAAACTTTTGGATGGTCTCAATATCTCTCATAGTGATACAAACCAAAAATGAAACACTATGGGCCTTAGTGTACGTGTACGTGTATAAGCGTATCGGTACGTACGTACGCGTATATATACGTATTGTTGTTTTCAACTTAACATACATGGTACGTGAAAAGACTATTCAGCCAGATACCCCAATACAACAGCTAGTATGGCTTTCGGTCTCGGGCTACATTGAACACGACCCCGGCCTACCTACTGTACTATACTGAATGCATAGCTGTAAAGCTAAAATCTTGCCCCGGTATATGTTGTGTTGGCATTCATGTACGTGTAAAGTTTCTTTGCACTACATCCTGTCGACACTAAAAGATGCTAATCTTGTATGAATACTTCACCCCTTCCCGATAACCCCGAATTTAAACTGCTATAATATCTATCGGCAGTAAGTTGCTTAATCTACATGTATACAATTATATAATTGCTGGAAATTAGTAGTTGTTTCACGCCAGGGTTACTCTGTTGTTTTAGCAGCTCTTAGTACCGGTATTTACCATGCTAACACAATATCGAAATTTGAAGTGCAGGATTCCGAAGTTCGAAGAGCTAAACTTCCTATTAGAGTTTAGAGATCCCTTTATTGGGGCTGACGCGTTTTCTCTTATCAACAATTAGGCTACAATACGTAGGATTATTATTATTATAATTATTGTTATTTGAAACCTTCATATCATGGCATTTCAAGTAGATCACTTGATAACCAACAGTTTTCTGTAAGCAAAATTAATTTGCTAGATGTTCATGCACTTTTTTTTTTGTTCTTTTGCAGACCTCAAATGCTTTTGCAGCTGCTGCGAATGTCTAATATGTGGTTATGTATCTAAAGTTTTGTAATATATACCAAAATATACAACCACATCATGTTTGCAGAAGGAAGCTATAATCCAGAAAAAACTGGCTTCAATTCAATAGAGACAGTTGGAAAATTTGTGCAGATTCTTATTCAGAGGTGCTGGAGAGCATGTAGTGCAGGGATCCTGTGTTTACTTCTACTGTATTGGCTTTATGGAGGAGTTGTCATATTTCTTTTGCTTGCATCTGCTGTAATTGGAGCATATTATAACTACCAAGATGCATTATTATTCTTCCCAGATCAACCAGAGTCATCAAGAGTGTATGTCCATATTATTCAACCAGGGTCTCTCTAAAGCATTGGCAGATTATACTTTAACGAAAGCGTTGGTTGTTACATTGGGGAGACTGAACGAGACTTAACAATTTGTAAAGAAGTCGAATACCCTAATGTATCATTTTTCCTTGTTTCATCTGAGGCAATTTCAATTTACAAATTCCATTATTAAAGAAATCCAGGTTATATGCTGTAGTTTCTGTGCAGGCGGTATTTCGCAATCCTGCAACATTTAACCAACGTTGTTGATTAGTTGTATTTAGAAGTTAGCGTGACGTCATATTTCAAACGTTGAAATAACGTCGCATTAACATAAATTAACACCAAGCCTGACTTTCAAACAATCATGGACATCTAGATATTGTCACTGGACTGGTAACTAGTGGAAAAGCCCGCCAAAAGTCATACCAGGTGAGGTTGGCGTTTTCAGGTTATAAAAAATAGTAAACAAATGTTGTGCTGTGGTATTTACATAGGCACAACGAACGAAAAATATTGGGGGAGCTGTGGATTTTTTTCCCGAAAAAATACTCCTTTGCACAAAAATTATTGGGACGTGAATCGACAGTTCTGCGGACGGTTGATTTGAAGCGGGATAGGATAAACTACCGCCACTTTGAATTGGAAAAAAATCCTTAATACTACTTCCTTCTATTACCTAGTTTCCAAAGGTCTTTATAGGGCAACTTGGTGAAAATATTAGCAGAAAGAATTCGGTTACGGGTTGGCACCATTTCCAAACCTAAAAGCACTTTAGTTCGCAAGGAATGCCGACGCTAATTCAGAGGGTTGGTATGACTTGCAATTATTTCGTTTCTATTTCTTATTAAGTAATTATAAAAGGACCCGATAAAATATTTTGCCCGAAATTGTCCGAAAGCCCCCCTCAGCCCCTTTGGCCGTGCACCTATGGGGATTTAATTGTGGCTACGCCAGTAATAAGGAAAATAGAGTAACATTTCAAAAGTAAGAGTAAGTAATTTCTTCAATGCCCTCTTCTCGTTAAGTCTCGTTCAGTCTCCCCAATGTAACAACCAACGCTTTCGTTAAAGTAAAATCTGCCAATGCTTTAGAGAGACCCCGGTTGAATAATCTTCTCTTTTTTCTTTCTTTCTTTCTTTCTTTCTTTCTTTCTTTCTTTCTTTCTTTCTTTCTTTCTTTCTTTCTTCCTTTGCTTTTTTCTCTCTTTGCTTTCGAATAACGTAGTAGTTTGCCTTGCTCATATTGAATTTTTAATATATTTCATTGATTTATAGAACGCTTGCAATAAATTGAAAGGTTCTTTGAATGGATACAAATGTACTATGTGCTCTGGATAGGATAATTGATAGGCAAATAACAATCCAGTCATACTACTATAAAGGGTCACTGAACTGACCCATCGGCTAGAGATATTCCGCTCTATTCAACTGCACCGTATCATTACCTATCAGTCGCAAACGTTTTAGCGTTTGTCTTGCCTCAAAAGCACCAGCGTTCGCGATAGTGTGTGGTCCAACTTATATATCAGACCGTAAGATCAATCTTCACCAGACAGTCTTCTACCCTAGCCACTAGGACGAAATTTATTCTGCCTTCTCCTGTTCCGTAGAATGACTCTTCTTTAGCTGAAGAGTAGTTAAATCATAAAAGTATGGTAATTCTAAATTGTTAATTATGATGAAAGGTGTTTCTATTTCATGCCATTAGGGTCGACTCTCCCAGCATAGCAGACTTTATAAACTCTCGTCAGACGATGACGATTTCTCGCCGTATGGTGCAACCAGTCGAGACGAAGCGAAGACAGGGTATGTACTGACTATACTAATAAAATTTCTCGTAGTGGCTCCTCCGAATGGTGATAGAGTAAGTTCTCCTCAATTTTTACAGCATGATAAATTTAATTCATAAGGTTCTCCATATTGGCGCATAATGTTTTTTATTGTTATTAAGATATTTTTGTATCTATCATTACAACTCTCAGGTAATACTTTCAGTATTGGAGCAGACACTCTTCGGTTTAAATCTTGATTCGAGTTTTTTCTTGTAAGTGAAAAGTCTGTAAAATAGAGATGCAAAAGAATGTAGAAGGTAACGTGCAAACGTGAACACTGGTTTGAAAAACGACCTCATCAGGTCTGCAGTTGTTAAGTTCACTGCTCAAAATGTGAGAAACTCTTCTGTGCATCAAATGCCATTAGTACCTTCTTAAATGTAACCAAATTTGTTTGATCTAGGGTGTGTGTGATAAATCTCAGAGCTATTTGACTAGTTCCTAAGATATAAAAGAGGAGAGTATCCAGCCCCTGGACATAGAGTACTTTCAAAATCCTGGGTAAGATAAAGTTAAATGTGGATTTGAGGCGTTGTTTGACTGAGTATGGTGATCCAATAGAGGGGGTGGGGGGTGAAGGTTGCTAATCTTACCACAAAACCAAAAGCACCTTGAGTACTTTTGATCAAGTTTCTGGGGGTGGTCGTCCTTCTGGTCAAATTTTTCCTCAAGACCAAAAGGACCCACTTTTTTGCCCAGGTACTGACCAAAAGTACCTCCCCCCCCTGGAGAAATAGAAACTATATCACCAACAGAGATCGGACCTGTGACCCACGCTTTCGTGGCGTGCGCCCTACGAACTGAGCTAGGTGATCTCTGTAACATACTCCATTTCTCCAGTGGCCACATTAGCTCCCAATTATCCACCGGTGGACATCGACATCCACTTCAAAGCAATTGGAGACCAACGTCTTTGCGCCATGTGACTTCGCAAAGGGACTGCCCTCCGACCCGTCTATCTGTCCAAAGCCCGTTGAAGTTTGAAAGTATGTCCCTTGTGGTTACTATTTTCTGTTTCTCTATTGTTCTTTTCAAAACCAACATATCAAATCCTCTCTTGTCGATGATACTTCCTCTCAAGTCTCTTGGGATACTACAGTATAAACCTTCTTGAGTTCTACAATTTCGGCAGCACGTTCAAAAGCCTGCGTACACGTTGGTTTTTTTATAAGAACAACCTTTATATGAAACATCAGGCTGAGATTAGGCCAAAAAATAAGAACAACTTAAAAAACAAGGCAGGCTAAGATTCCAAAAACTCAAGAAATAAAATATCATTAACAAGCGAAAATAACAATCTACTACAGAGCAGAACAGTATAAAGTGCTTAACAGCGATTAAGCAAACTTATTGTAAGAGAATTAGTTCAACACCATCGATATCAGGTTTTTTTATGTAGTCTATGCTGGTATCTGTTAATGTAACTTTGTATTCTTCATGCTTTTTCTTGAAACTAAAACTTCAAGTAGAACATCCTATGCCCTCACCCTCGGAAGGCCCTGTCAAGATTGTTGCTTCTATTATGTTTTTCATTATTTTTTTTTACGGCAACTCGCGTGCCGTTTCAAAGCCTTGGTGGGTTAATATTTCGCAACAGTATTATTGGTACGGCTAGAGATTCCCAGGAGGTCCAGGGAATTTAAAAATTCTGATGGATAGTTAACCGTGAAAATAACTTAAAAGAGCGTAGTTGCTTGTGTAGGTATATACGGTCTTTTGATAATCCCAACCTCAATAAAGTGTGCATACTTTAACTTTGTGTTAACAAAGAGCTATTGCATTAAAGACTATGGGACAGTTATTTTTGAGTCTTTTACCATTTAGTTAAAAAAAAATTGTGCATTTTATTCCTCTTTCTGAAATTTGGAGAGAGTTTGAATTCGTATCATAGATTTAATTTCTGTCACCTAAACGCAATTATAGCTAATGTAGGATAATTACGTCGAGGTACAATTATGTGTATGATTCCTTCTAAAACACTGCTAAAAAATGCATAATATGATCAAGCTCCAAAACTTTCAAGAAAAGTTTGAACTTCGTGATTGGACAGTAGAAGGTTCCAATTCTCTTCTCCAACATAGGACTTATATATTTTTCTAACAAGGAGTTAAGTATATGAAATTCATTGCTGGCCCTTTCTTTCAGGGAAACATTTTTTCATGAAAGCTTGTTTATTTTCATACAACATTTTGGGACCGAATCTGGAAAAATCAATTCTAGTTTGTTTCATATTTTTTGCTAGAACTTGCAGTCTTTTTGCATGAAAAATTGTTTATCTTAAGCAAGATACTAAGACAATTATTTCCCCCTTTTTAATTCTCATTTTTTTTTAAAGTAAGAATTATGTCAGAATCACAAGGGAGTTTCCCACCATTTATAAAATCGTCTATTTCTCTCCTGTTCTCTTTATCCCTTTTAGGGACCATGTTCTATAAGCTGTAGCCTTTGAAGCGTCATAGTCTCACCATTAGATTTGATAAGTGTGAAATATCGAAAGCTCCGAAACACCATCCTCTAAAGATTATAACCGAACAAAAGCAAGATACGAAACAATATATTATAACCTTGAGGATGTGGAGATTGCTATCATAGCCACGTCCCAATTCCAAACCTCGGTACGGCGAATACAACAGAGTTAATATCTTGCTCAAGGTTATTTCTACAGGACTTTAAGCTTCTGAATGTCATAACTATTGTATTATGAAACAGCTGCTGTAACCACTCGGCCAAGCAGTTTCACTAAAGTAAGGGAGTCTGTTGAAAATTCACTACTTTGGATATCCTTGACGAGGCTCTTAGTCCAATGGCATACGTTGCACTTTGCACAGTTTCAATACTTCTTAAGGATAGGACAGAAATATTGTAGTGAATGCATTAATTGACGATAAGAGTACGAACAGCTATTAGAACACTAATGTTGCTGAAAGGGCAAGTGCTTAGGGTCAACCCAGTCATAGGAAAGTTGAAAACAACAAATTGAAAGGTAATGGCGAGAAAGTGAAAACAGCTGAAGGAAGCATTATTTCCTAATATCGGATCAAAACCTATTAAGATCCTGATTAAAGGTGATAACTGCCACCCTCACGGCTCGTATTCAAAATTCACAAGTGCATCAAATGAACCTTTTGCTACTTGAACTCCACTTGATTTGGTGTGTATTTGGAGAATTCGATTGCAAATAGTTGTCATCTAATCGTACAATAACATCAGGCTCAGACAGTTTGGATGAAATTTATTTGATAACTCTTAATGTAAGGTAACTTGACTATACTTTTGACCACTGAGAATCAATGAACACAGGAGGCCCTGAAGCACCAACAATAATAAGTACTTAACTTTAGTGTAAGGATTGGAGGTAAGAAATTGAGTCTGTGCAGACATCTGATAAAAAACTCCATGACAACTGCTTCATAGTTTTAAGTAAATTACCAATCCAGAAAAGTGAGGTCTGAGAAAGCGCAATCTTGGAAAAGCTACAATTACATCCCAAACCTGGACAAGGATTTGAGGAAAAGGCTAATGGCAAAAGCACAGGAGTTACTTGGTTTCTTCCATATTTTCTGGCGCTTTTCCAGTGTATTGGACACACAAGACCACAACCAAAGTTAGAGTTGTGTTTGATGGATCAATGAATATCAATGGGAAACTCGACAGACATAGCAATCTTGCATTTAGATTGTTTGTAGACAAATACAGGCTTTAAAAATGTCATTTTTTAATTTTTTTTTTATTGCTGCTATTGTATTCGTAATTAAACAATCCTGTATATCAATCCTGCTGTCCCATGTACCATGCCAGGAGAAAACAGCAGGAAATGTTATACTAAAATGAAGATCAGCAATAAAGGCATTGAGTTAAAAAAAATATTGTTATTATTAATAATAAACTTATTACTTTTATAATTTTATTTTTATTAATATTAACTTTATTATTAGTAGTATTGTTGCTGTTGTTTCTGGTTTGTCTTTTTGTTGTTTTTTGTTGTTGCTGCTGTTTTGGTTTTTTTGTGTTGTTTTTTCTCTCTCGATAATTCGTTGTATTTCTTGTTGTTAGGGTTGTATATCGTAACAGGTTTGATATGCCTTTTGTAAGAGAGTGTCAAACTGTGTATTGGTGTTATGGTGAAATAAAAATTTAGTTTAAAATTTTATTGTATTATATATCTTGTAAACGTTATTACTGTAACTGTAATTTTTACAGATAGAATAAATAGCAATGAAGTTTTAGAAATATATTATTATTATTATCATAAACCTTTTCGTTCGCATATCTTTAGCTTGAGCTTCATTCGCTTCCTTTTCAACCTCCTTTGTCTAGTGCTTTTTCAGTTACAGCTACACCACTGCCACCAATTATAGATTTTTTATTTTTTAAAAACTTCATTGCGGTTTATTCTTTCTGTAAATTTACAGTTAATAGCCTGTACAAGAAATAACATTCTCACTGTTTTCAATTTTTTTTAATAATAATAATAATTTTTTTAACTTCATTGCCATTTATTCTTCCTGTAAAAATTACAGTTGCAGTAATAACGTTTACAAGATATAAAAATTCTCACTGTTTTCACCCGGGGTAATGGGGACAGTGAGATTTATAGAAGTGAAAAATAACAATAACAACGATAATAACAATAATAACAATACCAACAAGATCGCAAGATAACCAAAGACGCAAAATTTTTAAAATAATAATGATAATTTTTTCTTTTTTTAACTCAATGCCTTTATTGGTGATCTCTTTACAAAAACTTTTCCCGCTGTTGTCACCTGGCGTAGTACATGATAACCTAAGCCGTTACAAGATATTAAAGGCCTAATTCAGTGTTGCATAAAGATACTATGGAGAGGATTATTCGGGGCATACAAACAAATATTAGCCTAATTATTGGTCAAATAAAAATTCCTTGAAACTGCTCCACCGTCCTTAATAATTATGCTACCTGGGTAAGTAACGCTGTTTTATTGACTTGAGTTTTCTTAAAAATAATTTTTTTTAAGAAAGCAACCCCGTTGAACTCCTGATTTAATATGAAACCAGCTTCTGACCTCATATTCTATCTTGACCGCAGCAATGTTATCAAACAGTTCATGGTAACGAACTATAGTACGGAGGGACACGGCTAAATAGTAACCAAAACTGTAAAAACGGAATTTTAATACCAATAGATGGGCCTACATATACTGAACTGGACTTTTATGCTGACTTTAAATATATAAGTTTCATCCAAATAAATCCTACCCAACAAAAGTTACGAGCCTTAGAAAAAGTCATACAATCTTAATGAAAAGCACACTATCAGATTCAGCATATCAGAGAACCCTACTGTAGAGGATTCAAGCTCCTATCTGCAAAAATGTGGAATTTAGTATTTTTTACCATAAAAATCACTGTGTTTATGCTATTTGCTTCTTTTTTTTCTCCCAGGGGTGATCCTGTCGACCCATTTTTCAAAGAATGTTGCGAAAGAGCTCATTCTAACAGAGTTTAAAAGTTCTAGCGCCCTTTTAAGTGACAACAAAAATGAAGGAAAACCAGCTCCCTCCCACGCTTATTTCATCAGGGGAGGGGGATACGAGGGAGGATCTCTCCATAAAGGAATTTATCATGAGAGAAGAGAATTTCCATGAAGGGAGCACTGGATTTTCCGGAATTATTTTGAAAAAAAAATAAATCAGAAATTAAACTGAAAAAAAAGTTTTTTCAACTGAAAGTAAGAAACAACATTAAAACTTAAAACAAACATAAATTGTTAGGCATAAAAGGGGGTTGATCCCCTCCTAAATACCTGACTCTTTACACTAAAATATTTTCAGTAATTTCAAAAGAGCTATTTATTCTAATTAAACGGCCTTTGTGATTCAGGGGTCATTCTCAAGGAATTCCTAGATTATGCAAAGAACTCAATTCTATTCCCTCTTATTTGTTGAGTCTTTTCTGCAACTAAGATATTTTATTGAGTTATGTGTTATGGTCCATACTTATTTATAGTAGTAAGAGGTAATAGTCACTCAAGCATTAATGTGACAATCATAATATGTCAACACCACAATACGCATGTTACATAAGGGTTGGTAGGTACTCTGCTCTGTGCTTAATTGAAAGTGTCAAATCGCATTTTTGTGTGGATGAGTTTTCGTTTCGATACCATTTTACTGCAAACCATTAATTTTTAGGAAGTTAAAGAAATACTTCTTCACCTTTTCAGTTGCCCGTTCCTCTTTTTATGGAAAATGGAGGTATTGCAGTTGGGGCCTATTATATGATTTAAGGAATTTTATTTCAAGTGATTGTTAACACCCATTCCCATTTACAGTATATATGCCTAAAATCATTCGATTGCTCCAGGGCCATTTTATTATGAAACCCACATTTTACGAATTAAAACACCCAATCACCACACTTATTCACCTCTGCAATTAAGCACAGAAGAAGGCGCGGAGGAAAGTATCTTGAATTGGAGGTATGAAATATCGAAGACCTATGATCAACCCAGTTTAGCCTCACTTTTTCTGAATAGAGTTGCTATATTTGTGGTTCTCCTCTAATTTTCATATGGTTATAATTTTGTTTAATGTGTATTGTTTTACATCCTTCTCAAATCTCACATTCTGTAATAAATCGTTTCCAGATTTATTAGAAAGGCTATAGCCACCCATCTCCCTTTTTCGCGGCTTATGGAGGGGTGAACTTCATGCTCTTAGTTTAGGCGTCATAAAAGTATTTACTACACAGCAGTGGAATGAATGGTATCTACTTACTTGTGAAACGATAACGACTTGTCTTCCCCAATACTCCGTTTGATATAGTTGAATGCTGAACACGATTTAGGCATTTTGATGAAGACTTCCAGGGAGTAATACAGCACGTCGATAATTCAAAATTAAGAAACGTTCGGCAGCTACTCGACGTCTGAAATATTTGAAAGCGTCTTTAAGTTAATTCCCCAGCGCTTTGTTTACTGCCACTTCATTGGAGCCATATGTGGGGCGAGTTGTTTTTTATTTTTCGGATCACTCTCTCGTTTACCTGCACGTTTTTTGCCCCCACCCCCCCCCCCCCCCCCCCCGCTTTTTTTTTGATAAGCAGCCGGATGATAACTGTTCCTTACTG
Organism: Alatinidae sp. Z8VKAUB7J3; assembly: GCA_010016025.2. Lineage (NCBI taxonomy): Eukaryota > Metazoa > Cnidaria > Cubozoa > Carybdeida > Alatinidae > Alatinidae sp. Z8VKAUB7J3. The sequence goes on from JAAAKM020073195.1 coordinate 129,012,499, forward strand.
CTACCTTCTTTTAGACGCAAGTATATCTGCCCCACATTCTACGTCAACTGTTGAGAAGAAAGTAAGTTAAATAAACGTCATTACCTTTTTTTAAATCATGAATTCCAGCTGGCCGATAGATGGTTTCAACACACGGATAAGTACTGTAACTGCTCCTTGTTGATACTGATTTTGATGACTTACGGGGCCGTGCAACAGACGAAAACGATGGGAATGCTTGAAGTAGGCCATGCGCTATTAGGCGTCTAATAGGTAGGAAAATTGGGTTAAGAATTGGACTGAGATGAAGCTAGTGAATGCGAATGTCTCAAGTTTGCATTTGCAGTATATGTCGCTTGTCGCTGTCGCTGATCCCTGTATGTAGGGGCTCTTCAGGATATGCAGTCGTTGATTATAGTTTCAAAATGGGAGCGATATATTGGGGAAGAGAGAATACATTAGTACATGCAGGTAATTAACGTTTGTGCATACGCATGGCGTTCTTTACCACTTTTGGCAAGTCTGATCATTAAGGAACCTCGTAGAGGTTATATTTGGATGGAAAGCTAACAGCCAAGGCAGTTTTTACAAAACAACATAGACTGAGAAGCATAGTCATTGACAACAAACGACATGTCTCAGAACACAAACACAGTTATAGAGACTGATATACACATAGAATATTCACAAAGAAAAATATCGGATATAAATATACAAGTTAATATAGATAGGGGCATAGATGTAGCTATTGGCGTAGGTTGGATATAAGTTGAGATTAAATATATTTACGATATTTTCTCATATGAACACATAGGAGTTGACCGTTCTTGTGAATGAAGAAGAAGGTGTGCAATAGCGGTCCTACTGGGCAGGTGAGCCTGCTTCACAGCTTGCTTCTCTGCCCGGTAGCACAAATTGAGGGGCGTTGCCCTTGGACCCCACAGCTGCCCATTATTGATTAGTTAGCCCGTTTGGAGCTCTTTTTGTTTATTGCCTGCCGAAAATCGCGATCCTGCTGGGCGCCTTCGTCGAGATCGAGCGCGGCCGCATGAAGCTGGACGCCGCGACGCGCAAATCCCTGACCGAGATGATCCGCTTCTCCTCCAACCGCGAGGCGACCCGGATGCTGAACAAGGTGGGCAAGACGCGGCTCCTGGAGATCCTCCAGTCGGACCGCTTCCGGCTCTACGATCCGGCGGTCAACGGCGGGCTCTGGGTCGGCAAGGAATACGGCAAGTCGCCCGCCTACAAGCGCGATCCGCTGCACAACCTGTCGCACGGCGCCACGGTCCTGCAGGTCGCCCGTTTCTACTACCTGCTGGAGACCGGCCAACTGGTCTCGCCCAAGCTGACCCGGATCATGAAGGCCATGCTGTCCGAGCCCGGGATCAACCACAAGTTCGTGCGCGGCCTGTCCGACCAGCCCGGCGTCAGGATCTTCCGCAAGTCCGGCTCCTGGCGCGCCTTCCATTCCGACAGCGCGATCGTCGAGTCGGGCGACCGCAAGTACATCATCGCGGCGCTGGCCGAGAACAAGGACGGCGGTAACTGGCTGGCTCGCCTGATCAAGCCGCTGCATGGCCTGGTGGTGCCGGTCCGGAAAGCCAGCGCGGCGCAGTAGCCAGATCGACCCAGGCTAGGCTCTCCGGTCGAGCCGTGAACCGGCGATAAAGCGCTCTATCTCCAGATTTGCGCTGCCGTGCAGACCGGCAGGTTTCTGATCGCCCCGGATGGGGTGATGCTACAGTTTCGCAAATGGGTGCAAAGTCACAAAGCGAATGCTAAAATTGGTCGTATGAGTGAGATCGAGCAGATCGAAAAAGACCTGGATGCGTACCTCGCGCCGTCGCAGCCTGACGACTGTTCGCCTGCACATGACGCGTGGGTCAGGGCGCAGCTGAGAGCCACGCTGGCCAAGAAAGATCGGGGCGAGGCGACCTATACCGACCTGGAGGAGGTGATGCGCGAATTCGGGTTTGATGCACGCTAGACTTTCCGAAGACGCCAAGGCCGACCTCTACGCCATCAAAGACTTCCTGGAGCCAAGAAGCCCTCAAGGGCTGCAGCGCATTTTATCGGCCATCTTTACGACATAACTTCAAGTTCACAAAGACTGTCAAGTGGAAAAACAGTTCACGAAACCAAGTTGCAATACCCTTATTAAGCTGCAAAAAAAATCCAATCAAAAATATTCACATATTTTGTTCATTCTTGATTCCAGCTGTAGTCAAGGAGAATAGATGGATGCAGTAATTTTATACTGCTTAGCAACTGCTATCTGACCATGTTACCTCTAATCTCTTATCTCAAAACTAACACCTATTTTACTTAGAACAGACGTGGGTAAGCTCATGTCCGTGGGGCCAAATCCTTCTCCAACACCTGTTTGATGCTGACAATGGTTTAAAAAAGTATATACAAAATGACATTTGAGTGATTAAATTTGACCTCTGGGCAATTTCAAGGTATACATAGATAACTATTACATATATACAGAATATTTCCATCACTCTTTCTAGTAACGGACGGGCTCTATATGTGTAGGAGTGGCTTTAGGAACCCCAGATACTACATTTCACCAGAACCTTGATGACTCATTGTCATCTAAGGCCTAACATAGTCTGCCCTAAGAATTACTTCCGTATGTAATAAATCATATCAATCTATCAATAGAATCTTCTTAATGACATGACTCTGACCGGTAGTACAGTACAGTATCTACTCCAGTGTGCACCAATATTCACTAAGTAGACCCTTATTTTGTAAACCATCAAGAGGCAAATAGTTACTCTCACACATAATGATAGCTTGATCTCCCAGCCTACATCTTCATGGGGTAAATCTATGCCATTTGGAAAAAAGGCTCCTTAACTTCAATTCATTGCTACCACTCAAACAATCCATTATTCTTAAAATGTCTCTCCCTCCCAGCAGTGTGTAATAAAATGAAGACAATATTTGTTAACAGTTTCATTAGGCATTGGCATTTTGACATAAGAAAAACATTGGAACATGCTATTAGCTGTTGGACCCCCTTTGCCACAATCCCCCCTTTAAAAGCTTGATTCCCCCTAAAGGGGTTCTCTGGACTGGACTCCTATTGACGAACACCCCGATATTCAAGATGGCTACCTTAGGTCTACCAAAAACTTCACTCCAATACCTGATCGGTACCAAATTGACTCATGCAAACAAAATGCCATTACATATGCAGCACATTAATTCAATATTTACTCCGGGAAATCTATCGGTATCCCAGCCCATATTTAAAATTAAACAATCCGGTTATAAGGCCACCATGTTGTCTGAAGGTTTGAGGTAGAAAATAGTGGTTACACAGCCAGGGTTACTTGTGAAGTAATCACGATGAACTCCCTCCAGTTGATGGGGTTGCAGAGCAGGTTATCAGGTAATGATTGAGTGGCTTAACCACACGTGCAATAATGAAAAAACTGCCTTCTCTGCATAATATGACTTCCAAATACATCAATATATTTGTATACGTCTTGCAAAACTTTGGATGAAGAGCGAATTTCTTTGTGTAATATGCACCAGAACGAGACTGATTATGAGTCTGAATCAAAATGGTAAAATGTTGACAATGACGTAATAGGAAAACTTGTGCGTAGTTACTCACGTACAAGTTTTCCGGGGAGAGTTTTAAAACACCACGTAGCCACTTTTATGACGTAATTCCGCCAATTTCGGATACGTGCCATTAGTTTTGATTAAAATTTTTTAGTCTTTGCGTCAGCGGGAAGTCACATAAAATGTTTTTAATGCACGTCGGGTATCATATCAATACGCACCAGTGAAGCATACATCTGATGTCAAGTAGGCTAAACATGAGCTACATAAGGAGCTTACAAACCTAGACTATGGTGTTAAGTCAAAATGTAGGTTTTGCAGAGTGCCTTCTTTGTTAAGATTTGCTGATTAAGTGTGCACAATAAGATTTATAATGAAAAGGGACACAAGTGGTTGAGAAGAGCGCAAGTCCGTAACCAGGGGAAAAGTAGGGGGCATGTCCCTTCTGATAAAATTGTACTCCCCTCTTAATCATTGTTTAAGTACTTTTTCGTTCATTTTTATTATCAGCTAATGCCTTGATGATTTCTGTTATTTTAAATAAATCTTTTGGTATCAATGTTTTCAAACATAATAATACATGATCCATAATGATAATAATTGCTAGTTATTTAAATATCTTAAGTATCATCAACAAAGTTATTGACCTTGGTAGCCCTTTCCCTCTCCCCCGTCTCCCAAAATTCCTGGTACGCGTGGCTGGCAGAGTTCTATAAATATTTTTTAAGGCAGTATTCAATTGGAGTGTTATACTACAGCCCTTCACCTATTTTTTAATGAGTCACCGATGTTGATATCGTCGATTACCGCTGTCTGTCAAATTTTTTTGAGTACCTCACATTTAGAGAGGGGAAAGTTTATTATGAATGTTCAAAATAATGCATTTGTATTATTTATTTAATATAGAAATTTACAAGGAAACGCTAAAAGTGCACACGATATTTTGAAGAAAATAAAGCGATTCTGTCCACAATTTGAGCTCAATTTTTGTTAATACCTCTAGAAAGAGACCATTATGGAACCTGCCAACTTTATCAGCGGGCGTTTTTCGAACACAATTTCTTTGTTTTTCATTACTGACATTTTATATTTTATTCTTTAAAGTGACTTTTGTAAAGTAATTAATATCTTAACAATTGTAATTTTGACTTTTTATCTTTTTATTTTTTTTGTAGCTATTTTTTTCTATATGGCGAAATAAATACATACATACATGCATACGTACATACGTACATGCATACATACATACGTACATACGTACATACATACATATATCCATAACGAGAAAGGAATGGGCAAGGCTAACCTGATCACGAATATTTAATATATTGCGTGATTAACACACTGATTAATATTTAATAGTATTTGCTTGGGCATTGATGGGTTTGACTTCGTTTCCACGTCGAAAAATATCAGCAAAATCATTTGTGAAATAAAGCAAAATGAACCCCATAGAAAAAATTCCAATTTTATCAACTTTATGTCTGAGCAATAGTATTGATTTTTACCGAGAACGCGCATCTCGACTATTCAAGATCCGCGTTACATTGAGGGGTACGAAGATTACCATATAGTAGTAGCAGTAGTTGTATGAAGAGTAGTGGTAGTGGTAGTAGTAGTAGTAGTAGTAGTAGTAAGAGTAGCAGTAATGGCAGCAGCCGTAGTAGTAGTAGTAGTAGTAGTAGTAGTAGTAGTAATAGTAATAGTAGTAGTAGTAATAGTAGTACTAGTAGTAGTAGTAGTAGTAGTAGTAGTAGTAATAGTAGTAGTAGTAGCAGTAGTAGTAGTAGTAGTAGTAGTAATAGGATGAATCGAAATGGATCGCGTGATATGAGGGAATCGGCGCAAGGAGAACAATGAAATGGAAAATGCCGCAAAAGTGGTTTCGGCCGCAGACGAGGTGGCGGATCTGTTGCGGCGAGAAATAATTGAAGGCCGACTGCAACCGGGATCAGCACTTAGGCAGGATGAATTGGCGGCTCGGTTTGGCAAGAGCCGCATTCCGATACGTGAGGCATTGAGGGCGCTGCAGGCGGAAGGACTTGTCACCTACTCCGTCAACCGCGGCGCGGTTGTCACTGAGGTCTCACCCGAAAAAGTGCTGGAAATGCTGGAAGTGCGGATCGCATTGGAAACCCATGCGCTGAGATTGGCCATACCGCGAATGATTCCCGAAGAGATCGAGGAAGCGCGCCGCATTCTCAGTGACTACGATCAGGCCGGTGCTGCCGAGGAATGGACAGACATGAATGCACGGTTCCATGAGGCACTGTGCGCGCCTTGCGAATGCGATCGACTGATGGAACTGGTTCGCGAAAATTACATTCATTTCAACCGTTATGCTCGGATATCGGTCTCAGAAATAGCAGGCAAGGAAGTCCCTCAGAAAGAGCATTATCGACTTCTGGAACTGTGCGAGGAGGGAAATACAGCCGGCGCAGTTAAACAGTTGGAACAGCATATTCGCGGCACTCAGAAGCTTCTGCGCGCGGAGATACGGCGGCGGGCATCAAAACGTTGACGCCTTCCAGAAAATGGATACAATCTTGAAAAATAGTATCCAAAACTGGGAGAAGCCATATGCCCATGATCCGAGTGGAGCTGTCCAAAGGGCGCACTGAGAAGCAGAAACGCGCTTTTGTAGAGGATGTCACCGCGGCGATGGTCAAACACTGCAATTGTCAGCCGGAATCCGTGCACGTCGTCTTCTTTGATGTCGATAACTCCGATTGGGCCGTCGCCGGGAAATTCCTGAGTGATCCGAAATGACAGCCCTGGTCGGACAGTTGGCGCGAGAAGGCAAACTCGCACCCGACCCAAGAAACGTCGACAACCTGGTCTACCTCAACGGTGACATGATCCACCGCGACAGGGCGGTTGTGCCCGTCTATGACAGCGGGTTCAATCAATTAGAAGTCCTATTATTACAATCAAATCCAACTTTTTTTTGACATATTTGACATTTTTGATTGACATTTTTGACCGGTCACGCATAGTGGATACAGGAAAATACATAGTTTATATCAAATTGGATTGATGTGATGGACGGAAAGCAAGGCCGTATTTAGTGGGAGGGCGGTACAGGGTAAAAAATTGCCCGACTCGTAAAAATGTAACAAACAAGCACATAATTTTTTTTCAAGTATCTTTTTCCAGCTTTTTCATAAACCCCCCCCATTTCCTCCCGAACAAACCTGGATGTGCCCTTGGTAGTAGGTATTCCCCCGAAAATTTCTTGTGCCGAAATCTACCTCTCCCGCAGAAAGTTCTTACATAAGAATTCAGCAGCCAAAAAGAAAGTATGACAAATGAAAGTAATGAAGAAAAGCTGGAATTTTTTGAATATTCTACTGGTATTGAAAAATTTGGCAGAATGTGTGGTGGGGATGGGATGACGGCAATAAGGTTTACTGATTGGCTGGCTGGTCATTTTTACCGAATAATTTGAGTGTTTGGTATTAAAATTACCTCTTTAAAAAACTTAGTTTTTCTAATATGCTAAATCGGTACTTGTATGATATGCCCCCTACCGCTCAAGAAGTGAAGTTAGGTTAGTTCTAATAAAATATGCCTAAGTATGGTAAAAATATAATACTTTAGAAACAAATTTGGGCTATATATTTGCGTATAAGGGGGGGGATTAACGTACAGCGGATCTGCTAGCAAAATGTGTTTACTACAATTATTCTGATATTATGAAGTAAGAATTGTTTTCTGACTTCACACTGTCAAAAAACTTTACCCCCACCCCTCCTAATGTGCAAATATGTAGCCCAGGTTATATATTTCCTATCTATTCTGTCACTTCTCTTTGTCTTTTCTTATGCTAAGTTGAAAGAAACTAGTGAAAAAAACCGCTTTACAGTGCGTTAATGCATGAACAATTTGAGCGATAGGGGTATATCATACAAGTATCGCTAAATCTATTCGTTTAATTTTCATTACGATCGATTTTCTTTTTTTTGGGCGGGGGGGGGGGGGGGATTTTCTAAAATACGGCAAATTATGACATAGGATATTTTCCAATCTGACAGTAGTTCTCCATTTTGTAGGGACAGCTGGAAGAGTATACACATTGGAGAACTGAGAGCCTTGGCTGTATCCCATTTGATCATTTGGATTTGTTAATATCAAGGCTAGTTAAGACCATTTCTTCTGTAACTGACAATTCTGGCATTGGATCACATAGTGAATCTGACGGTGCTGCAGGAATAGTTGGGCAAGATTGGATCATGAAAGCAGAGCCAAACTTGGTATCCAACACATTAGCCTTATCTACTGGCAATCAGTGGATTATGTTGTTATGTTGTAGGTCAGGAATGTTGTGCTGATTCAGATTTTTAGTAGAAACATATCTCCAGAAGGATTTGGGGTTTCCCTTGATCAGACTTCAGTTTTGTAGCTTCACTGGAGACAAGGTTTTGAGTTTTTGCATATCTCTGATAATTTTCCAGTGTTTGGAAGTGTTTTGACTGGTTTTGGTTGATGGCAGAGGAGTGCTTTGTCCTGATTGATAGGAGGGCTTCCTTAACATTTGTCCATGGTGTGTTGATATCAGAAATTATTGATTCTGACCAATTTATTGAGGCTAATTTCTTCTGTATTGCTTGACAGTCAATAAAAGTTTGAGGACAAAGATTAGGTTGTAGACAACTATTCAAGGATAACATAGAAAGGATGACTGAGTCATTGCTGTTGCCAGCTGGAGGAACAAATTCATTTCTGATGAGGAAATCTAAATTGCTCAAAATTACAAGATCAAACAACATAGGATCCTGGTCACCACAATGCCTTGTTCACTCGTTATCCATTTCATGATAGAATTTATCAGATAGACAGGACACAAATGTCGAATTTCCATTACTAGATGCTACATGACCAAGACCATCAACCCACTCAATTGAGGGGAAGTTCTTCTTCCAACTCTTCTTCTACAGTTTGGCTGCCCCAGATTAATGAAGCACTGAGAACCAGATATCTACAGCAAAGTTTAGTAACAGGTATTGTACTAAATTTTGGCGGAATCTCAAGAACACTAACCAGGGGTAAATTATACCCCATAAAAAGTATTATCTGGAATATTTGGCAACCTCCTGCTTGATTTAGTGCTTTGGCAAGTTTGGTGCTTCTGGACGTGCTAGGACGATGAAAATTGGTAGACGTATCAGGGAGCTGTACAAATTGACTTGCTAAAGTCGTTTTCCCCGATTCGACCCTCAGGGGGGCTGAAGGGAGAGGAAAAATTAAGGTATTTTTAACTTACGAGTGGGTTATCGGATCTTAATGAATTTTGATTTTTAGAAGGACCTCGTGACTCAGAGCTCTTATTTTAAATCCCGACCGACACTAAGCCTCTGATTTTCCTTTTAAAACAATCTATTAATTCTTATAATTTTGCTAGAGCTTATACCGTATGAGCTTTTGGCTCTTCTGACCTCGTCACAAGTGCCATTTGAGCTCTTAGCTCTTGTTTATTTCTATTTTTAATTTATTATTGTGAAAGATTTGATTATAGTTCAGATAGAAATGTGAAATGGCATAAATTCTTATTGGCCTAATTCTTTTTTCTTTATTCGTAATTAGCCTCATAATTTCACATTCCCAAATAAAATCATTTTATTAGTTGTAGGTAAATTTAATTACATGCTATAACATCGTTTATAGTTTGGAAAATCAATCCCAAATATTTATTTGAAAACTAATATTGGTACTTACTTTTATAGTTTTTACTTTTAAGTTATATTGTTGTCCTTTTAACTTTATCCTTCTAAGTTTTTACTTTTATAGGTATAGCCATTTTCTGCATGCTGTTGACTTATTATTTCTGGATAAAAGCTGTCAGGACAGGTTCTCTTCTATGGGGATCAATGACAGCGCTTGCATATTTCTATATGGTTAAGTATCGTTTTCCCCTCTTTTCTTAATTTAATTTTCGCGAAAATGCAGTGGGATGTCGACAAATTGAAATTTAAAGCAGATTTGAAACTTCGAGTGAAAAAATAATTCGATGTATCGAAATTCGATTTGTCTAAACTGTGTATGAAGTAAATTAGGAAATGAGAGTTATTTGGAACGCCGAGCTGTCCAGTTCCCCTTGTTACACTGTAGCTTACAGTGTGAGTTACACTGTTACACTGTAGCTTACAGTGTGAGTTACACTGTTACACTGTAGCTTACAGTGTGAGTTACACTGTTACACTGTAGCATAGTCAGTTGTATCAATAAGTCTAATAAAAACATCATTTGAAAAAGGTGACAACTGGACTTTTAGTGTAGCTAGTAACAATATATGTGGTCTCTCCTTGAAAAATGCAAAGGAAATGTTGAAGAAGTGCAGGTTCTATCAAATTCAATGGCAATAAGCTGCAATTTAAATATAGGTTACATTCTTACCTTAAGTTCAAAGTCATCAACAACTCCAAACTTTTTCAAGTGCTGCAAAGTAACATACTTGATTGTATCCACCTGCCATGAAAAAAGAGAAATGCCCACTATTACTCAATTTGTACTGTTTTAGCCGGCACATACTACAGATTGAATGCCAGAAAATACTTTCCACAACTCCTTTGTTCTATGACAAGAACATAGAATAATCAACTTTCTTTGTACTGAAGACAGTGAAGATTTTGTTGTTCTGAAATCACCAACTTAAATGAATTCTTTCAGTCCTTCAAGTTTGTCCATGGGACTATGAAGAACCAAACACAAACTCCTGTTTTTACAAAGTCCTCTTGATTCAGAGCTCTGGTACAAACTAACTTTACTGATTTCTTTATCATCTGAGTCATTATCCATTGTCTTTCTGTAGAGTATTAGCTTTAAGATGGCAGTTTCTTACATTTAATTTTCTTGCCTTGTTGCCCCTTTAGTCACATTTGTTGCAGTCACATTTTGAAGCCACTCAGTGTCAAGATAAGATAACTGGTGAACCAACAAAATATGAAGGTTAAGAAAATTTAAGTTGAAACTAAATGACTGTACAAAATGACGATGGAGAACTGGAAAAGAATTCATTGGAAAATAAAATGGGATTGTCTTAAACACTGAAAATGGTAAATAGTAGGCATGTATTAAAATATTATTGTATATATATATTAAAATACATTATTATCCTATCAATTTCCAAGAAATAAAAATTAGATTGAAGTAAAACTTACACTAGGGTCTAGTGGATCATTTGTTATTCCTCTAAGTGTGAATCTGAGTGGCTTCTTGCAAAACGGTGCTAATGGGATAATACCCTCAAGGTAATATCCTAGTGACCTTTGAAGACTGCAGTCATGTTCTAGAGGTCCTCCAGTCAAGTTGACAGCCTCTCAAATTTTTGAAATGATAATGAGTAAAATTTTTCTCTAGGATGCAAAGACACCATTTGGCTTCTAACGTATCTTTAATAGAAATTTTACGATAAACCAAGTAATATAAGCAGACTTTCTCATTTCGTCTCAGTGTTTTGTCGTCGGGGCAATGCCCCCAATTTTAGAATGCCCCCAGATTTTTTTCCAATCAATAAAATTTTTCATAGGATTTTCGCGGTAAAAGCTCTTAGCAAAGCAGTACATCTTGGCTGCCTTGTAGTGTTGCTTACCTTGCTTGCAAATGTGAAAGTATCCATAATCTGAAACAAAGACATGAAAGAGGATGCACTGTTTCTAGTTATGGTCGTGTATACGATTGGGCTAGAGTTCGGTCCTAGAGTTTGAGAATGTTGAAATTGACTAACCTTTGACCTTTGACGTCAACGAAATGTCGTGTAAGAAATGTACGATAATTTCTTACAACAAAATAGCATGCAACAAAGTACGCGCTTTTAACATGTGCTTGGGTCAGACAGTGAGCACTCAAAAGCCCCTTCCTTTACAATCACACCATAACTTTATCAATGTGCCATACTCCTTGAAGTTTCGGGAAAAGTCTTTACGTACATTATTCCAAATGTGACAACTGTATAGGGTAGGGGTAGCCAATCCTAATTGTCCAGTGGGCAAAATTTTGATTGGTTGTAATCAGTCGGGATCGCAGCCATTTTTTTACAATAGGGTCATTCACTGTTGTTGATAGTTTTATCTCATTTTTGAACTCTGATCCAGATTAAGTTACAGGGCATATGTGATGTGCTATACTTTTGAGGAACGTCTAAAGAGATATTTTGATGTGAAAATTCTAATGTAATAAAAGATTGTTGACTTTAGTTCATTTTCAACGCTCCCTTAATCTTTTCAGATTACCTCGATTACAGATATACTTCACAGTGCTCCAAAAGTACCAACAGATCATGGGAATGCTCATAGTAGTAGTTTTGATACTCAGCAGCTCACACTTTTAGCATTTGTTTAAAAAACGACTAGTAGGTGTATTTTGCAGATTTCTTAAGCCACCCAAAATGTGTTACTTATTTTTAATAAAATCACCCAATAACAGTAAATTGCACCCAGAACTATTATAAAAACGAACTTAAATATACAAGAGTTTCCAAAACGCCAGGGGGCAGTTGTAAAAAATATAAAACGTGATTTTCACCCTGAACCTTTTACCATCCACAAGATACCAAGATGGTATCTCAGGGAAACCTAGGGACCCTCTCCCACCTGCAAACGAGTTAGATTAAGAACCGAGATCTGGAAAGTTAATATGATATATTTACCTTTGAAACAAATAACAATAGATACTTACCAAAATTTTTTCCTAGACAAGATGAGAATTTAAATAGACAATTTTGAGCTCTATCTTTTAAAAGAAAATATAGAGCAATATTAAAACCTGAAACATGCGCAAATAAATTCTTCGAGAGACCTCCAAATCTAGCACCTTAAGGCAAATTTTATCTAGTTTCTATTCTGAGCATCTTGGTTTGCCCTCCAAATCTCACCACCCCCTGACAAAAAAACAATTATAACTCTAGGTTTTTCATTTTACTATAAGAAATATCTAGGGATCCTTTCCCTCCTTAAACAAGTAAGATTAAGTACCATTTGGGAAGTTAGCATGCTAGAAAGTAAAGAATTAAAAATATATACTTACCCAAAGTTCTTCTACGACTAGATAAGAATCTAGATAGTTGACAACATTTGGGTGCTTATTCTCCCTCATCACCAGAATTTCATTGATTATTAACTCTTTCTTTGGCTGCTGACTTAAGTTCATCTGCTTAATAGCAACTTCCATCCCAGTGGAGGATTCAATCGCTGTATATACTGTTCCCGACGCCCTATGAAGTTAATATTTTTTTATTTCCACCAGAATGACTTAATGAAGTTTTAAAAACCACGATTAAAATACAGGAAACATAATGGAAACATAAATAACACACAGAATAATTTCTAAAAAGACAAAAAAAACGAAAGGCAGGGCTTCTTTTGTTTGATATTGCGATAAATACGCATTTGCACGAGGGCGTGGCCATACATGGGCGTGGCCTAGGACCAAGGCCAAACTACCATGGTTGCAGAGAGTCCTATTAGACCAACTGTAAGAAGCCATGATTGACTATAGTGGAAGTAAAGAAATGTCACCGGATCCGGTCGGGCTTTAAAACAAGAGCTCTGAGACACGAGGTCCTTCTAAATAGCAAATTATATTAAGATCTGATAACCCTTTCATAAGTTAAAAATACCTCATTTTTCTAATTTTCCGAATTAACCGTCCTTCCACCCCCCCCCCCCAGGTGGTCGAATTGAGGAGGCGACTATTTCTAATTTAATATGGTCTGGTTCCTGATATGCCTGCCAACTTTCAGTGATCGCTATATTGATCACGTATCTAGTTCCGGACCTTCTTCATGCAAAAATTAGGGTGGTCTGGGATTCAAACCTGAGACCTCTAGTACCCTGAGTGAGAATCATACCCGTAGATCACAAGCCATACTTAAAAAGAACAATAATTTGTTTTATTGGCAAATAAAATTCTTCTCAAATATCCCATTTACTCACTCCTTCCCAGATGGTTGAATTAGGAAAGAGACTGTTTCTAACTTAATATGGTCTGGTCCCTAATACGCCTGCCAACTTTCATTGTCCTAGCTTATCTGGAAGTGCCCGAACTAGCAAAACCAAGACCGACAGACAGACTGACGGACAGACCAATCATTTGTTTTATCAGCAAATAAAATCCTTCTCCACTATCTCATTCGCTCACTCCTCCCCAGATGGTCAAATTATGGAAGAGACTATTTCTAATTTAACCTGGTCTGGTCCCTGATACGCCTGCCAGCTTTCATTGCACTAGCTTATCTGGAGGTGCCCAAACTAGCAAAAGCAAGACTGCCAGACCGACAGACCGACGGACAGAAATTACCATTGCTATATTTCACTTGGTAAATAGCAAGTGTCATAAAAATGTCCAAAAAAGATTGAAATGTTTAAAAATGGGAAGAAGCTTAAAGGAAGAAAGATAGCAAACCGGGTAATCATTTACGTGAGTGATGATGCCCCATTTTCTGTGAGAGGCAAGAAAAAAATTATATGAAAAAAAATTGTGTCTTTAATTGATGGGAATCATTTCATGGGTACCAAACACAGTACCACATCTTCAGTTTGAATGTCCAGGTGGTATGAAAGAGAAGTTTATGCGTGACAAATGGATTGAGGAGCTAGCACTTAAGCCTCACAAAGGGATGTTGAGGGCATTTACCTCCGAATGTAGGGTGATATTTTAGACTTTGACCCCCCCCCCACCTCCAAAATATTTCTGCAACACATAAACTGGTCGTAAAAACGCATATAAAACACTATTTCTCCTAAAAACTAAATTAATTTCAGACTCGTAAACTGGTCTTCCAAAGCAGTTAAAAACCCTCTAACACCCACCCTCAGCGATCGTTTTTTGCTTTTTTTGGAATTGTCTAAGGAAAAGTTCAGATGCTTTTTTGAATAACCATATATCAAATGATAGGCAGTGAAAATGTGGTTCGATCCCCTTTTTACGGATGAGTTATGATAGGTGTATGATAGAATTGGGCTTTTCGGGTATCCATCTACGTACCAAATAAAAGGGAGGACATCTACGAATGGGTCGAGAAGAGGTCATAATAAACAGTAGAAAAGAAAGTTAAAGAAGGGAGTAAAGAGTGACGCTTGAAACAGGTTGGTGCGGAGAAGGAGCGTACGCAGCTGTACAACAAACAACCTAGCTCATTTTCTGTTGGTTCTCTTCAGAAGTTACTGAGTGACATTTATTTTTCCATTTTATTTGTATTATTATCAAAAAGGAACATCAATATAGGTATTTATCACTGTAGACTGATTTGACTTGGGGGGCTTAAAGTTTGACAAATTCCCAATTAACATCTAATTATGAAATAGCAGTTGAGGCGAAATCACCAGGCTTGCTGTTAATAGCTAAATTTGAGCTTTAATCTAGGTTTTTTGCACTAAAACAAAAAGAAACAAAAGACAGTCTAGATTAGGAGATCAAATCCACCCGGATTAACCATTTCTTAAAAACTGGATCAATACAACGGTGCTAGGCTTATCAACCCCACTGAAAATTATCCCATATTCAAAATTAAGCAGGCACAGAGAAAAAAAAACGAATAAAAAAAAACCAAGAAAGGAAGAAATTATGGAATGTTTTACCTATATTCTAAAATATAGGCCAAATACGTGTTGTAGAATGTCTCATAGTATTTGTTTTTGCAATACTATTCTATTTTAATACCTTTTTCGTGTTATCATTGCAGAGTAAAACAAAGTTTAACATTGCGGTTATTTAAATATGGCTTCCGGGTGTTCAAAAGTATTAGAAGTGTTTTCGTGTTATCAATGTAAATTTTTAAAATATGTGGTTTTCAATAAAGTTTCAACAATGACTTGACCCTATGGGTAAGGATTGGGGGTTGGGGTAGCTCCTTTCTCCATCAAGTGGATTGTCACTTATTTTGTGTTTTACATCGCTATGTACTTGAATTTCAAAGTTAACTAAGTAATTTCAGCTAACTTAATTTCAACAAAGTAAAATTGAGAATCTTGTTATAAACACCAATCTGCTTGACAAATTGATTCTTCAAATAATAGAACTATGTGGCAAGACATAGAACGGCCCAGGTATTTGAGTCAAGTAAATAACATGAAACTAGGCAATTAATCTTGTGTTGAAAGACAGCTACAAAACTAGACTGGTGAACAAACAGAGAGTGCTTTCTTTTGAGTGTATTTCACGGTTCAAACGTTGTTAAAATCTCTTTTACATGACATGGTTTCAGAGACAAAATAACATCATAGAATTTAGCATATAGAGCTTAAACAGCTATTATAAGCCCAACGTAAACATCATCGATATTAATATAGTTTTTGGTGATGCGATGTAGCGGTTCTCCCAATCCTATTGGAGGTTAACATCCCTTTTAAAATTCACCTTTATAAACTTTTTATCTAACTTTATCTATTTGGGAAATCAGCTTTTCATAGGAAAATCCTCAAAGAAAATCACGTATTCATTTTCAGGTATGGCATATAATTTAAATAGAATAACAATTTTTCCAGATGAATCAGAATAGCGAACGTTTGAAACTATCCTGGATACGGGAGGGGGGACTCTTCCAGCCCCACGTTCCTTGTGCTTAAGTTTTACTAATGGTTTCGTGAAAGTATTCTTGGGTGCCGAAGATACAGCCAATTGATAATTGAAAATGTTTTATTTACCAGCTGCTTTGAGAAATATTTTAAATGAAAATTTCAACGTTTAAAGAAAGCGTGACTAACCCCTGGTTCCCACTGCTGCGATTTTGCGCAAAATCCTGCGACATGCGACAAATGACACAAATCGTGAGACAAATTGCGCAAAACCATCCGTTTTGCTGCGATGTCCCAAGGAATTCTTTTTCAGCCCGGTTTTGTCTTCAATAATCACTGCTGAAACACCTAATCGTTCCAGTGTTTTCACCGTGAACTTGAAATGTTCCGATTTTCCGCCAGTATCACCGTCGTAGATGATGGGTTTAGTTGTCACTTCAATCACTTCGTTGAGTGTTGTCATGCGCGATGATACATCGACCGCTTCGATGTCAGGCTTCCCTTTTGCAGTTGAATCCGTCAGGCTACTGCCCCACATGCCGTCAAATTCAACCGGCACATTCCCCTTCATCACTTTGGTATTTTCAATAATCAGTCCTGATAAGGCATTGTGGATATCCAAAAAACGCAAAAGTGGTTTTGCTTCAATAAGTCTACGTAAAGATTTCAGACGAATCTCTGGGGTCACACCAATTTCTTTCATGGCATTGTGAAACTGGGTAGAAGAGACACCTTTTGTATAGGGCACTTCCACCAACTCGCCTCCCCAGCGGGCCAGACAATCTATCACCTTCTGGCGAGTTTTCTGCTGCACCCCCTCTTTCCAGTCATCACCATGCACAACAAAATCAGGCTTTTCCTGTTCAAGATTGGGCACGTAATCAAGTGTGGTTTGAGGAATAACGAAATCAACCCCTTTGATATTCTCGATAACTTGCTTGCGCTGTTCAAACGTCATAAAAGGGACCCGTTTATAGCTGGCTATCGCAGAGTCCGTCAGTAATCCCACCGTCACTTCGCCGAGACTGGCTGCTTTCTTGATCACATTCAAATGCCCTGGATGAACTAAATCAGCGCTCATTCCGACATATACTTTTTTCTTCATATGGAAGACATCCTTAACCTATTGTTTTGCCAGTTACTTTGGGCCTGTTGATAATCAAACGGGTTACCCGCTGAATGACGGAAATCCTAAATTAAATCATGGTGCTATCTGTTTATCGACTTTTTCTGTTAACAATTTAGCCAATGATTATTGCTAAATTCAAATGACTAACTCAACGCCTCTGGACAATTGTTTTAATACGTCATAACCGTCCCAATTATTGGAAAAATTTAATGACTGACCGACGGGGACGACCCGATCTATTGCGCTATTTGCGTGCTGTTCGATCGCTCGCAAAACTTTACTCGGCGAAGCTGAACAAAGGTTGCCACACACCTCACGTTGCCCAAGCAACGTAGATCTAGTTTCTATTAATACTATGCATGTGTGTCTTCCTAGATTCAGCTTAATGGCTCGAGATCTAATTTTCAGATTTGTCCTTTTTTTGATGAAAAGTTACCTTGAATTTTCTCCCTGATTGGTTAAATGCCAAGATTATGCTTGAAATTTGAACCTGGTCGAGATTGCCAAATTAAGCACAGTAGACATTGTCGGCGGTGTAATCTTGGGTCATTTCGTTTTGTCGCCAAGTGTGGGATGCTGAGGCACGAACGATGCGTTATCACAGTGCTTTTCAAGTTTTGGTACTTACAAAAACGTCAATTCACTACTAATACAAACTTTAAGACAAATACGCAGTTTGTAAAATACAAAACGTTAATAAAAATGTTAATTCATATCTGTACCTTTTAAACTTTAAGTTCTCTTCTACGATTCTTCTTTACTTCCTATCAGTTCTTTTCACTTCATAGTCATCATTAGTTAATCTTCTATGAATTTCTTCCAGGTGTTGGAATCTCACCGAGTAACTTGTGATAATCATGAATATATTCAGTACAAAATGAGATTATTAGCAACCATGAACGAGCCTCTCCAAGTAACGCTTACTGGACGGTAACGCGGGTTAATTGTAAGTTATTCCTTATCTATTTATTTCTCAGTTACAATTAATTAAGTAAGCACTTTCCAGTTGGTAGAGTTGTCCACAGTTTTGTTCTCCTAAATTTATTTTGAAAGCCATTGGCCTACTCTCCCTTGGGTGGTATGATGAGGACCTAAAGATATTAAAACTATAGTCAATCCCACAATATGAGCACCACTCCTCGTACCTCCCGTAATCTGGTCAACACACGAGAAGATCCAAATACCTGTTTACGGATTGAAATGAAGTTTGGTTTGCGTATGAATATCTGAAAAATTATTTTCCATATTAAGAACACATTTTAATGTTGTAACACATTTAAAAACACATTTCAGGTGTACCTTGAGGTTCAAGGTCAAAGCACGCGCACGTATCATATTGCACAGGGATTTCACTTTCACCTTTGACCTGACTATACCCTTGATGGTGCTTCCCGCGACCTTTACTTTTATTTCGTTCGGGAAATGACCAGCAACTTGGTCTTGAGTCCCAGAAGCCCCATCGCGGGACCGGTGCGCCTGATCAACACCTTGGCTCCGGAATCGCCTCAGATTGTCAAGGTCACGACCCAAGTCGCCAATCCCGTCGAACAACAAGAAACAGCGGTTCGGTTCGGGATCAATCCTTACATGGAAAGCGAAGGTATTACCCACTTGCAAATCTACCGAGCGCTAAGTGCCCGTGACGCCGCAAGTCTCCGCACGATGGAGCCGATCAAAACCCTGTCCGTGGGTGATGACCTTGTCGACGATTTTAGCGATAGGGATTTCCCACTATACGGGGAAAGCCTTTTCTATCGCCTTACCGCTGTTCGTGAGGTTCGCAACGAGCGCGACGATTTGGAAATGGTTTCTTCTCATCCCTCCGAATCTGTTTTGGCTGGGGTGGTGGACGTGGTTAACCCGCAAGCGCCCGAATTGACATTCCGAGCCGACAAACAGGTGACTGGTTCACCGGCCGTGTTGCCCAATGTCGTTCTGCGGTGGCCCAAAACCACGCACAACGGTACCTACTTCCTCTATAAAATGAACCCAACGGGGACCTGGGCCCTTGTGGAAACGATCCGCTCCAATGACAGTATTTTGTTTTACGAAGTCGGTGACCTGGATAAAGAAGATGAAGACGGTAATGTTGTGTACCATCGTTTCAAGGTTGGAGTGGAGAACTCTTCGGGTTTGTTCAATCTCGAAGATGATGTGTTAACCATTTGAGTCGCCGAGCATCGAAGCAGAGCAGGTGAAATGGGGCTCACCCTTTTCTTCATCTTGTTTATGTAACAAGCCCATGGCTTCACGGTCACTTCGCTTGTTGACGTCTATGATCCTGATTGGGCGAGCTGTTTTATGTCGGCCAATCTTTGAGGCGAATTAAAAATTTTGTAACCTGTTGTGCGGCGCTGCTGTCTCCCTGGTTGACACGAGGACATCGTTCAAAACAGCACATCGGCGCCGCTGGAACTGCGACCGCCGGAGGGAGTGAGTGAGATGAAGAGAACAAGCTTTTTTTTGCCCCAGGTGCTGCACGATGAAGGCCTGGACGACATTGCGGTCGACCTTTTGAATCTCGACTGTGATCCGGTTGACTTGTCTGAGTGGCGGGCTGTTGTTGAAGCACAGCGGCATCCCGAAAAAGAACTGGAGCTGGCCTTTGTCGGTAAATACCTCGACCTGTTGGATGCTTATAAGTCGCTCATCGAAGCCATCAAACACGCTGGCATTCAGACCCGCACCAGGATAAACGTGCACTACATCGATGCGGAAGAGCTGGAACGTGACGGTGTGGCGCAATTGGCGCAGGCTGACGCGGTGCTGGTGCCGGGTGGTTTTGGCGGCAGGGGGTTTGAAGGCAAGATTCTGGCGGCGCAATACGCACGTGAACACAAAGTACCTTATCTGGGCATCTGTTATGGCTTGCATGCCGCTATCATTGACATTGCCCGGCACTGTGCCGGGTTGGCCGGGGCACACACCACAGAAGTGGACGAGCAAGCGGCCCACCCTGTGGTTGGCCTGATTACAGAATGGATGGACGTAGACGGCCATGTTGAACATCGCGATTCAGACACGGATCTGGGTGGTACTATGCGGCTGGGTGAGCAGGTTTGTGTGTTAAATCAGGGCAGCCTGGCAGAGCGTGTGTACGGCGCACCAATTGTGCGGGAACGCCACCGCCATCGGTACGAAGTAAACAATAACTATCTGCAGCAACTGGAAGCTCAGGGCATGCTGGTTGCAGGCCGCTCAGAGGACGGTGAACTGGTGGAAATGATAGAGCTTGCTGACCACCCCTGGTTTCTGGCTTGCCAGTTTCATCCGGAATTCACCTCCTCGCCGCGCAAAGGTCATCCGCTGTTCAGCGGTTTTATTGAAGCAGGCCTGGCGCATGCTGAGCAAAATCGCAACGATGTGACGGTTCCTGCCAAAGTGGAATCAGCCGGAGCGAAACGCTGACAGTCCAGTACCAGGCGCCAGGTAGCAGGTGCCAGGTAGCAGGCGCCAGTGCCAGGTAAGCGTTTCTTGCGAACAACAAACCCAACGAACAGTACACACAGGAATACAAAGAACAGATGGCAGACATAACTTCAATTGTTGCTCGTGAGATCCTTGATAAATTGCAATAATTATTGGTCCTAACCATTTTGGTATTGGAACTGATGCAGCTACAATGATTGATGCTGAATGGGAAACTCCTTTGGGATCTGTGTCTGTTGATTCTGAATCTGCACTTGATGTCGTAAAAAATTCTGAAATTATTAAAGTCGATAACTACTCTCATTCCCAAGATCACAGCTTAGAAGTCCAACTTCCATTTCTTCAGTCTATTTTTGATAAAAAATTCCAAATCTTGCCTATAATTTTGAGAGCACAGGATATGAAAACTGCAAAAGATATCGGTAACAGCGTATCTGAAATTGCTAAAAAAAAGAAATCCGTAGTTATTGGCTCATCTGATTTTACTCATTACGCAGAAAATTCATTTGCTTATCTTCAGGATCATGCTTTGATTGAACCCATATTGGAGATGGATGTTGAAAAGTTTTATGATGTGTTGAGACAAAAACAAGTAACGGCTTGTGGGTTTGGGGCTATTGCATCTACTATGATTGCCTGTAAAAATCTTGGAGCAACAAAAGGTGAGCTTCTCAAATATGCTACAAGTGGTGATATCTCTGGAGATAAGGATTCTGTAGTGGGTTATGGTGCAATAAAATTTGTCTAAAGTACATCGATAAAAGCAGTCTTTTCTACACCAATCAAATTTCAATTCTTTCTATGTATGAGCATATTTTACGGTAATTTTACTGAGGAATTGTTCACATAGGTTTTAAACAAATTTTGTAATCGGTTTTCATGATTAAAACAGAATACAATCCTCAGGAATTTGTTGCATTAAAGTGCGGATGTTTGGTTGATGAACTAACAGGCGAACTACACAATGAATGTGTGCCTCATTTAGAAGCCAGTTTTATGCAATAATTCTATCCTTATTTTCATTAATTTTTTTCATAAAGGTTTTCTATCTCTTTTGCATAGAAAGTTCATGAAATACAAGGTTCAACTTATCATGCAAAACAATTCTCAAATATTTTTAGAACTAGATGATGAAAATTCGCCAAAAACTGTCCATGAATTCGTTGAAAGATTGCCCTTTAAAGTAACTCTTAATGTCTGGGGTGATGAAATCTATACTTCTGAATCTCCCATTAGTGTAGCTCTTTGTTTTTCTATGAGAACTTCTTTTACTAAAAGAAGTTTTTATTATTAATCATAAGGGAAGCCCCAGCGTTGACTATCTTAAGGCCCTAATTAAAATTGCGAACAACTTCCTTATTAACTTACTTATTATTAGGAATAACTTCCTAATAAAATTAGTTTCAAAGTTGCGTTTTTTAGAGTTTTGGTTACTATTGAGCCGGGTCGCTCCTTACTACAGTTCGTTACCACGACCTGTTTGATAAAGTCTGCTCGTTTTGGGCTTTAATGTTACTGTTTACATTCATAATAATGTGGCATGAAATTCTTTTTTAGCATGCGTTGTATCCAGGACTATCTTATCTCAAATGCAAAGACCAGATGAGATGGTAACTATTCGGTTCTGATGAGAGTAAAGATGGACTAGCAACTCCAAGATTACACCCAGATAGGGCTCTCATGGGACCCATCGATCCCATACTACTAATTTCTACCTCCACTTCCCTTCCTTGAAACTAATTCTGGAAACATCTGAAGGCGCAATGAATTTCAGGATGTTTTGCATTAAAATGCATCCTTTGCGTTATATTCCCACTCCCTAACTACAAAATGATCAGAAAGCCCTACTTTAGACGTTTCAAGCTCACATCTATAAAAATTAGGAATTTCCTTTGCCAAATCCGTGATCTTTGCCAAAGAAAGATCATGGATATGTGTTGTTTTTCCCCCAGGGGAAAACAACATGATTATTCTGAACTACAGGTCCTAGAAGATAAGGATTATTAGAAAAAAAAATCAAAATTCAAGTGCCCTTATAAGTGACAAAACGGAATTTGTGAGCAACTATCCCCCTTTCCATGCCCCTTTTCCCCACAAGACATTCAAATGAAAATTTTGGATATGCATTTTGTTCGTCATATTTGAAAAATACAATAAATATGATATGGGGGGGGGAGACCCTTCAAACACTTATGACTCTAAAAAAGGGCACTAAAAACTTAAATTTCCTATCGACTGAGTCCCCTCCAAATTTTACACGACCAATCCTTCCATAAAACCCTTATGTTAACAATAGTCAACTTGCATAACTTAAAGCTCTTGCCCAAGGGTGGGGGGCTAATCCCCGGCCGCCTTTTGTATTCAGTCAGGAGAGATATATGATATCGCCATGGACATCCTGACCCAGGCCCTACTTGGCGGAGTGATGGCGCAGGCTGTCGCTAACAAAGAAGAAAAGAAGCTGGCGACATTAATAGGCGCTGGTGCGGGGATGCTGGCTGACGCCGATGTGCTGATCCGTTCTTCAAGTGATCCATTATTGGTGATTGAATACCATCGCCATTTTACCCATTCATTGTTTTTTATTTTAGGAAATATTAAAGAAGAAATTTAATATAACTCCAAGCCAAATAAGAATATATTTTCACTATCAGCCATCATATTATCATTTGCATGCTCACGTTACCTTTCTGCAGTACAGCCCCCCAGGTAATGTATTAGTAAAATTTAATACGAGTCTATTCATAGTCAGTGTTTCAAAGTGGTTTTGTTGGCGGAAAAGAAAGGAGCTCTTATTTATTGAAACTCTTAGTTATTGGATGGAGAATCTCACCACATTTTATCTTATTAATGCAGTTGCACACAATGTAATTCAAGAGGCACTGTGCTACCCAGTGTGTGTTATAGCGCCGGGCCTCGCTAAGGTCTTCAAAAATTGTAGAGGGTTCAATTGACCGCGGTTCTTGAGACTGGTAAGTTCCGCCATTCTTGAGACATTAGTGAGTTCCACCGTTCTTGCGACATTTGTGAGTTCCGCCGTTCTTGAGTCATTAGTGAGGTCCGCCGTTCTTGACTAGAAGAACTATAGTCAAGACCACAGTTCTCGAGACATTTCAAGCGACAAAATGGACCAGAAGGGACTCTGTCATTCCTTTTGCTTTGGTACAAGTAAGAAGTTATAAATGAATAAAATAGATTCCTCTGGGGGGGGGGAAGTTGCCTGATGAGTATAGCTCCGATAGCATGGGAACAAAGTTTAGCTAATGGCCCAAAACAATGTCTCTAATCCTGTTTGGATCAGAACCAAAGAATAATTTATGATTTGTTCAACCGAAGTAGACATGTTACAGCCTTGCCTTACGCACATCCGTGGTTATGCAGGAAACGTTTCTGGGAATGGTCATAAATCATCTAAATTATTTGTATTTCCAATTAATTGTCGCCTTTGAATTATATATATTTTTTATTGTTTTTATTATCTGGTAAATGACGACTTGCACTTACTTACGACACGACTGTTTGTCCGTGAATTATTCTTTACGGTTAATCGGGTGCTGCTATGCTGTTTGACCTATGTAATTAGATGGAAGAGTAGGGTTAAAGCCTCATTCAAGCACGGATCTATATTAATTACTAAAGTAAGAAAACGGTCTTCCTTTCTCCTTCTGTCTTTCTTCTTAGTAGGAAAACAGTCTTCCTTTCTGCTTCTATCTTTCCTCTTATTTCTTATGGTGTTTTTGCAATTCTGTGTTTGTTTTGTTGCATTGGTGATCTCTTTTTCATTATAGAAATATTGAATCATTTGAAACAGTAAGCGAGAAACATCTTATTTTACCAGTAAGCGAGCAGAAAATGGGAGGTTTAAGTCGCAAGGGCCGAAGTACTTGCCGGGATTGGTGTCTCCCTTAAGTTGCAGAGATTAGGTAGAGACCTACACTTCCCTCAGTAATTGGTTTATAAATTTGGCATGTTTCAGGCTTGAAGCCTGTTACCAGTAGTAACGATAATCCTTTCCTTGTTTATTCACCGGCACAAAATTTTTGTACAGAGTGATTTGCTAATTGGCACAGGGGATGACGTGATTAAAAGGCACGGAGTGGAATTTTTTGACACTAATTCGGTCAAGGTGGCAAAGATTTCATTGTGGCCTCTATGTCCGGCTCATGAAGATTGTCGTATTTGGAAGAGAAGTAATGCAGTGGTTAGCCGTTTCAGTGACATAATTACTCTGTATTGAAATCTCTGAACTAAAGTGTTGTGTGTCAGAATCTTATGTATCAAGGTACAAAGAATCTTGTGTATCAGGTACTGTCAAACTCTCTACAGTATATAACAATTGGGAACCTTAATACTGATATTAATCGACCTTCTGTGAGAAGTGATTTGCTTTTTGAGTGTCTTCTATCGTACTAAGTTGTACCCAAATCCCGCAAATTTTCGTATGTTCATCACTCTGGAAGTACAAGTGATATTGACCATATTAGTTGCTCAGTCGGTATTATCTCTTCCTCTGCTTCTGTTCATGTTAACAAGCAAGATGCTCGTGGATCACCCTCAAATTGAGCTCCACTATGTCCAAAACCCGAGTCATGCGATTCAAACTGCTTTAAATTTTAAGCCCAGTGTGATCCTCCAGGATTTAGTCATGCCCGATGTAGACGGTTTGACCCTTGTCCGCTTTTTTAAAAAGCATCCGGATTTGAACCGCATTCCCTTGGTCGTTCTTTCAGCCACAGAGGATGCGAAGGTAAAAGCCGAAGCATTTGCCTTGGGCGCCAACGACTACTTGGTAAAACTTCCCGACAAAGTAGAGGTACTGGCCCGTTTGCAGTACCACGCCAACAGCTACCACCATTTGGTTGAAAGAGACCGCGCTTATGCAGCGCTCAAGGAGAGCCAAGAACAGTTGGCAGAAGAATTGGCACACGCGGCAGCTTATATTCGATCTTTGTTACCGCCGCCGAGCCAAGGAAAAATGTGCGTCGACTGGCGGTTTATCCCTTCAGCCTCCCTTGGCGGGGATGCTTTCGGTTACCACTGGATCGACAAAGATCATTTTGCGGTCTACCTTCTTGATGTTTGTGGTCATGGCCTCTCATCAGCACTGCTTTCCATCTCGGTTCTCAATGTCCTACGGGCTCAAACCCTGCCCAAGGTAGACTTTCGCCAACCTACTCAAGTACTCGAAGGGCTCAACCGAACCTTTCCCATGGAGCAACATAATTTCCTTTATTTCACCGCCTGGTACGGTGTTTACCAAAGGAGCACGGCCCAACTCTGTTTTGCGGACGGCGGCCACCCGCCCGCCTTCTTAATCCACAAAAACGGAACACCCATCCAGGCACTAAAATGCGGTGGCCCCATCATCGGTGCGTTCGAAGGTTCCGCATATCCACAGGATCAAATCTCGGTCCATGAAGATTCGGAACTGTTTGTCTTCAGCGATGGCGTGTACGAATGTCATGATCGTGCAGGCGGCATGGTCGGCCTGGAAACCTTTCAGCAGTCGATTGAAGCCTATGTCACGGAAAACCAACTTGACTTGGATGCCATCCTTTCCCAATTCCAAGAAGAAAATCAGCTCTTGCCCTGGGATGATGATGTCTCCGTGATGCGGATCAGTTATCGAGCTTAGTTCAACTAAAGATAAAATAACTCCTTAATAGGAATAAAAAAAAGTGAAAAATGAACTGAAGATAGACTTTATTAATAAAATAGCTCTCTGTTACTGAGCTGATCACAAATCGTAAGGATTGTCATATATTCTCTAAAGTTGTTATTTAAACGAAGTAAGTTTCATTTTTTTCCATTTTAAGCTTTAGGTTCATTTTGTCGCAGGAAAGCAGCTTTGTGATTTAGTTCCCTTCCTTGCACTGGCTTCATTGGGGGGATGAATGGGGCTATAGCCCCCCTAAATTCAGGAGTCACCCCAATCGGTATTCACAATTTCTATTAATTTGAAGTATGAAATGAAATTTGTGCAAAAAAAGTGTTCTCAATTAAAGCAAATCCGTTTCTAACAGAGCAGTACTGTACAACAATCTATTGTGAGCTTCATTACCAAACATAATTATGGAAAATCCATCTTTCATATTTCATTGCCTTCTTTTACACATTTTCACTTCTTGTTGTCTCACACATTTTCACCTTCTACTACACATTTTCATTGCCTTCTTGTTGGAGCCGTGGTGCCCCACTTTCATTATCAAACAATTCGTGATAACGAACTGTAATAAGGAGCGACCCAGATCAATAGTAACCAAAACTAAAAAAAAAACGAAATTTTGATACCAATAGTTACATCAAAAGAATCTCATTTTAATGCTAGTTTTAAATATATAAGTTTCATCAAGTTTAGTTTTACTCATCAAAAGTTACGAGCCTGAGAATATTTACCTTATTTTAGAAAATAGGGGGAAACACCCCTTAAAAGTCAAAGACTCTTGATGAAAATCACACCATCAGACTCAGCGTACCACAGAATTTTAATGTACAAGTTCCAAGATTCTATTTACAAAAATGTGGAATTTTGTATTTTGCCAGAAGACAAATCACGGGTGCGCGTTTATTTTTTTCCAGAGGTGATCGTACCGACCCATTTTTCCTAGAATTTTGCGAAAGGGCTCGTTCGAACGGAAAAGAAAAGTTCTAGTGCCCTTTTTATGTGACCGAAAAAATTGGAGGGCACCTAGGGCCCCTCCCACGCGCATTTTTTCCCAAAGTCGTCGGATCAAAATCCACAGACAGACAACTTATTTTTATATAGATAGATATAATATCTTTTATGTACAATAGCATATCACAAGCATCTGCCTTTTATTAATCATTATCAGTTTGCTTATCGAGAAACAAAGCTTGCGTGTTTCTTTTGTTTCAAAGCTGTACCTAAGAGGATAAAGATTGGTCATTCACTACATTTCTGAACAGAGTCCCCCATTAGTTCTTTGCCATGCCTAATTTGATTCTATTGCGTCAAATCGATTATAACCTCAGGCATCTAAAATGCCAATGATCCGTTTCCTAGTTTAGAGGCTGATCTATTTCTCAGAAAGCTGAAGAAAAACATAAAAAGGGCAGAAAAAGAGTTCCTACATAATTCACAGGTTGTTTAGCTTTTACGTTCCCTGTGTAAGATTGACAATGGTATCTTTCTGCTCTCTTACAGTGATGCCTTAATGAAGGACGAAAATTTCGCTATCCCTACGCAGATGAGATTAAGCCCTATCTATCTACCGAATTAAGTTTTCGAAGCTTGGTGTACAGGGTTTTTAGATTAACAATACGTCAAAAATTATTTCAAATCGTTGAAAAAGCAGAACTTTCCAATTTTTTCTTAGGTCAGTTCACACCCTTCTCAAAGAAAACATCTAAGTCGCATTATAATTCTGGCTAAGTGAATGGATAGGTCAAAAACTAGTGATTTCAATGATCTAAGGTTTTTTTGTGAAAATCTGGATTGTCGATTGACAGTCTAGATTGTAAAATTACGTTTTCCGTAATATTCTAAAGCCGTGATTCCCAACGTGGGGCACATGTCCCATCGGTGGGGCTTGGTAGTATTTGGGTGGGTCATGGGCAGGACGTGCACCCAACAAGCAGAAAATTTTCCTTCCGGAGTATAATATTCCAAACATTTATAATTTACATCGTCCTTTCCGAGCATAAATTTTCCTAAGGTCCCCTTTTTTCAAGCAAATTTTGTAGCCTCCTCTGTAAAGGTCCTCACAAGTCAAACGATGAAATAATCAGTAAACTTTCATCCTTGTGGTTGAAGTATAGTATCACTAAAAGTTAGTTTCATAGGAGGTCAGACATGTTCTAAAAATGGAAAACATCCAGAACTGCCACAACGTGGTAGTATGGCCTCTGAAACCAAGAGGCAAAATACAAATTTATCGATAATTCTACAACATTTGGCTATTTAAAGAATTTC
This sequence comes from Alatinidae sp. Z8VKAUB7J3, assembly GCA_010016025.2. Classification (NCBI taxonomy): domain Eukaryota; kingdom Metazoa; phylum Cnidaria; class Cubozoa; order Carybdeida; family Alatinidae; species Alatinidae sp. Z8VKAUB7J3. The sequence continues at coordinate 129,041,066 of JAAAKM020073195.1, forward strand.
GCTTGATTAGGTTTTGGCATTAGTCGGAATGATTTGTTTTTTTTTATTTCCATCAAGATCCCTCCCCTAGCGTAAGTTACAAGATTTGCTCTTCTTGTTCAGATTTCCCTCTCTCCTCCCATTATAAAACTATTCATTTTACTAGGCTAATAAATATTTATAGGTTCTTCTAGGCTTCATACTTTTTACACAGATGCTTTCGATGTACATATTGCCATTATTTTTCATATTTTCTCTCTGTTTTAGTGCTGTCTTTTTTTTCTTCAGCGCTAGCGATGTTTTTTTTTAGTTTATTGTTACGACAAGCACTGAATGCTTACCATTTTGGATGAAAATAAATGAATAAACAAAAATTTGAGCTTACAAGAGCATCAACATCAGTAACAATTCCAAGTCTGTCCAAAGGGGGCAGCGTCATTGACTTGAGAGGTGGAACAAGACGTTTCAGCAGCTCTTCACTGTATTTAACACGGTAGAATCCCAGCTACAAATATAAAAAAATATATAAAACACCAATAAAAAAGAAAGTAAGTGTATACGAAACCTTTTTCTGGATACTACCTTGTTCTTGAAGTGTGAACACAAGCTAAATTAATCGGATTATTTTTTCAAGTTATAAGGATGAAATATTATGAAACTGTAAAGGTTGAATTGCATTAATTACGTCACTCGCACAAATATCGATTTACCTGTGTGCGGCTTTTTGCCAAGTGAAAGGATCTGCTGTGAAACTGTGCGAAAAAGACTGGCTTTGTTTGTCTTGTTAATTACTGTATTCTATACTGTTTTGAACGTAACAAAACGGTGGAAAAAACGTTGCAGGCCTCCACAGTTTACTGGACTATCCTGCAAGAGCGGTGATTCCTAACGTCATCCGTGGGCCTGCCTACTTTAAAACAAGTCTCATTTGTTGTTTTTCATTCTTTTTTCTCCTGCTCATGTTAATCATACGGTCAGACAATCAATTTGACTTAGCACTGGCGAAATTTCCAGGCTATCCACTGCACCTGGGCGCCCAACTTCCGCGGCGACAGCGACCTGTCGATCCTGCCGCTGTTGTGGGGCACGCTATATATCTCCTTCATCGCGCTGCTGGTGGCGGTGCCGGTGGGCCTCTTTGCCGCCATCTATCTGTCGGAATACGCCAGCGGCGCCGTGCGCGCCTTTGCCAAGCCGCTGCTGGAGATCCTGGCGGGCATCCCAACCATCGTTTACGGCCTGTTCGCGCTGCTGACCGTGGGGCCGGCGCTGGCCAATCTGTTCGCCAAGGGCGGGCTGCTGGGCGTCGAATGGATGGCCGGTGCCACCTCGGTTCTGACCGCGGGGCTGGTGATGGGCATCATGCTGATCCCGTTCGTCTCCTCGCTGTCCGATGACATCATCAACGCGGTACCGCAGGCGATGCGCGATGGCTCGCTGGGCCTGGGCGCCACCAAATCTGAGACCGTGCGCCAGGTGGTGATGCCGGCGGCATTGCCGGGCATCGTCGGCGCGGTGCTGCTGGCCGCGTCCCGCGCCATTGGCGAAACGATGATCGTGGTGATGGGGGCAGGGGCGATTGCCAAGTTCTCGGCCAACCCGCTGGAATCGATGACCACAATCACCACCCGCATCGTCAGCCAGCTCACCGGCGACACCGATTTCGCCAGCCCCGAAACCCTGGTGGCCTTTGCCCTGGGCCTGACGCTCTTTGTCCTGACCCTCGGCCTCAATATCCTGGCGCTCTACATCGTGCGCAAATACCGGGAGCAGTACGAATAATGACCGATTTCAGCCAGAACAGCGGCACGCCCGCAAAGGCAGAGAGCTCCCGGCATGGTAGCTCGCTGCTTCAGCCTTCCGACCGCACCCGCAAGCGCAACGCGGCCGAAACCCGCTTCAAGGCCTATGGAATCGCCGCGATCACCGTCGGCCTGATCATGCTGGTGATCCTGGTCACCCAGCGCCCGCTCTTGGCCGTCATGCGCAACAGCGGCGCCCTGGGTGCTGCCTTCGGCGAAGGCATGCGCGATTTGTGGGAAGGCATGGTCACCGGCGCGCGCAACATGATCGGCATCGGCATCGCGACCGCGACCGCCGGCATTATCGTCGGCACCGTGTCGCTTACAGAAATGGCGCAAAAAGGCTCGCCGGTAGACAAACCGGGCAACCAGCGCGCTTTCTGCTCTTCGGTGCCGCCTTCCAGCACTGCCCGGGCCATAATTTCAGGCCGGGTGATTAAGCTGCCCGCCGCACCAAGGGAGCCACGCGACAGCTCTTCGGTGACAATAACCATGGCGCGGCTGTCTTCACGATCATCGGGCTGCAGCCCACCGTAGCGTTCAGGCACCGATAATCCGAAACAACCCATTTCCTTCAGGGGTTGCAGAATCTCCTCCGGAATCAGCTCATCTTCGCGGTGAATCCGCTCTGCCAGGGGCTTCACGCAAGTTTCGGCAAATTCATGGAAAGTATCGCGAATGATGCGTTGCTCGTGTGATAACTCGTCCACGGGAATGCCTGCGTGGAGAAACGCCTCTCCCAGCGCCGCCATGGCTGCGGGCGCCAGTGCCGGATGGGCGACCGGCGGAATATCCTGCTGGCTCAATCCATAGGCACTCGGCTGTAGCGCCAACCGCTGACAGACATTGGCTATCGCATCAGCCTGATAAAAGCTGGCTGCGCTGTGCAGCAAGTCTGCATTGCTGTTGCTGCCGGTGTTGGCTGCGTGCCTGT
>JAAAKM020073195.1:129043790-129110688 GCA_010016025.2 Alatinidae sp. Z8VKAUB7J3
GCAGCCAGTTCCGCCTGGCAGAAGGCAAGTTCGTAAAGCTCAACCTGCTCTTCATCCAGATTTCCCTGTAAATGCGCTGCGGCGCGATCGACGAGATTCTGCACTTGGTCCAGATAATCAAATTCGGGTTTGTTCATGCGCAAATGTCTGCTGAAAAGGCCAGGTAAAATGGTAAAAAGCGCGCCATTGTAGGCGCGTGGCAGGCGCGGCTCAAGCCGCTAAAGACAATTCCAAATTCGTGGCGATGCGCATTCTATGTGCCGGGCTGCATGTGATATAAACCGCCCATCTTTTCTGGAGCATATATGGACAGTTCTTCCGCAATTACCGATGCGTCCGCAGCAGTTACCGAAGTACGTGACTATTTTATCAACCTACAGACCCATATTTGCGACGCTCTGGCGGCCATTGACGGTAAAGCCTCCTTCAGCCTGGAACAGATCGAATCCGCAGGCGGCGGCCTGTCACAACCGCGTGTACGAGTAGGGTGTAAAGTACTTCTACCCTAGTATCTATATCTATAGTTTCTATTCTACCCTACTTTCCAACAGCTTTCCCATACAACTAAATGTCAAAAGCACTTCTATCTAATCGACAAGACTCATTCATACAATAAAACAACTCTTGTCTGCAGCAATTTGTATAAATATTCAAAATTAATTTAAAAATCATTTGTCCTGACAAGACAAAAAAAATAGCTTTGTCAGTTCCATTTTCTTCGTTAATGCATGGAAGAGCACGATGGAAAAATAAAACCAAATTCAACTATTTCCTATTTCTTTTGTCAGCCAGTCATTTTCCTCCGTCTTAGTCCTGGATAGACACAATTTTTCTCTGGATAGGTTATTAGAAGGGCTTAGTTGACAAAAACAAATAATAGAGACAAGGGGCATGTAATATACAATGCTGGTTTTTGAATAAGATGTGTCAATGATTTAGGTGAGAAATAGCTCCAAAATTTCGCTACTTTATGTATTTGAGAGCACAAATAGTGCTTGTTATGAGTATTTTTAAGAAAAAAGGTCTAGGGAGAAAAATTGGGGCTGGTGTTTCCCCTCCTTGGAAAATCCCCCCAACAGGAAATCGCTGAAACGATTCATGACTCCTCAGTGCAATAATGGTCAGTAATTGGTTTCCTCTCCCAATCGTTTTGAAAATCTGCCCTGACCGACGAAGCGACAATATTAACAGCTCGCATAGACTAAAACAGGACTAAGAAACAAAATGACGGAGGAAAGAACCATTAGACTTGCTCTTCTTCATGTTCACCGTGATGCTATCATGAATGTAAAAAGCATTATTGTCAGATTTGCTAATAGTGAGAGTAGGAGGCAAGAACTCGTAACATAATGTTAATAGTTTTTCTATAAGAGTCGTTTTGTGAATAGGTTTACAAAACCAATAACTAAATGTCGGATAGAGGCAGAGGGATGCAACTTTTAATATCAGTAAATACATTATTGCTTAATTTGGAATGGTGATTTTTTGCGAAGGTCCCCCCCCCCTCCTAAAATGCTCGAACTGCTATTGCATTGCACTATACATTGGCAAAATCTAGCTTTAAAACGACTTCCTCGTTGTGGATTATCTAATGTTATCGCAAAATTTACGTCACGAGTTGTGTAATGGTATACCGCTTTGTTTTTAAAGAGGGGTGCAGCCAACTGGTGTTTTATTCTGTAATGATATTGCGCTTTGTCTCCAGCCACTGTTTTGTCCCGAAGAAAAGCTTGTAACAAGATAGGCCCGTGGTTCAGCCCGTTTAACTTTATTCTTTGCGGTCTGTGTAAGACCGCAAAGATTTAGATTTGAGTGGTGAGGACATCTCATAAGGAGGGTTAAATTCGATGAAACGTGAGAGAATGTAGAAATTACCTGTCTAACGGGGAGAGGTGGGGGGTCCAAAACCATGTTAGAATCATGTCTCTCTGGACCACATGTGTACCGTACGCGAAGTAAACAATTTTTGAAGAAACGGAAATATGATATCCCCCATTAAATTTAAAAGTTGTCCCAGTAGATTTGATTGATGATGAGATATTCTAGAGTGGTTGGAACTAAATAATCTTAGTCAGGATATAAAACATTTTTGGCAAATAAGATTTCCTGGAATTCTAAGAATAACACATCACGCAAAATATAAGAACATATTTTCCATGTGATTTTGTTCGTAGGAAGTTTCAATGCTGCGTAGGTGGGCTTGGAACTAGGTTAAAGGTCATATACCGTCTAAGACTTTGCCTCTCAGGAACATATCTGTTCGCACAGAAAAAGGGTTGCTAGCGGGCCTGAAAATGGGACAGGAAAGATGCACATATCGGGAAATCTAAAGGCTCCTCGGAAGAAAGGAATTGCACGTGTTCTGTAGGGAAAGGTGGTGTTAACTAACAGCGGGCTTTCTACCGTCAAAAGTATTAAGAGGGCCTTTGGGAGGGAAAGAAAAAATCCTATACCTTAAACTTCCACAAAAGTATACTCAACAAGTTTTTTTTAGTGTAATCTTTTCCATTGTTTCTTGGTGATCGGATTCATAGTACAACAATACATACAGTATACAGAGACAGAGAGACATTCAATTAAACAGATATACAGCCAAAATTGGAGATTTGGTTCACCATTTGAAGCTGTAAAATCGATTGCAACACTAAAACAAAGCTCTAATCCAGCATGAACATAATCCAGGCCTGCACAAATTTGAATGGCGATGTCGAGCTTGGTCGCCAAATCCAAAGGCACCTTTTGCTCGATGATGGCTTTGAGGTCGAAACCCTCCAAATACTCCATCACGATGTAGGGCTTGTCTTCCCATTCACCAATGTCGTGAATCACCATGATATTCTCATGGCTAAGCCGACCCGCCGATTGAGCTTCGCGGTAAAAACGTTCCTTAAGCCCTTCTTTTTCTTCTACCCTTTCTGAGACGACCTTGACCGCGACGAGTCGATCAATGACCGGGTCATGGGCTTTGTAGACATCGCCCATTCCACCCCGGCCGAGCTTCTCAAGAATTGAGTATTTTCCAATCTTTTGAGCGGGTTCCATGGGGTTTTCTTTTTGAGCTGAATTGGAGTGCAGAATCAACCCAACGTTACCTTACTTTACCTAAGGAAAACAAGCCTTTTATGGGAATTTACTCACCGAAAAAGCAAGGCCAATCAGGCCTTTTGAGGAACCCGCCAAAGGCGATCACCCGAGACAGCCATGAAGCATCCTTGGACTACCCGAATAGGGAAATTGACAAGGTCAAAATCAGCAGTTTGGGACCAGAACGAGCAGGCCGCAATCACCAACTGATCAAATTATTGACGATTTTAGTTTTTTAAATAAAGTCTCTAAATTTTCTATCTCACATAGAACCCATTGGTCCAAATAAAAAATTGAATCACAAATTCATTCAAACTATCTTACTTTCCACAAAATAATGCTATTCTCTTGCGTGCAACCCCTTGTCCTCAAAATAGCGAATTCACCTTTTTTTCTGGTGGTGTGTCTGTGGTTATTCCTCAACTGGATCAGCTTTCCGGGGCGCAAAAACGCGCCCTCCTCAAAAAACTGATGGCCCGCAAAGAAGAACAGCAGCGCGACCATCCACTTTCTCTTGCACAACAACGGCTTTGGTACTTTGACCGCCTTCAGCCGGGTTGTCCGGCCTATAACCTGATGAATGCCTACCATATCGAGGGCGAATTGCATCTGGAGGCGTTGGAACGATCGGTCAGTGAAATCGTTGCCCGTCGCGCCACCCTGAGGGCGCCCTTTTTGATTGGGGAAGACCTACACCCTGGGCGAACGCAGAAGCTGATTTGCTCTGCTGTATATCTAGCAAGCAAAATTTGTTAATTATGTTGAGCCATGTATAAGTATGGAAGATTAAGCTTAAAAAAACAAACAAAATAGCAACAGGAAGACAGGTTCCTATTACTGGAATTATAGATGGATATTTACACAGTCACGCAGTGGAGGGATCTAAGAGCAACCAAAAAGTTGTAACGCAAAACTATGTTTAGTTTCTTTCTTTCCTTTTTTAACAACCCAAATTTTTTCTTTATAACGAATATTCTTTATAAACGAATTTGATAATGAAGTTCTTTTATTTATATAGGTTTCGAATTTAGTATCTTTTGTCTTTTCTTTCCTTTTTCTCATCTCACAAGTTAGCAAGTACTAGCCAAGAAGATAGTCAAAATAAATTGAATGTGTCACACACATGTAATGTTCACTTAAAATTATTTAACTGGCTCGTGAAATAAGATGTTATCCGACTGAGAGCAGTGAATGAACTGAGCATGAGCCGGATATTATCTTGAATATTTAGTCGGGTTTGGGAATCTATGAACAAAAAAAGTAGGCTGTTTGACATTAGCAATTGAAGAGGTACTTCAAGCTAAAAGTGACATCGTCAAAATTAGGACTCAAGCACTCTCAAAGATGTCTTAAGGTATATTCTAATATACCCGGGTGTGTTGGCTCCATTCTTTGATGTGGTCTCAGTAAAATATAGAATGTTACACGATTCTTTATGGCCTCTATTCTGTAATTAAAAATTGGGATAGAATTTATTTTGTTGATTAGTAGCTTACTTCGTTATGTTTAAGGATCTTAATTTAAGGGTCTTTTCTTTTCATTCTAGAACTGATGAAACAGATCACCTTTTTCAAGCCAAAATGATTGTCATTCAACAAAAATTTTTCACAAAAATGCTTCATTTTAAACGCGAGATAAAGCCTGACTCTAATCGCTGATTGAAGTCACTTTATCTTATTAATAGGACACTGCTTGATAACTAAACGAATGACAATTGGACATTCAGATCCTATTACATATACATGACACACACACATACTAGAGAGTAGTTATTCGGATAAGTTTACACCCAGGTCATTAGCTATGGTCATAAATTTTGATTCACTTGTCTGATTTTTAAGTCATCCCTACTCGTTCTGGACCCATTGCTTCCCAAGATTCTGGGAAATTAACCGCGCGCCCTGTACGGACGAGGAAGGCCAAGCCAAGCTGCTCAAATTGATCAGAACCTACCTCAAGTTTCAGGGTGGGCAGCGGTTCCTTGCCAAAGTCACCGGGAAAGCTCAGTTTCAATTCCTTGGCTCCATATTTCCCGACGCACGATTCGTCTGGATCGATCGCGATCCGCGGGCAGTCACCTACTCCTTCTACCGAAAGGGCTGGATCGGCATACCCAAAGACCAAATCAGCGCCCTACCGAAAATGGAGCAACTGGCCCATGCCGCGAAGCGTTACCTCCAAATTTTTCACCATTACGAAAATGAGGAAACGCCCCATTACTTCCTCAAATACGAGACATTTACGCATCAGCCTCGCCAGGAAATGACCAGGCTCCTGGATTATTTGGAACTGAGCCAAGATCGCAAACTGTTGGATCTGGTGGAAGCATGGCCGATCTCGACCAAAGCCAATGACCAGTGGCGCAAGGGCACGACTCGGGAAGAACGGGAAAACCTGGAATCCCTTCTGGCAGAACCCTTATCCGCAAGAAACTATACCTTTGAGTTCCCCCAAAAGCCCTAAGCTGCGATGCCGAAACCTTAGATCAAAGAGAGGTGTTTCAAGACCCTTCGACCATCTCTTGATGGAGCTGTTTCATGGCTTCCAGAACCTGGGGATGGCCTCGATAAGTTTTCCAGAAATCGTGGAAGTAGAGGCGCTGAATCAACGCCAGAAATTCTTGGCAGGGTTGGGTAAAAAAGAGTTCGACATACCGTGGTTCAGGACTGGGCTTGAGAACATGGGAATTCCAGGCGGCCAGTCCCAGCGCCATGTGGTCATAGGCCTGGCTATGCGCCACCTGAGAGGCGAACGTGGCGATGAGCTGCCGCTTTTTCTCGGCAACGGCGGTAATGTCCACATAGCCGTTGGGGAACAATCCGCTGTGGACCTGATACCCCCAGATTTCCATCGCCTTCGGGGTCCGGTCGTGCAAGGCGAGCCAAAGCAAATGATGCTCAAAGACTTTGGGCGTTAAACTTGACTCACTCATTAACAACTTAAGAATGATCTTGCCAATGTTAAACTTGCGGAGCAACACATGCAACTACATCTGATGGGTAATAAATGTGTTTTCTCCCATATTACATTTGCAGATGCCTTGTGATTATTGTACGTTACTTTTTTTAAGGTCAACGTGTAATTAGAGAACTACTTTAAATATCATTTCTTGGTGTAGAGTTCATTTTCGTATATCAGAACGTGCATGTCTTCTTGTTTGCTTTTCACGTCGTTAAAAGCCTACAAAACAACAAACATGGAAAGTTAAAATTTAGAAAAAAGTAAATAAAACTGGAAATACGGTTTCAAAATTAGGATTTCTTGTGTAATTTCCCAAAAATCTATGAGTGACACATAACTTTTTATTTGGATGTTAAAGAGACAATATGAAGTAATATCAATATTCAAAGTGATTTCATTTATAAAGTCTAGCTTTGAAATTGTGATATTTTAGTTAGACAAAATGCAGGAAATTCATAAAATCAAAACTTTAAAAAAAGAAGGAGTCGCCATACTTAAACCTATCCTACCACCCTTTAGTATCTTTAGGGCTATTCCAAGACAAAAAGTTATTTCCCGACGTTCTTAATATCTTCCTTCTTTTCTTGGGCCTATCTAACGTACTTCATCTCACCTGGCTCTAATTCTGGCCCCTTAGAAAAAAACTAGCACATCACGCTCTTTGACGTTTTTAGAATCTTCCGTTCTTGTCTAGGCTATCTAACGTACCTCCAAGGTTCTTTAGTCCTTTTCCAAGCATGATTATCGCAGCTAGATCTAATTCTAACTCTGTAAAAGTCAAAGGCTGTTCCAAAACCAATAGACCTTTTCCCACGCTTTTAGTATCTCCCATCCATATTTAGGCTTATCTAATATTCCTCCAAGCCTCTTTAGTCTGTTTTCAACCATGTTCATCTCACCTTGGCCTCAAATAGTGTATGTTGGTATATTAGCCCCTTTAAAACTTTTAACTATAATTGAAGTTTCAAAAGAAAACTAAACTGCAAATTCTGCTCATCGTTTTGTGTGTTATTAGCAAAAGTTAAAACTTCCAGTAGGCAAGGGCAAGATCGTTTGCCGAAGCTAGGAATCTGTTGCCTAGATTTAAAAACGGTAAATTGCGGGGAGCGGTGATGGTGGTGGCCATGAAGGTATCATTGGTCGTGACCAGCATCGCGGCCACGGAAATCAATCGCTTGTTTCCGCTGGTTTTCACCTCTACAGTTACTGATTCGCCAGGGCCTAACGGGGCATCGAGGGTGGTGATATCGTGCCTTGCGGCAGAAGGGAAAATGGCGTCCACCAAGGGCTCGTTGTTTCCTTCCTCTGCGAGCGCTGCAAGCCCAGCTGAAGGTGCATCACCTATTTCGAAAAGACTGATTGCTTCGGAGTGCGTGACGATCAGAGGGGGGGAGAATACTTGATTTTTAGTTGCATTGGTGATGGTTACTTCATAGGTTGTGCCCTGGAGTTCGGTGGGCAGAATCACGGCATCGATCTCGTGAATCACACCATTACTGGTGAAGATGTCTGTGGCAATAATGCGTGCATCGTCTATAAAGGCGCCGCTGGCATCACTGCTAATTGCCGCACGAGCACCATTGAGGGTTTTCAACTGATTGCGACTTAAAACGTCGGCAGCCGCCAGTTCGCCGGGAACCACATGGTAAAGCAGAATTTGAGCAAGAGTCTCCGGGTCATCCAGCAGGGCCTCCACGGTGCCATCAGGCAGCTTGGCAAAGGCTTCGTCATTCGGTGCAAATACTGTAAAAGGGCCATCACCACGAAGTGCATCTACCAGCCCAGTTGCGCCCAGCGCTGCCGCCAGCGTGTTAAAACGGCCCGCGGCGATAGCAGTATCCACAATATCCCTTTCGTCAGCGGGTGGAATCAACACACTGTCGATTACGTGGATGATGCCGTTGCTGGCCATGATATCCGTTTGCACCACGTTTGCGGTTCCAACTTTCACCCCATCACTTGTGTCCACGGGCAGGACGAGCCCTCCGGCCGTTGTAACTTCTGTCAGATTCACCACATCCGAAGCTGGCACTGCAGCTCCTGAAACCACGTGGTAGAGCAATACCGCCGTGAGTGCATCCACATCTGCAAGAAGTGCGTTTAAGGTGTCAGCCGGAATGGCAGCAAAGGCCTCGTAACGCCCGTCAATTTAGGCACTATGTTAAGCATATGATCCTGCATTGTCTTAATGAACCTTTTCATTTTAACAAAACAATATTATGCAGGAAATATTAATGATGAGATGTAAGGATTTACTATGCAATGTTGAATTTGAACCTAGTCCTTCCTGTCCTTTGAGAAAAATTTTTCCGCGCTGATAAAACACAACCTGTAGAGTTGTATACCGCGCAGAAGGATTCCAAAAGATCCTTTCTTAGTCTTTTGGAAACTGTGAGAGAACTGGCTTTGGTATTTGACGAATTGCAACTGAACTATGTTTGAAACATTTAAAAGCAATGGATTATCAAAGTTTATATCACAGAGCATGTACGTAAATAGGGTTTAATTGCCTTTAATATAGACATCTTGAAAATAAACTAAACTGCTGCCCGATTTGAAGTGCCAATTTACTAATTACTTTTCTTTCTTTTTTTAGCTGATTCAGTCAAAATAGAATCTAAAGTAAATTTCAAGGTTTCTTTAATGTTTTGAGAAAGTTACGTCAGAAATTAAAAGCAGTCAATGAGTTAGATATTCGTAAACCTAAATTATATAAATCACTTTTAATCATCGATGGATCACATTCACATACTCGGATTCTCATAAAAATAGTACTGTGTCACCGAGCCATTGCGCTAAGGTTAGCCCGAATTGTTGTAGTACTAATGTTATAAATGGATTAAAATGTGGATTATAACTATCTCAAACACCATATACAGTGGGAGAATGTCAACTGTAGAAAATTAGCTTATTTGTTTGGTTAGATCTGTTATTTTTTGGGGCTGACATTTTGGAGAGAGGGATGAAACTTAAACCAACTACGAAACTAGTCAAATTATTATGAAAAATAATTTACCATTTACGATAATCGTTAAAGTCTCGAGATTTGAGGTTTTGTGAGTTTCAAGGCCTACCCTCTGCCTATGGGCCTTCCATCAAACGCTTAAAAATTGAAAAATTATAAACTTTGGAATTTTAGGTCTCCTTCGATATTTTAGAGGGTACACTATTTTTCACAGGTAAAATTTTGTCGAACAACTAGTTGTAAGAAATAAAGCCAAGACTGCTTTAGATCGTCTTACGGCTGTTTCACCATCTGCACTTAATACAAAGACCCAATTGCCGCCCGTTTCTTGATAAAAGGCACCATTTGGGATTAACAATGCTGAAGTCGCATCCCCCAGGGTTAATTTAGTTTGGATAGTCTGTCCACGACGAATATCACTGGGTTGTTGTGCGCCAAAAGCAAGGTCGACTTCGAATTGGCCGTTATTTACCTGTGGATAAATTTTGGAAATGGATAGTTGATAATCATTAAATGTTGCTTGTTGTCCAATATCGACACGACTTAGATAAAACTCGTCAATGAGTGCAGTAACCTTAAAGTCATTTGGTGTATCTATTTGGCCTAATCGTTCTCCTCGTCCAATACTTTGACCAATCTCGATGTTAAATCCAGAAAGCTTTCCGTCCACTGGTGCTTTAACATTCATGTTCTCTAGATTTTGCCTAGATAACGCTAAGTTTCCTTCCAACCTTTTTGACGTTTCACGTAAAAACGTCATTTGCGATTCTTGCATACGCGTATCTGAAGCTTGACTTTCTAAAGTGAGTTCCTTTTGTTCCTTATACCAATCCAATGTATCTTTTGTGTCATCGTATTTTGATTGCATAATGGAATTGGTGGCTAACAAAGTTTCTTCTCTTTGCAGTTGCCTGGTCAGCATTTTTATTTGGTAATTGATGTCGGCTAAGTTGCGTTTGTGCTGCAATCGATTTTGTTCGAGACTTAGCTCTATTGAGCGCATGCTATTGAGTTGTTCAGCTACTCTAGCTTCATTACCTAACACGTTCAGTTGCAATGAGGCATTTGAAAGGCGGACGATAGGGGTGCCAGATTGCAACAAGGCGCCGTCTTCCACTAGAATCTCTTCGACACGACCGCCTTCAATCGCATCTAAAAAGACCGTTTTTGCCGGAATGATTCTTCCTCGCAATGGAATGAAGTCCTCAAAAGTTCCCCTTTCTACTGACGAAATGACGATTTTGTTTTGGTCAACGCTTAGCGCTCTTCCTGAATTTGACAGTGTGCTAAAGGCAAGCCCTGCAACGGCAATAAGTCCAATTGCAATAGGGAGTTTTAGATTTTGCACACTAAATTTCTTTTTGCTCACAGACTTTTTTCGTGTCTAAGTAACGAGGTAAATTTAAAGGCACAATGTGGTACGAGGGTGTCAAAATAGTGTATCTATAACTTGCATATCATGTTGAAACTTTCAGGGAGTGTAAAGAGGCCAAGTGGACCTCAAGTTTTAACTTGCAAAGAGGAGGAGGGGATTGCTCAAAATGTCTGTTCTCCGTCCCACCTAAACGTTTTGCACTAAAATCCTCAATAGGGTAAGTTACAGTCCATTCAAGGTTCGGTGGGAAGAGTTACAATCTATTCAAGGTTAAATAGGAAGGCGGCGAAACGGCTTTTGGGGGCACGCTGAAACTTTCAGGAGATGTTGAGAGGGGAGCAAGTGGACCTCCATTCTTATTTGGAAGGGAACAGATGAGGAAGGTCTAAATATTTAGCCTCCAATCTGTCTAAATTTTTTCGTTCGATGACTCCATGTTAGGCTAGAATTTATTCCTTCCGAAGTAGCGTTGTAGAATGAAAGAATGCATGTGTACCCATGTTCTCAAAATAGGGTATCTGCATTATCTTAAGAACAACTTATAGAATTCAGTTGAAATTTTCGTGAGGGGTTGGGGGGTTCAAGTGGATCCCAAACTTTGGCTTGGGGAAAGGGTCAGAGGAGACTCGAAAAAAAAACAATGCATCCACGAGATCAAAATGTCACCTATTACATCTTAGGAACAAAAGGTGGGAGGGTGAGAGGGAATGCTGGGGAGAGGGAGGAGGAAAAGGATCTTCATGTTTTTGTGTTTAGAGGAAGGAGATGTTGGGAAATAATTTATGTCTTCAGAGACATAAATTATTCATTTTGAAGTTTGGAATTATTAACCTAAACGGAACTTCGAAACTATTCCCAGTGAAGCAGTGAGGTAAATTATATGATTCTTTAACAACCAGGCATGTTCCATTGCATATACTCTCTGAAACATCTAAATCACGTATTAGCATAGTTTTCGTGTTATTCCTTAGGTCTAAGTCATAGGGTGGCAAATTAGCAATTTCGACTGAATGCTGTTGCCTTTTCCGTGCCTTTTAGTTTAGCTGTAACGAGTCGTTCGTCATCTTGTGTAAAAAAAAAAAAAAAGAATAAGACCAAAAATACCAAAGTGATTTTTTCCGATTTACTACAAAATAGCTTCTTTATAATCCACAAAATCCTCCTTCAGTCGTGAGGGGACAGAGGGCAGGGGATTTGCAGAAGAATTTTCGTAAGCTAGTGCTATGCATTTTCCACTAGGGTAATATTCACAAAAAAATCTTCAGAAACTATCGGAATACAATTCCTAGAATTCAAAATTTGGGGGGACAGTACTTCCAAAGATGGTCTTGGGTATTATGATTGCTACAATTATTTTAAGTAAGCTATTGTTATAGGCTAAAAAATTATACAGCCTAAAACTTCAAAATTTTAGTAAACAAAAAAACACTAGTGCCGAAATTAAGGTCCTACACTTACCAACCTACCAAGAGAAGGAGAGAGTTACGATAGTTGTAACCGAGCATAAGTTAAATTTTTAATAAAAACGCTACCCTTATTGCCAACATGAAAAAGATCAAATTTCTCCCTGCTGGAGAATATCGAACTGCAGAGATGCTCTTTTTTATATAAGCCAACTATTACCCATCAATATTTATTTCTCTAATGCTTTGGGAAAAGGTACGATTTGTGAATTTTCTGTTCAGCTGCACAAACAAGAGAGAATCAGCATTTTACCGGAAGAAGCTCCCTTGCTTGTATAGGACTATTAAGACGCTTTATCTATTTTGTCAAAGTCACCAATCCCTTGAAAAGTGCACCACACAGTTAATAACTATAGTTGAAACAAGATCATCAGCTTGCCAAGCAACTCTCGAAGGTGACGGGCAAACACCGCCACTGGTTGCCATGATTCCTGTTTAATGTTGATGGCTCTTTACCAGCTCATGTATCATAATGACTCTTCTATTTATTTGGTATTTATTCAGAAGATGAATCTACAACTTTACCTCAAGATCGACTATGTGTATCTGCTGAAAGTGATCGGTTTGTCAAGCAACTCTCGAAGGTGACGAAGTTGACTGGAAAATACTCAACACCGCCACTAGTTGCCATGATTCCTGTTAGATGTTGATGGCTGTTTACCTGCTCACGTATCATAATATATCTTCTATTTATTTGGTATCTATCCAGGAGATGAATCTACAACTTTACCATATGATCGCATTCGTGAGAAGATGGATTATGGATACCCACGACGAATTGTAGATGGATGGGGAGGTATTCCTCCACTTTCTTCCGCTCTTTGGTGTTATTAAGCTAATTTCAATTAAGCTAATTGGCTTAAAATTACATTTTAGCCAATTTTAGCCAATTCTTGTTGATTTTTCACCCAGGTTTCTAATTTCTCAGTTTTATTTGGTAATAAAATCGGGTATTAAAAACCACTTATAACCACTTACAAAACCACTTACAAAAATAACACAAAACCACTTACAAAAAAAAACCACTTATAAATGATATTTCTTTGGTTTTCGACTTCCCCATCTCCTTAATTTTGAAGGGAAATTAATTTGTAAATTTCATTGAGCAATATTATTAGCTGAGCTAGGCCTTTTGATAATAAACAAAACTAATATAAAATAAAGAACTTAACAAAAAAAACTAAATAAAAATAAATAAATATAATATAAAATTACTTACTAGCTGGTCCCCTTGGGTTTGGAGAGGGAGTAGACTCTGTTTTAACGTTTTCCTAGTATACTGATGAGAAACATTTCCTTGGAAATACGTGGTTGCAAATTTTTGAAATTTATACTCGCTTAAATCTTCATCGTCTCGAAGCGGTGGGGGAATCAATCCAATAATTTCACCGTCGTCTCCCTTTGGTAGGTCCTAAGAAAAAAAAATTGACAAAATAATAAGTACAAAAGGACTAGAAAGTGGCGATAGAATCTTTATTTTGTGATTCACTTTATTTATAGTCACTTTCATTTTTAAATATTTAGACACTATGAAAGATAGATTTTTGCTTCTAAAAATTCTAAAATTTTCTTCTATAAGAAAAAGAAGAAAACAATCTTGCTTCTAAATGAGGTTTTCGCTTCTTTAGTAATCCCAACTCATCTTCTAGGCACCGTACATAAAAACATCGTAATTCTTGTGTTCTACTTAATCAGTTTTTTCTCTTTCTTTCTTTCTAAACGTTCTTGTTTAGAAAGAGACTCACAAAAATCTCAAAAGTACAACCACAAAAGTGTGGTAAAATAAAAAAAAAGATATCGGCGGAGTAAAAGTACTGTAGTCATTCTAATAGACTTGTCTGGCAGTATATACATGAGTATTGTATGAGCGGGGAGTGTATGTTTAGAGTGCACATTTGCCGAGCCATCAGCTGAAAGTATCGCATTAATCCCATTAAATCAATTTGAAAACTATTGGAAAATCACTCCCGAAGGCGATGTTCTACTAGACGTCGCACCTTAAACACAAATCAAATAATAAGCGTATTTAATATGCATACGTACATGTCCAAATACAAATCCTGTTGTATACCCTCAGACATCCTTGAAAAAATCAAAGTGTTAACAATACTCTTTTCATTGTTAAAGGCAGTCCATCAAACGTAATGACTACGTCATTGGCTGCGCATCTTTCAAACAGCGAAGAATATAGAATTTTTTGATCGACTTGGGCTATCATATGCATTCTACACTCCGCAGATCAACAACTTTATTTAAAGCAACTTTATTTAATAGGGAAACTATTATTCAAAACCAGAAGAGAGTGCAGAATTTAACGACTAAAAGCTCAGGTTTTCATGCACTATTATATTTCGTTTTCCCAAAATTCTGGCAATTAATATGAATTTCTCAACATTTACGTAGACAACCATCGCCTGAATGACTTCATAGTGTAAGACACACTTTCATACCTGTTTAATGTTGATTTCTACAAATAAAACGTTCTAAAAATGTTTTTAAATTTGTATTTAATAAAAATGTATATACATAGAAAATGGCTTTTTTCTCCTCTTTAGATTTCTTCTTCTACGTATAGGTAGCTGTCGAGAATAACAAATGTGCGGCGGTTCATCTGAATTCACTCTATATTGATCTTGATGTGCAAAGCCAGGGTCACATTTTCTATATTACAATGTAACTTCACTCGTATTGTATCTCTCTGTGAAGTCAATGATAGATTTTTCATTCATATTGTAAAATTCACGTGTTTCAATTTGCTTATTTGAAGCAATATCACATACATTGTTTTCCAATTGAGAATCACTTTCTATAACAACCAAATAAAAATCAGTAGGCTTGTAATCATAGTAGCCATTGTCTTCACAGCGATGACTTTGAAGCCAGATTCTCTTGTTATTCCTAGAGTTGAGGCGTAGACTAGATTCTTCCTCCGCCGTTAGTGTTTCTCTTTCTCCCCACCAGACAGCAGGGCTAAATGCTAAATGTGCTTGGAATAAGTGGGGTCTCGAATGAAAACTGTGCAAAACTAACAAACCTGCTACAGAGTGACCTGCAAGGACCTTGAAGTCAGAAGTTCTAAATTGTTTGTTAATTTGTGGTATCAGTTCAACTTCGACGAAGTTTAGAAATGTATCTCCGCCACCGCCCTGTCCCACTGGGCCTCTGGGGTCTCTATTGACTGTCGGGGCATAGTCCCTGAGTCGGTTTGTACTGTGAATAGCAACAACAATATGTCCTTTGACAGCGCTTGAAAGGTGCATTCGACGCAACATGCTAGCAGCCAATTCGCCGTTTGTTTCGCCATCCAGAAGGTATAGTGTTTGATACCGTTCCGTCGTGTTGATGTGATAAGTCGTTGGCAGATAGACTGTGATATTTCTTCGTTCTGATAAGGCTTCTGAGTCGATCGTCAGATTTACAGTTAACTCTTTGGCTTGCAGACAAAATGACAAAATCGCAATAATAAAAAAAACGCAGCCCTTCAACAGTAATTCCTTTTTCTGAAATGGTATTCTTCCATTTATATCAGATAATTCAACAGCTTACTAACTTAGCGTTGGTGAAACAGTATAAAAAGTGACGGTGGATTTATGGATTAGCGTTCTATGATTTATGGATTCTACCTATATTTTTTGAGTGGATTTGATTTAACTCAACATTGTAGTTTTAAATTCAGTCATTCTGACTATGCTTGATATGTGTGGATAAAGTGTATTGAAATGCTAAGAGCTGTATTTGCCCCAATAGATTTAGATCGAGAAACTATTGTTTTTCAGTATCGTATCATGGACCTTCTGTTTTTTTCTTTTTTCTTTCTTGTTTGTGTTGCGTTTTTCATCTCTGTATCATTTTCTTGTATGTTTTAGCCTTTTGTCTCACTGCTCTTTTTTCCGTTGATAAAGCCTTCTGGAAGTAAAGCTGGGATGTTTGGGCTTTCATTACCATAACACTAATCTTGTGATAGCTATATATAATTCAAAAGAATCTGATTTTTACGGTGATTCCAAATATGTAAGCCTCATTGGGTTAACATCCATGTGCTCAGGATAGCGCTGTCTAAAGAAGAATTCAGCAAGATTGCCAGCCATGTGCTTGGTATTTCGACCATATCTTTGGATGGCTTGGCGGACATCCCTCCACATTTGCTCCACGTTTTGCATGTAAGCGCCTGTGTCAGTGTCCATGAAGTTCTTGCAATGATTTACTGTTTGGTTCTGGAAGCCTTGATGCTTTAATGCACTGTATGCTTTCCAGCAGTCAAAAACGATTGTCATTCCTAGCAGCACATACATGTCTATCACAGCTAACAGAGTATCTGTGGTTCTATCCTGAACAGGGATAATGAAGGCCAAACCAGACCCACACTCTATACCACCAAAAACCTATGGTCCTTTGATGAGTCTACCTCTGTTATATTTGCGTTTTCCAGTTTTGGCTTCATCTATCTCAACCACTTTCCTTGGCCCGCCTATGGGTTGGGATTCCAAATCTAATTTGACAAGACATACCTCACAACAAAAGGTAGACCAGTTGACAACTGTTGTTGAAGAAAGGTACATAGTTGACCAGATGTAATCCTGTTTTGGACTTGATCCCTTGCACTTGATCCTTGAACTCTTTTGAAGTCCATATTTAACATTAAAAATGTACAGAACTGTGTTTCTACCCCTTTCAACTGATTTACAATAATGTTTGCAATAATAGTTTAATGATGATTTCTCCTGATAATAAGATTGTTGACACTGGAAAACATTTGAAATGAATTATTTTCTATCCTAATTCACAAAGGTTGATGTTTGTGGCACTTGGTATTTACCAAGTGACATATAGCAATTGCTAATTCTGTTGGTCTGCCAGTCCTGGTTTTACTAGTTTAGGCACTTCTAGATAAGCTAGGACAATGAAATTTGGCTGGCGTATCAAGGACCGGACCAGATTAAACTAGAAATAGTCGTTTCCGCGGTTCAACCATCTGGGGGAGAGTGGGGGGATGGCTGATTTGGAAAAATTAGAAAGAATGAGGTACTTTTAACTGACGAATGGGTGATCAGATCTTAATGAACTTTGATATTTAGAAGGATGCTGTGTCTCAGAGCTCTTATTTTAAATCCCGACCGGATCCGGTGACATTTATCAGACTCGAGCTTTGCACCATGTACCATGTTCGCTCTTATGGTGCCTGTACACTAAAACCACTTTTTTCCAGTCCTTGTAGCAGAGGTATGCTTGTAAAGAAGTTATCAAATAAAAATTTCGTATAAGGAAAAGATGTGCACACGACTTGCCATGGCTATATCCATACCTGGTTCTAATCCAAACTCATTCTCTTCGACATTAAGAATCACTCTTCTTCCCCTAATAGACATCGAAGGTCAGGATTACGCCGTTGTTTTTGCAGAGTCTGAAGATCTTTGCACCCCATGAATATTTTATTATCTTTATAACCTATGGGATCAGTTTGCCACAATATACTGCTTTATCTCTAAGGCTCTAGTGTAAGGAACCATTTGCTTATTAACTGAAATATATTCAGAAGGTGTGCTACTCTCAGCTTTTCGCAGGACTTGGTCAAAGACAGGTCATATCTTCCACAACCGATTCGAGTTCTGGGGATCCTTGGCATTTTTGTAGACAAAGTGAAAGAAGTTCCGAAGTCGACAAAATCTGTTGAAATTTGAAGCTTCAGCTATAAGTGGCACGCGAGTTGGGCTGCTCAATGTGATACCTGGGTTGTATGAAGGAACTCATAGCAATGTGAATTACCTTATTTCTGTAGCAGTAGAACCGAGACTCGTTCCTGTTTCTCGGACAGAGTATAAGTTAGTTTGTTCTGGTGCAAGTTCATAAAAGTTCTAATCAAAATACTCATTGAAGTATTCCAAAGGGTGTTCTCGTCCAACTAGTTTAATCCAACTAGGTTTAATCTGCAATTGAGGTCATGTTTTTAAATGTAGCGGTTTTCCAGACCAATCGACACATCTTTGGATTTGGTGATGCCGAGGCATTGTGTTCAGCATCTTCTTCGTCTACACTCTCTGATGGCGTTTCAGCTTCATCACTCTGGTTTGCACATTTGGCGGTGTCCAATCCTCCTCTTCATCATCCGAGTTTGGCAGGCTGGAAAGCTCGGACAAATCGAAATTTATCTCGTCCAACTAGCCTTGACTTAGGTCTCCTGCCGGGCGCTGCTCGGCGTAGAGAGTGATGTCTGCCTCCTTTATCCGCTTTGGTAGTTCCTTCGTTGACATTCATACTGCAATTCAGCATTGCGACTTTTTAAAAGGTGATAAGCAAAAACATATTCATTATTGATGGTGGTAAAGCCTGCTTTTAATTTTGTATTCTTTTCTATCAGTCCAGACAGCTCTTATTTGAACACAGCGCTGAGAGCTTTAAACGCTAATAATTCGTGGTTACAATGATGAAGCTTCAGCTGAAAGTATGATTTGTCAAGTTTCAAAAAACCAGTGTCCAGTGACTTTGAAGATGTTATCTCATTCCCTATTGAGCCAAAATCTTGATTTTCATTATGCCTTTCGTAGAACAGGCTGTTAATTTCTGCATCTAGTTTCTCTTTATGTTTTCAAGTTCTTCTTTTAGCTCTAGCCTCTTTAATTTAAGCTGATCTATTTCTTCTTTCTGCTTCTGTTGTTTTACTGATGAATTTCTTAATGCATCTGATAATTTCCTGTTTTCGTGTTGTAACTTTTGATATCTTTGGAATAATTTTCGGGACCTTTGTTCAGTTTTGTCAACTCTTCCTCTTTGCCTTCTATCGTTTTTCTTACTTTCCTCTTTTATTATATTTTAGGTTTCAGCCGGTCTCTTCTGTGTCTCCTAAAACAAAAGCAGTATTTACATACAAGTGATAGCATTAGATAAAAAATGTAAAGCAGTGTTGCTTATGCATTAAGAACGGATTGTTTATCCCTTCCCCCTTCGTGCAAAGTTAAAGCCTAATAGCATTGCTGGAAAAGTTTTTTTTTTTATTTCTGTATCTAGGATACCCACTCTCCCAAACAGTAAGCGCATCTAAGAGTCATATTTGTGCTGTTATTCTCAGCACACTCAGTACCACGCATATGAACAGTTATTTCTGGTCAAACCAAGAAAAATAACATGAGTGGGGCTGAACGCCCCCTTATGTTCTCAAGACCAAAAAATAAGTTTACGCTTCGCTGAAAGAAACAAATGACCGTGGATTGTCAGTTTAATATACATATATACTTATATTTTTTTATTAAATTAAAAAGAAATCATTTATTAAAGTCAAAATGCGAAAATATTTAAAATGTGCTTTGTTACAGTAAAGTCAAAATTGTATTCTGATCGTCGCTATAAGCTGCCACTTAGTTAGTAATATCCCATCATTACCGAAAAAGGTATGTCATCTCACAGTAATGTAAAGTCTTTTGTGCAAAAGTAGCTGTGTCTGTTTTGCAGCAAAGTTTACGTCCAGCATTTCAATCACTATATGATTGGGCCATAGCTGTAATATTTGACAGGTCATTCCACACGCATAAAAATAGAGTAACACACATAATTTCAGAGCGCCAGGATATATAATAACGAAGTCGCTATGGACTATCAGATGAACCGTTACTTATCATCAAGAGGCGTCACCTTAAGCTCCTTAGCTAATTTGTGTCGTCTCCAAGACAAAGCCGTGTTGAGACCACTAAGTCCGTGAGTCAGCAGCTTCCTTGGAAAAGTAAATGTGTAACGAACAAAAATTGACAAAAAACTCTGAAGAATTTGGAACCATGGAAGTAGTCCCCTACCCCCCACCACGCCAGTTCTCTTGTTGGCTCCGAATGATTGGACCAGAGGGAAATGGCAACGCTGAAAATTTTTGGTGTACCACCGATTGACGCTAATTTTTCCTACTAGGAAGGAGTTTAAAACCTATTCAAAACACAGCAAGGAACGTACTGTTCAAATAAAAAATAAAATAAATAATCTGTAGGATCAAGATTCTTTTTTTCAGATTTTTAAATCTATCGCTTTTCAATAAATGGTAGCGTTCGCTTCCCTCCCTGTTTGTGTTTTCATGATGCTTGTCATTTCGCTAAATGAAACCCATTTTCAGTAGCCCACGTTTAACCCACAATGGGTCTTATTCATTCTTTGTGTTTGGGATGTACTTTTGAGGAGGAGACTCTAAAGTTCGGAAATTGAAAATTAAGAGACTCACTACAGGTTTCTTCAGAGAAAAAGTTTCTTCAATAAGTCTGCTTTGATTTCCTAGAAGTTCTTTCAAGTCTTTTAAAGCCGACATTACGCATTATTTTTTTCCGACGAAGTTTAAATTTTGCGCCAAAAGCAAAAAGGAATGTCGCATATTGTTGTGCCTCATACTTGGCCATATTCCTAGACCGCTGAATCTCCTATTGATCCATGTCAAGACAAAGCATAGCAGACCAATGAAAACATGCGCCAGCTCGGCGGCGACTCGGTCATTGCCACCGCCGCAGATATGCAGCTCGGCCGCGGCGAAACCGTCGAAGACACCGCCCGCGTGGCCGAACAGCGCGACCCCGGTGGAATCGAAAGGTATCGGCGTCGATGCCCCTGGTGTCGATTTGCTGTCGACCCGTTGCCCCTTGCCGAGGAACTGCAGGGCGCGTTGCAGGTTGGGATCGTCAGCTGCCGAGCTGGCGCTGTTCTCTTGCCCCGCTGCACTGTGTTGTTTCAACAGTCGCAACGCGCGGTCGGCTGCCGTGCGGTCGGCGTCGACGTTAGAGGCGGCCAGGGCGCCGTGCGCGAACCACGTTGTGGCGACGCGATTGCCATCGGATCCAAAGCCGCCATCGGCTGCCTGCCGGCGCCGCAACTCGGTCCGTCCGGCGTCGAGGGCTGGGCGGTGCTTGGCGTCGGCTCGCTCTGCGAGCGCCGCAACAGTGATCGCGAGCTCGACCGTGTCAGCGATGTCGCCCGTGTTGTTCGCGAGGCGTGTCGCGAGCTGCGCGGTCGCTCGCCTCACCAGGCTATCGAGCGAGGGGTCTTGGCGGGTCGTGACGTGCGTCAGACTCGTGAGTAGCACGCTGATCGACGCAACGCCTGCTAACAGTGCAAACGAGAGCCTCGTTCGCTTCGCTGCCGAACGCCTCGTGTGCGTCGTCGGTGTCGGCTGGTTGCGTGCCATTGCGTTGCGCCACGCGTGCTCGTCAAGATGCTGTTGCATCGTGCTTTCGTCGCTGCGGCGGTGTGCATGTTCGACCACGCCGTTCCCAACCTGACCGGCCTGAGCGCTGAGTCTAGTGGATGCCCAGAGACGCGACAACGGGGCCAACAGCCCCGTGCGATGAGTCGCGAACTCGTGCTCGCGCGTCGAGCAAGCGGATCGGATGTGTCACCTACCCAGGTTGATCTTGCCGATCAACGTGTTCAGGATCGGGCTGATCACTCCCCATTTCTGGCAGTTCGTGGTCTGGTTGCTCAGCAGCGTTTCCATCGTGTTGAGCGCTTTCAGGAACAGGTTGATGAAGCCGTTGATCTGTTTGATCAGGCCCTGCAGCCGCTGCACCTCCTCATTTATGTAAAAAAAAAATATGCCACATTGGGAAGAATGGAACTAATAATTTTCGCCAGTCAGGCTAATGGAATAAAAAAAACATGGTCGCCAAGTCTATATTACAACGAAGAAACAGTAAAGTCCTTGACAGTTTATATCCATGGAACGGGCTGTGAATAGACAATCTACTAGACTGTCAAAAACTACTTAAATTTGCAGGTGTTTAAGCTCACCTACAGCTACAAATATTCCGGCATCAGTTTGTTTAAGATCCAACGGCATCAAAATCAAATCTTTTTTTGCCCGCCGCTATTCCTAACACAGATCTATTCATATCTAAAACCATGATTTTTTCATATTTTCTTTTGGTTGTTTTGTACTTATGAACTTTATTGGATAGTGCCGCTTTTAATCAGTGTTGCCACGGTGAACCGAGAAAACAAATTAGCAAAACAAATTACATTGAAGAACTAAAGGAAAGGTTAACAACTAAGTTAATCTTAAAACTAATTTAATTTTAACACTAATTTTACTAAATTAACCTAATACTATGTTAAAAATAATCTTCTAAAGTAAATTAAATCAAAAAATGAAATTGAAAAAATTAAACTAAAATTTGAACTCCTGATCTTTCCTAACTTTTTAATAATATATATGCAAGTTTCAATTCAACCAATTCAAAAAACCAACTTCATTTTCACTGTCCTTTGTACTTCTAAGAAATATTTTGGCCGTCCTTTTACCTTGACATTACCAGGTTATTTAATTTTTAGTAAAACATTAAGTACAAAAAGCCTGATGACGACGCGACAAAGAACAAGTTGAGACATCGCTTAAAAGAAGATCTGATGCCTGAATATCCGTATTTCCACGTGTGTTTTAATATCCTTCTAATTATGCCCGAAAATAAGTCTGGCAACCCGCCAAATTTCAGGCGTAAAAATTTATCTTAAGTTACGTAAATCGTAACCATATGAAAAGGAATGTAGATATGTTTTAGAGAAATATATAGATATTAGATATAAATATTTTAGAGATATATATTTAGAGAGATATATATTTAGAGAGATCTATATTAGAGATGTATATTTCTCTCTCTCTCTCTCTCTCTCTCTCTGGAGGGGGAAACCCCCATTATATGCGTAATAATTTGTGCTCGTTTTACCCTTTAGTGGTACCTTACTTTCAGTTCAAAAAACTTGTTTTTCTATTTATTTTCTGATCGTTTTTTTTAATTATACCAAAAATTTTGGCTCCACCTCCACAGAAAAATCCCTCCTCGCTAAGGACATACTCTCTAGACAATACAACACTGGTTAAAATTTACACCGGAAAATCACCCTTAACATCTTTCCACGTGAAATTGAGTCTCCAAAAAGAAAGCAAGACAAAAGAAGAATTTCGTATACAAATTTTGGCAAATATCCCCAGTGTAAAATTTCTCCTGTAAATATCTCCCTAGGAAACTTCCCTCCCAATGGATAATTCCTCCAGAATAAAATCCAATCCTCTCCCTGAAAAATGTATATATACACTTCCTAATAACAAATGCCATTAGAAATACTTCCCAAAAACAAAAATCACACATCTGTTATCTTTTCTCTGGAAAAAATATACAAAATTCATCATTTGAAACCTCTACAATACGGTTCTCTGCACCCCTCCACCCAAAAATAATATCCTGGGTACGAACCTGTACACACGGAAACAGCGCCAATTACTTATCCCAGTCGTAAATTTTACAGTTGAACATTATTTGAATTTAAATAATAAAATTTGCGATTGTCAAATCAGGAAAAAAAATTGAAGCAAAATTTTTAAATTAGAAAGAATGGAGAATTTGGACAGCTGTTTTCATCTCTGTAAGAGGGGTCTGGCGAAAAGTACAGATAACATTAATAAACAATAACTGGGAATATTTTAGTTGCATTGCAAGATTTTCAAACAAAAATCTTACCATCTCAATTTTCCGCTTCTGCAGTACACAAGTGATGTTACAATCAAAGGAAACACCCACGAGGCATGCGCTTGCAGACATCACGTATACAAGGGGTTGCGTTCCAAGCGTGGTGGAAACTGTGCCAAACATGGCGTTCTGATATGTACACCATATCGTGGAAATTTGGCATTCCCTAGGGCTACGGGTTTTATTCGGATAGGGGGGAGGGGGCTCGTTTAGAAGACTGGTGAGCACCCAGAAAGCAGCTACGTCACTATTCTGCAAGTTTCTTCTGCACCAGCTGGTTGGCGGCCAACGGCCGTCCAAACTGCTTGCGGTCCAGCGTATAGGTACGGGCCGCGTGCCAGCAAAACTCAGCAGCACCCAGAGCACCCCAGGCAATGCCATACCGGGCGCGATTAAGACATCCGAACGGCCCACCCAGGCCGCGCCCTTCCGGCAGCAGGTTTTCTTCGGGCACAAATACATCCTGCAGTACAATCTCGCCGGTGATTGAGGCACGCAGACTCATCTTCCCTTCTATCTTTGGTGTACTGAAACCCTCGAAATCACGCTCAACCACAAACCCTCTGATCTCGCCTGCAAGTTTGGCCCACACCACCGCCAGGTCAGCGATGGGCGAGTTGGTTATCCACATTTTTGCACCGTTCAGCACGTACCCGCCATCCACCGGTTTGGCAACGGTTACCATGCTACCCGGGTCCGAGCCATGGTCGGGCTCGGTTAAACCAAAACAGCCGACCCATTCGCCGGTGGCCAGCTTAGGCAGATAACGTTCACGCTGGGCTTCATTGCCGTAGGCGTGGATGGGGTGCATAACCAGTGACGACTGCACGCTCATAGCCGACCGGTAGCCCGAGTCTACCCTTTCAACTTCCCGGGCCATTAATCCGTAACAGACGTAATTCACGTTGGAGCAGCCGTACTTCTCGGGTAGCGTGGCGCCCAACATGCCAAGTTCACCAAATTCGTTCATGATCTCACGGTGAAAGTGTTCGTGGCGGCTAGCCTCCAGCACGCGTGGCATCAGCTTGTCCTGGGCATAGTCTCTGGCGCTGGTTTGTACCATGCGCTCTTCTTCGCTGAGCTGGTCGTCCAGAAACAGCGCGTCATCCCACGCAAATGGGGCCTTATCAGTACTCATAGTCATTGCTCATAATGTTTACTCGTGATCTTTACTGATCGTCATCAAAATTCTGCTGCGAAGTCAGGTTCTATGCGCAGTTGTATTGCGCCGCGGAAGGCTAATGCAGGCTCCCTCCTTGTGCAACAGCACTGCAACGCCATTGACAAAAATTTTGCCGCCGGACCCCGCTGCCGCAGGTATAATGCGCCGCCACCAGTTCACCCAGCAACAAGATGCAGCCTATCTTTTCAGATGGTTTCACTTTCTTACCACAAAGATTTATAAAGGTCATCAAAGGTCTCTGCCCCCTAGAGGAAAAAGTAGTGGACATGGGTACCTGAAAATACCTTCCCAGGACATACTTAAGTCTATAAACCTATCCCTGAAAGTTTCTTTGTCCTAACCTAACCCCTTTCCAAGATAGCAAAGAGTAGCTAAACTAGAATTTTAAGGGTGGAATTGTTAGTTCAAAGCAATTATAGGATAAAAGGTAATAACAAATTAAAATCCAATAGCCTAGTTGTGGGTATCAAGCCATGGCCAATTGTAGAAAAAGCCCAGAAAGACAGTCTAATTAACTGAGGGGATCTGGCATAAACCCCTCTTAGGATTGAATAAAAATGATGTCAGTTCATTTGTTGATGGCTAAGTCTATCTATTATCTGTCCATGCATCATTCCTACAGCAGAACAAAGGTAGGCCTAGTTACAGAAAAAAGGGATGAAAGAATTGGATTGAATAAGAATGGTCATAGAAATAGCCACTTGAACGCGTTCACCATAGACAAACTAGATTATTCCTTACATTTAACACCAAACATGTCTACATTCTTACATAGCTTTAGATAGCCTATGTTCTTTTGGATGATCAGAGGTGGCCTGTAATCTTGCAATTAACAATAGTGAAAACTTTTATTGATCCATGTGAGATAACCAACAAAACTTACACAATTGTAATTAAAACATAAGTAAAATAATATCAATCTATTTTACCTTTTGAGTCTTTCGACACGAAACGTGATCGAGCAGATTCCCTAAACGAAGTACGCTGATAATGATGGAATAGCTTCAGTGAAATCTAGTTAAATCAAGGATCAGGTAGCGCTGAAGAGAAACTACCGTGTGGTATATTCCGAGGAGAAAATATCTTTCTAACGAAGTTGGATACTCTTTGGTATATTCATAGACGTATTATTTTACAAGTTGCATTCTTTAAAAATAATTCATATATGGGTATATTCAAGAAACTATTCCACAATATCTGGATTTGAGGCTTGTTTTTAAGAAGTCATAAATAATTCGGAAAAAAAATGAAAAATAAGCAAATGATACCAGGGCAAAAAACCGTGACAACTGACGCGGGTCAACCAGCAATTTCAGGGAGCCGGACAGCGAGATACCCATCAAGACCAGAAACGGGATGCCGGCGTTCAGTTCAAACAGAAATTCCGTCTCCGCTTGCCCTGCCAGTTCGGTTATGGCGCTCACCCCGCCCGCCGCGCTGGTGACAAAATAGAATATGGTCACCGAGCCTAACAACATGAGTGTGCCCTGCACAACATCCGTGCGCACCACGGAAACAAACCCACCAATGGAGGTATACAAGACTACAATTAACAGTGTAATCCCTACCGCTACCTCGTAGGGTACGTTCAGAAAACGTTCGAACAGATGACCTGCCCCTTTGAAGATGGCAATGAGATACAGCACGCTGGAAAAAACAATGACCACTGCGGCGGCCATACGTAGAATGCGGTTACTGCCAGCCGCGGATGTCGCCGCGCCGTCTGGCGCCGAGGCAAAGCGGCTGCCCAGATAGTCGGGTATGGTCAGGGCGTCCCACTGTCTGGCAAAGCGCCGCATACCGGGCCCCACCCAACGCCACGACACCCACGTAAAGAACACCAGCGCAGCCGCCATGAGCAGCCATGGCAGGCCATAGGCATACCCCTTGCCGGCATGGCCGATATAGCTGTTGGTACTGGCAAATGTGGCAAAAAAAGACACCCCGATGGCCACCCCGCCGAGATTGCGCCCACCCACATAGTAGCCCGCCAGGTTGGTGCTTACCCGCCGGCCCACATAGGCGTTGTAGAGCAGCATCAGCGTATAGGCCGACAACAGCGTTACCGCCAGCCAATGCTCCAACATCCAGCTCATGCAGCTGCTCTCTTCAGATACCTCAACCTGTTCCCAAACCCGGTCCGCCGGGGGTAATTGTTACAAATTCCAACCCTAGACTTCTTTTGTGCTTCCTGGGTATGCTCAAGGCCGTAACAGCTATTTTCAGGGCTAAGCAAAAGGCAAGACCATGCGTTATCTTGTTCAGTTTGTCATTCCGGGGTTAATTTTTTTGGGTGCAGTATACGCGGTAACACGACACAAACGACAACCACAATCGGGCCAGGATGATGGCGCCGGGGTATTTCTAATCAGTACACTTTTTTCACAGATTTTGGAAATTTGTGATAGCAATATTTTCATATATATTTTTTCCCAGTGGTGATTGTATAGAACCATTAAAAATACTTCTGTCAACTCATCTTTGTTAGCTTAAACATGATGCAAAGGCTTAATTTGACTGAGTGTACTCCTTGCGATAGTTTCACTCTCGTCACTTCAACTTTATGTCATTTATCCGTTTTGCCACCTGAACTCTGACCAATTTTGTTTTTTTTTTTTAGTCTACGCTGTCACTGTTGTCAGACAAAACCCATCTTCGGTCTGAATCTTCTTATGCCTCCCTTGTACTATAAGATCATTTGATTTTTGAACAAACTGAGTCTATGCCTTATGGAGGGCACTGGTTGACGGTGAGAAAATATGAAGTATGGGAATAAGTCGAAAGGGAATTCCTCTTTAAAATTCAGATTATGCTAGCCAGTATTTTTCTCTACTGCTCCTATTGTTGTACTTTTTATTCTAAGCCAGTCTGAGTCACGGTGAAAATTGGTTTCACCACTTGTCAATTTGCGCAAGAATCACCAGCCTAACCGGGTTACCCAGTGACTAAGCCAGTTTGAGTCAGGGCAAAAGTTGGTTTCACCACTTGTCAATTTGCACCGGAATCAACAGCGTAACCGGGTTACCCAGCAACTAAGCCAGTTTGAGTGAGGGTGGAAATCAGTTTCACCACTTGCCAATTTGCGCAAGAAACAGCGTAACCGGTCTTTGTCACTTGGCAAAGCACAAGAACTTTAACTGACATCTAATAAAAGACCTTTCCTATAGCCACTTTCAACACTAAAAAAACAAACACATAAATCTCTGACAAATTTATTTTGAAATGCCTCACCAAGCATATAGACAACATAAACTTAACCAATGCTTAGATACTGAAAATGAATTTTAAAACCAATAATAGTCTGACGCCTTGAACAATAGTCTCATAAAGGGTGATGGGGAGCCATATCTGGGCCCAACAGGGCATATCTATGAAGCCCATGTCAGAGAGGGGTGGGAGGATCTCAGAGTTTAATCCCTATTTAAACAAAAACTCTGTGAACTACACAACAGCATACATTATGAATTACTAACCACGGCTCGGTTCGGAACCATTACGCCTTTGGGCGTGCCTGTCGAACCGGAAGTAAACATGACATAGGCCAGGTGGTCTGGAGAATTGGGCCGGTTGGGATTATTGATGGGCAAGTCGGTGGGCATTAACTCTAGACGATCCCAACACAAGAATGGCCATGGCCCACCAACCTCCTGATTGCTTGGGCCTAACAGGCATCGCGGTTGGACCTTTTCCAAGATGATTCGGTGGCGATTTAAAGGAGAAAGTGGATCCAAAGGTACATAAGCGGCCCCACACTTGGCAATGGCCAATTGGGTGATAAAGCTTGGTAAATCGCGGGTGCCGAAAAAAGCGACTAGATCGCCGGGTTGAACGCCGTGAGAGATTAAATAATGAGCCAATTGGTTGGCCCGTTGATTCAGGGTTTGGTAATCCAGTGTTTCCTGACCAATAACCAAGGCCTGGGCTTGTGGTGTTTTGGCGACCTGTTCTTCAAACAAGGCAATTGGCGTCGCAGCAGGGTAATGGCTGGTCTGGGCTTGGAAGACCTTGAACGGATCGGCTTGACTGGGCAGGTGTCGTCGAAGTTCTTTAATTGTTTTTTCAGGGGAAAGCGCTACTTGGCTCAGCAGATGCACCAAGCGTTGGCCCATCTCCGTCATGGGCTCCTCACGAAACAATTCGGGGTTGTACTCGAAAACCAAACCCAGCCCATGGTTGTCTTCCACAGCGGCAATGGTGAGGTCGAATTTGGCAGTTTCATGAGGCGTTGGGAATTTTTGGACGTTCAGGTCTGGAAAAGAAAGTTCGCTGCCGACTTCTTGATGAAGGGTGAACATGACCTGAAAAAGCGGTGCCTTACTGGTGTTGCGGTCTACGCCAAGGTGATCGAGCACCATTTCAAAGGGCACGTCCTGATGTTCGAAAGTGAGCTGGGCATTCTCTTTGACTCGACCCAATAATTGCGTGAAATTAGGGTTACCAGACACATCGGCACGCATT
This sequence comes from Alatinidae sp. Z8VKAUB7J3, assembly GCA_010016025.2. NCBI lineage: Eukaryota > Metazoa > Cnidaria > Cubozoa > Carybdeida > Alatinidae > Alatinidae sp. Z8VKAUB7J3. Next base: position 129,072,760 of record JAAAKM020073195.1, read on the forward strand.
ACCAAGGTATTGACGAAGAAGCCGATCAAGTTTTCTATCTCCGCTTGATCGCGATTTGCCTCCACGGTTCCCAGCGTAAACGAATCCTGCCCGCTGTAGGCCGCCAACATGGCGGTTCGGGTCACGGCAAAACCACGTTGCTCCAGCACATGATTTTGAACGATCTGGAGCATGCAAAACGCGGTGATGCCGGGTTTGCTGTCATTGATCCCAAAGGTTCCCTGATCGATGCGATCTCGCGTCTGGAGTGTTTTGCGCCGGGTACGGGAGAGCTGGCGGATAAAATCATCATCGTTGATCCACGACGGGATGCAGAATATCCGCCGGCCATCAACATGTTCGATCTTGGGGTTGATGACATCGAAGACCTGACACTGGCCGACAAGCTCGCGGTACGCAATAACGCGCTTGAGATGATTGAATACATGTTCTCGGAGCTTTTGAAAGTTGAGATGACGGGCCGCCAGGAGGTGGCCTTCAACTATGTCGGTGATCTGATGATGAACATCGAGGGGGCGACTATTGAGACGCTGCTCGAGTTCCTGAACCACCCTCACACGTTCCTCGACGGCATCGCGAAATGTGATCACACCACACGCGCGTACCTTGAAAATCAGTTCATCACGGATCGGTTCAAATCAGTACGTGATCAGCTCTCAGACCGCGTGTATGGCGTTCTGAAGCTGCCCATGATGGAAGCCATGTTCTCGCATGAAAAAACCAAGGTCGATGTAGCGAAAGCCGTCAATGAAGGCAAGATCGTACTGATTAACGCCAACGAAAACTTCCTGTCCACGAACGGGAGCAGCATCTTCGGCAGTGTCTGGATTGGACTACTGTTTCAAGCGTGTCTGTCCCGCGTCACCATCCCCGAATATGAGCGGAAAGGATTTACGCTGTACATCGATGAAGCCTCGATGTTCTTCTCCGAGAAGCTTCGTCAGATGTTGATTAAGGCCAGAGAATTCAAGCTGGGTGTCGTGTTCGCGTTCCAGGATCTCGAACAGATCGAATCGCCTCAGCTCCGCTCTTCTGCTATGGGCAGTACGAGCACCAAAATTGTCGGTGGGCTGAACGCACGAGATCGTCGCGCGTTTGCCAATGAAATGAACACAACAGAAGCGTTCTTGCGCCGGCCCCAAAAAGACCAGAAAGCGCTGCAGACTGAGTTTGCCTGCTATGTCCGAGGGGAAATGTCGTCACCGGTCATGGCTCCATTTGGGAAAAGTTTCGCTTGGGGAATTGTTCATGCCTCTGAGTTCGCCCAGAAAACTGATTTTTTAACATTTCCTCTTTTTTGGATTGTATTTCATGCCTCTGCATGAATGGAGAATGGACAATATTATTTGATTCATTTTTCTCTCGCTTATAAGGAACAAATGACGATTTTATGTGTTTATCCATTGGAGATTCTTGCTGAATAAAATCGCATGGGTGACCTTGTAATCGGGAATCATCGTGTCCAAAAATTGGCTGTCTTCTCGTATCTTGATTTTCTTTTCGAAAAGGAGCGTTTCGAGGGTCTATAGGGGGTTGTAAAGCATTGAATATATTGTCACCAGGCTCATATTTGTCAAGCCGATGTACTTGACGTTTTTCGAGTATTGTATTTAATGAGCCAGCTCTTTGTACTTGAGTTTGAGGGACGGCAATTTGCTGGCCAAGACTAGAGGGTCTCTTTGGACTGTTCTGAGTATATCTCTCATGTGGTGACATTTCATAACGATTAATCTCTTCATAAGTTGACGATTCATCACCATTATTACGCACCGAATGAGTACAAGACGAAACGTCTGCAAAATAAATTTCAGATTCTGGTTCTATTTTGTTTTGGTATTTCGATCCACTAGGAGATGATTCCTCACTTGCCCTTTGAACTGGTGACTGAGGAATATTTCGCTGTCTTTCCTGACAACAGGAGTTATTAGAATTACTGCAAAGGGCAGACGCACAAAGACTCACGCCGAATTCATTGATTGGTTTTAAATGAGGTGAAGAGGCAGATGCAGCCCCAAAAAGAAGAGCCCTTTTTATTCTTCTCTGGGTTTCTTCTTGATGGTGTAAACCAGCATCACTATTATTACCACTCTGCCCATAAAGGGTAGATAAGGACCCAGGTGATATTTCACCGTCCTTCCAATCACATCTAGATTGATGCGCACTTTTATATGGATCAGGATTACTAAAATGGGATGGACTTCCATTAGGAGAAAGAGTGCTGGACCCTCCAGAATTCACAGATCCTCCTCTTGAGTATGGTGGGGGTGGTCCCCATGGCACCGGCGGAGTGGAAGCAGTCGAGCTACTTGTGGAAATTTGGAGACAGTCAGAAAAAAGTGTTTTAGAGCCACTTCCAGCCTCAAATTTAGAGGATCCATTCCCCAACTACAAGAATATTTTGGCCACCTTATGGGCCTGAATTTTGGGAGAAAAATTTTCTGCTCAGTTTTCTGTTGTCTACATGAACCACTTGTCCTAAAGACTTAGGCATCCATATATAAGTTTCAAACCCCTCGAAAAAAAAAATCATATCAATTAAAAATACCCATGTGGCTCTGGCTTACAAAAGGTATAACATGCAAACCTTTTTGCTATAAAGATGATGTTGAAAGGGGTGGGTTTTATTTAAATGAGTCATGGTCCTACTTTATTTTTTTAAGTAGTAACCCTTTAAATCTTTATCTACTCTTTAAATAAGTCATGGATCTACTTTATGTTTCAGTTAAAGTAAATTGTGAGTAATTGCGTGATATCACTTTCAAGGTGATGCAACAGATACCTGTCCTTCTGCACAGAAATGGTAATGAGGGGAGGAAATCAGAGAGCTCATGGGTGTCTTTATGGTCTCAATTCTACTAAACGATCGAAAATCCTCTTTTGATTAAAGTTCGCTGTTTTAGGTTCGAAGGGTGTCAGGAGCAATGCTGAGGCTAACTTTCCACTCCTTGTGCGAAATGAAACAAAAGAAAAGTTTTGTTTTAACTGAAAGTAAGGAGCAAACTTAAAACTTAAAATGAACAGAAATTATTCCGTATGTGAAAGGGGCTGTCCCCTCCTCAACGTCCCGCCATTTACGCTAAAGTTTTTTATTGTTTTAAAAAGTAGAACTGTGACAAAGAGTAAAAGTTTAGCCTAAGGAGGGGGCGTTGATGAGGGGAAAGCCTCTTTCATATACGGAATAATTTCTGTTCGTTTTAAGTTTTAATGTCGCTTCTTACTTTCAGTTTTTTTTTTTTTTTTAATGCTCGAAATTTTGATGATATTGTTTGCGTAACGAACGCTTTGGGACGTTCGGGTGAAAGAAAAAGGAGAGGGAATGTTCGAGGCTCCACAAATAGTTTTAGAGCCGGTTATTGTTCAAAGGAAACTTGTCAGTATTCACGATCCATTTTTTTTAAATACTCGAAATTCTTGATTAGTGAGTTTCCTCACTCCAAAAAAGTGTGCCGTAACCTCTTCATCTTTAACTGTTTTGATGATACTGATGATGGTCAGCATGGAATTCTAAAGTTAAGAAAGTTGGACTTTTGAAAGATGCGCTATTATTCAGCGGCGAAAAAATTCAACAAACCATTACACTGCTTTCTTGTTCTAGATGATTGTTATTATTAAATTTCAATGACCCGTTTGTTTTATATGATTCTTTACTTCTCAGATTGGGTCAGTCCAGTCTCTGAAGACTTAAACATTTGCTGCCGCCTTGTTTTCTTAGATTGTAAATAAAATCTAAATAAGATGGTGAAATAAGCAGGGAAATTCTTAGTCACCACAAACTTCATAAGATGGATCGAACTCTTTATACACGATTCATTAGTTTTGCCGTTGTTAACGTAAGCACCACTTAGCGTTCGGAAAACGCTTTTTGATGCTACGTAATACGTACGTAACAACAATTGAGCCATTGACGCTAATTATTGAAGTTCGGAAGCCTCTATATCCCCTCTTGATCCTGCGACTTTTTGTAATAGGCTACTCATCAAAGTCATCATTGTCTCTGTGAGCCTGCTTTGCATAAGCATAAATTAATATAATGAAAACAAGGTTTTTAAAACAAACTAAAAAGTTAAAAATCATTGCATTAACTTTGGTATATTAATAAGATAAAGCTGTATTAATAAATTTAAAGTTTTAGCTAAATTTTACCTTCCCAAAAAAATACAAAATCGTGATACCCCTAGCCATGTGTTCACATGTGAAAACAAACCATGGAGAACTTTTATTTATTTAGTTTAAGTATGCTTTTGATATGACTATAAGAGAACCTTTAAAAAGTAGACTCGACTGTTGTTTAAAAGTGGATACGTATAATTTAAAATTTTTCTTTATTTTCAGTTTTAGATAGCGTATTCAATGCCGTGACATTTAAGGGAATGAAACTCGGCGGTCTTGCTATGATTGTCTGTGGCTTCGTTCTTGTCATGTTTCCAGAAAATTGGCCCGAATATCTTTCACGTCTCTTAAGGTAAGTTAAACTTTCGTAGAGATAATTGTAATATCTTTTATTTTAAAATACTTCCCCCTCCACCAAAATAGGTTCCTGGATTCCCTGATGTGGGCCTAAAACGCTTTTTATTTTACCAACGAACTCCCAGTAATTAGGCTCGCCTCTCGTATGATATACATTTTATGGGTACAGATTGCTGTACCCAATCTAAAAAATAATGCAACCCTTTTGTTAAGATATTTTATTTTTATTTTGGATTATAAACAGCAAACTTGTATTCTCTATTTGTATAAGAACATATTTTAAAGTTTCGTTCGCCAAATTCTATTTTGGACTATGTGCCTTGATAATATTCGTTGGGAAGGTAATGTTAAACGAAAGATCTTTATTTGTGTCCAAGAAGAGATGAAACAATTGAAAGACATCTTTTCCTCTATATGTCTCGAAATATCTTTTCAGGATGACACTGTGGAAATTTTTTTTTCTCTTTTTTTCTTTTTTTTAAAACATTGGTAACGGAAAAGAAAGATAAGTCTAAAGTCTGTGAAATTCAACCATGTCAAGACTATAAACTTTTATCTTTTAAAATTGAAGATCTTTAAGTTACGGTCCTTAAACTTGAAAGCCTTTATAGTCCTTAAAATTAAAGGAAAGTAGGTGGAAAGTCTTGTGAATTTTAGAATGGAATTTTAGGTTAAATGTAGTCTATGATGTTTTACTCCTTTAAATTAAAGGATTTACGGTCCTTTTAAACCGAAGGTCTTTCAGGAAAGGAGATGAAAGCCTGTTTTCCAGAGCCTTGCTCTATTTTTTATCCAGTTAACCATCATCCAAATTATTGTGAAAAATCTTTAATAGAGACGTAGAATTAACATCTCTATACAACTCCTGATCTACTCCCCTTCGTAATTTGGTCTTCTATACCAATGGCACACATTTTGTCACTAATCAAAAAATACTACTGAGCCCAATTTCATTTTTCACTTGCGGTTTTTCATAATCACATACAACATTCATCGGTAGAGCTTTAGCTAAAATTCTGACAGGAAGCGGTAAATTTTGCTGAGTGAAAACAGCCAAGAGACGGTTTATTGACTTTTGACAGCACATATTATTGAAATTCTCTGTTCTCTTCTGAAAAACTCCCGTGACTACCTTTCTATAAAGTTTTCCTGTGAAAATCAAGAAAAGCTAGAAACTTTAAAGTTTTTGCCGAATAGACACGAACTTTACCATTCCAACAACCACAAGCAACAATCTTGCTGTCTTGTCGTATATCTATGCATGAAATACCTGTATTTGTTGGAATCACTACTTTATTCTCAAGCTTCCCACTTATTTCATCACTACTGAAAACTGAAAGGTTCTCTGCTGTTCCACAAATAACTTTGTTGAACTTTTTGTTTGGACATAAACACATTACACAGTCATTTAGCAAAACTTCAGACTCAATCAGTTCCAATTTAAAATTATATCTAATAACCTTTGTTTCAAAACCAATAAGGCATGTGTCACTGGCAATAGTTTTTATAGTCATAATCTCGCCACTTTCTGTGCCTACATTTAGGGTTTTAACTTCTGAAAAACCATAATCTAGAATTCTAACTTTTCCCTTCTCTGCAGTTGGTACAATGATCAAGCTCTCTGTGAATTCTAGACCACATAGTCGACCGTAATCGTATTGGAATCTTTTTGTCTCTATTAGACCAGTTTTGTTAATTTCCCAATACTGTACAACTGAGCTCCGTGTATGGGTGATCAAACAACTTTGTTCTTTTATTGTTTTCACTGCAATCAATGATGAATCTAGTTCTTTACGCCATACCGTACGAAAATTCTAAAAGAAAAAATAATCAGTATCTCAATGAATTCGCAGGAAGATCAAAGAAAAAGGAAAAAACCAAATTAGACAGAATTTTAACTCTGAAAATAAATAAACATTTCTTTCTAGTTGGAGGAGATACTCAGGCTTTAAAGCTTCATAAAATATGCACAGCATAGAGAAAATGACACAATAAAAGAATGCACAGCCCATTCACAACGATCGACTAAAAATAGCCTTGGCAATCACAATAACTTAACAATTGGAAGTATTAATTACAGTAGGAGTCACCGAGTTAAATATCATAGCGGCGAACACCCTCGTATATTTTTTTTCCTGGAAAGCAGCACTAATTTACAGCACGAGCGATCTATTGTCGTATGTACAAAATAATATTTCTAAGTTAACGTCTGAGCAAAAAGACATTTATGATAAGATAATGCATATTAAGCGGGTCTGGTGAAAAGACCACAAAGGGATCCATGGCGAAAGGCCGTGCACCCACGTACTGAGGCAAAGAACTGAACAGCAGGCGAGTGTTTTCCAGGGAGAAACCGAAACAGCGTTTCGCCCGTTGAACCAAGTTGGGAGGGAGGGGGCAAGCGTGTAACATGTTCATTCCTCGATCTTCTTTGCGGACGATCAATTGGTGGGAAAGTCCTTGAGTATCTTGGCCGCGTTCTCGCCTACTTTTTTGAAATTGTCGGCGGCAGTGCCAACGAGACCCTGCGCCCCTTCAATGATCTCTTTGTAGGTTTGTGCCGACTCGGGTTGGCTCAAAAGTTGGGCCATGGCGGCACCTACCGCGGTCGCGCTGATGGTGGAAATATTTCTCAGATGATCCGTGGCATCTTGAATGGCGATTGCCGATGATTGCGCCACGGATTGGTACGCTTTGCCCGCGCCCGAAGCCCCAATGACACCGGAGATCATGGTGGCTTCCTGAGCACTGGAGACTGCATTAATCACCTGAGGGTTTACCTGACTGATATTGGTCATGACCTGTCCTCACTGAGTGGTTCGCTTTGGGTTATTGATGAGATGCCGGGGTTGATTTGGCTAAATCCGCCAGTTTGTTGAGCAGGGTTTTGGCGCCACTGCTGTCCTGTTCTGCTTCTTGTTCGTCTTTAACCAAATCATCGACGGCATTTTTGGCCGTGACAAAATCGTTGGCGATCCGTTCACCCAGCGAAGGCGAGTTGGGTAAAGGCGATACTGGAATTGGCGGAATTGGCGGTTCTGCGGGGGCGCCTGGCGTTGCCGAGAGTAAGCGGGCACAGGTGGCCGAAACGGCTGCGTTGCCAAGCGTTTGACTGTTTTGTTGTGCCATGACGGCGTTGTGCATGGTCATGCCCAGGGTTTCGCCCATGACCACATCGATCATGCTCATGGCTTGGGCGGGCCCTTGTCCAACGGTGTTGAGGATGGACTGAGTGACCGAATCGGTAATTTGATCGTTGACTGAGGTTGCGTTACTCACGGGTGATCACCTCCCTGCAATTGGTTTGTTAAGACGCGCCACCCTTCGCAATGATCAGGGAACATTCTTTATCGCTTCCTTTATTTTTTTGAATAGTATTGCCAAAGAATAGCTGAAAACTAAAGTGGACTTATTGGTTTTTATTTTCAGTATAAAAGCCCAGAGTATGAACCTATGAGATAAAGGTGCTCGAAGTAAATGAATTTTAATCTACAATTGATGGGTTGAAAGCGTCTTGTTATTGGTTTTTCTAGTGCTGCAAGAAAAACTAGAGGATCACTTTAGTTATTCTTTTCATTAATTTAGCTGTTCAATTATTTTCTGTTCTGTTGTGACTCCTCTCCATCTTCTTGCTGTTGGTAAACCTGAAAATGACTGATTGACTTTTAGTTGAAATACCACCACTTTGTCAATGCATTTAATTTATAAAAGTAAGGCAAATTATGCCATTTTAAAAGAAAGTAATCGAAAGAAGTGTTTTTGCAATTTTTTATTATAAACACGCAGCTGTTATTTACTTTGACTAATGCTACTACTATCCGCCTGGCAACAATCCGCCTGGTGCTAGCACACTCTCTTCCTCCATCCCGATCTATCAAAGCCTTCATTCTTCATTATTACTATGAAATTATAATTTTCTTTAAATACTTCTTATGGACCCCTTCTCACCCCGGTCCGAGACAACTCGGGTGGCTTTTATGTTTTCTCAATTTTTCTTAAGCTCTTCGTTTTTCTCTAATAGATGGCCTGAAAGAACGGCATTTGTCAATCTGTCATCGTTCATGCGTTAAACATGTCATAGTTATCTCGACCTTTCTTTTATTATAGCCCTTGAAAATGGTATAGAACCACATTTTTCGCAGCTTGTTTTTATTCACATACAGTCAGTCAAAACGGTAGAAGATGGCTTTACATTGTAAACAGGGGCACATGAATGTATAGCCATTGAATCCAATGGAATGACTCCACTCCAATGACATCATACTGTAATTTTGGTGAATTGCAAACCAGTCCTTTAGGACTTTTTTTTATTTATAGCTTACTTATGAACTCCTTAAGAGTGGCTTGTGGACCTCTAGATAGTTGAATTATCACACTTAAAAACCCTATTTAGACTTTGTTAATCTCAACCAGCATAATTATATGGTAAAAGTACAGCTTTAAGCCGACGCTGGATCCGGACATCCGGCTTGGTTCCGTGCCTTACCTCAACGCCATGCCGTTGACCTGGGGCTTGGACAAACAAACGATCTTTCTCCCGCCCAACGAACTGAGCCAGGCATTGGAAGCCGGAGAGGTCGATGTCGCCCTCTTGAGCATCACCGAAGCCCTGTTTTCAGATCGCTACCAGATCGTCGACGGCTTGGGCGTCTGTTCTCGCGACGCCGTCAATAGTGTCTTCTTGGCCTACCAAAATCCCCTGAACGCGGTCACAGAGATCCATTGCGACAGCGCGTCCTTGACCAGCGTCAACCTGCTTCGAGTGCTCTGTCGGCACCACGGTATGGACCCTCGTCTTCGACCACTCACGAACTATGAGCGGGCAGCCCAACACCCGAATGTCCTCTTAATCGGCAATCCGGCCATTCGTTTTCGGCAACAAGACCATACCCACCAGATCTGGGATCTCGGAGCGGCGTGGCGCAAGCAAACCGACCTTCCGTTTGTCTATGCGGTATGGGTGGTGCGCGCCGAGTTGGAGAGCGACGCGTTGGTTCCCGTGCTCCATCACGCCTTGGCCCAAGGGCTTGAAAACATGGACACCATCGTGGCTCGCTACCCCGAGTTCACACCCGAGTTTCGGCGAACCTATCTGACTCACCATATTCACTACCGAATCGGACCCGACGAACTTAGAGGGATCCATCGGTTCGCGGCGGAACTTCGAGAGACTCAGAACCAACCCGTCTACGATCCCGTTTTCTACCAATCCGCCCCCGCAGCCGGAAGACCGTGAGCAAGTATCTGCAAATCATCAGCGTTGGGCTGCAGAATACCCTGGCCTACCGGCTCAATTTTTTCTTCCGAGCCTTGTTCGGGCTGATTCCGGTCGCCGCTACGATTTTCCTATGGCGAACCATCTATGCCAGCAAACCGGCAGACAGCGACGTGGCGGGCTACGCTCTTTCGCAGATCATTTCCTACTATCTGGTGGTAGTCGTAGTCGACGCCTTGACGGCGGTGACTGATGACGACTGGCAGATCGCAGCGGAGATTCGGGACGGGCAGATCAGCCAATTTCTCCTCAAACCCATCGACTACCTTGTCTCCGCTCTCAGTTCTACCTGTAATGGTGCGGCATTATCAATTGCCGCGGCTACGCCAGATGCTGCATTGATAGCGGGCTGTGACGCGGTATTAGGTGCAGGTGCCTCTGCTGGTTTTGCCGCTGCTGCTCCTGGGACAGCTCCGGTTGTGGCTGCAACGGTTGCTGCAGGTGTCGGTGCTGCATTCGGTGCTGATAATGCGGCTGGTGCGGCTGCAGATGGTGCTAATTGTGCGTCGGCAGCAGCATTTGGTGTCCCTCTAGATGTATTTTCGGGTTTTACTGGTTCTGCAAGTAACTTTGGATTGCAATGTTCATTAAATCCGGCAATTGGCGGCGCGAATTACTTTATTGAATATCCTGAAGATATCCAGCTGATTGGGGCCAGTTTTAATACTGAACTTGGCAAGTCCGGGATCGCGCTTCAAGGGGAATATTCTTTTAGAAATGACGTACCATTGCAGATAGATATACAGGAATTATTGTTAGCCGCCGGCACCGCCTTGAATAATAATCCTGTACTGGCTGGTAGCGCGACTGTGGCAGGCACAGTGACTAATAATCAAATTACCAATGGTGCTGTACTGGCTCCAGGTACCGTTATTCCCGGTTTTATTGAAAGAGATGTAAGTCAGATCCAAATGACGGCAACTAAGATTTTTGGCCCTATTTTTAAGGCAGATACGGCCGTATTGGTTGGTGAAGTTGCTGTGACACATATTCACGACATGCCATCTAAAAGCACGCTTCGTCTTGAAGCTCCGGGAACTGACACTACTGGAGATCCTTTTCATGCAGGCGCTGCCGGTTTTCATGCAGGAAAGGCCTCTGTATCTTCAGATCACTATCCAGATTCTACATCATGGGGTTATCAGATAAGAGGTGCCATGCAGTTTTTAAATGCCGTTGGAGCTATCAATGTGACTCCTCGTTTTGCTTGGCGGCATGATGTAGGAGGTATCACACCTGGGCCTGGGGGCAACTTCTTGGAGGGAAGAAAAGCGCTCTCTTTAGGAGTCGGATTTAGCTATCAAAATACGTGGACTGCTGATTTGGGATATACAAACTTTTTTGGAGCAGGCCGTTATAACCCGCTTATATTTGCCTTCATCTAATCTTTCTTCGTCTTCGTCCATTCTTTTTATCACATTTAAATTTTGTAGAGGTTCTGTTTTTGACTCTAAAGGAAATGTATTTAGCGATTGATCAGTTTTTGCTAGAAACTTTGGTTCGGAAAATACCTCACTTCTGTTTGAATTGGTGTTGTTCATTAAATAGCCTGGCACACTTGCTTTCAACTTTTCTATACCTCTAGATGACCGAAAAACTGGCCAAGAAATTAGTGACTGATATTTCTGGTCAAAAAACTGTTCCAGTGAATTAACTGAATCTTGAATTTCCTCTTTTATTTCAGGATTTTGATCATCATTGTTTGCAAAAAAGCCATTGTAAACATCATCTTCAAAGTTAAATTCGTAATCATTATCTTCTGTATTTTGGTAATTGGTATTAGCTTCATTTGTTTCGGAAGATTTTTTTTCACTTTCAATAGGTTCTAGTTCTGCTGATTTTGACCCTATAATGCCGATTACATAGTCGGGTAGCTTAGCACTGTTTATTTGTGGGAAGTTCTGCCCTGACTCCTGTTTAGGTGACTTCATAAACTCTTTAAAAGGGTCAGGTATCTGGTCTTGATTCTGCCTCAGCGACGGCCAGTTATCATTATAGGGAAATTCGCTTGCTGGCCTTTGCTGGTCTCTGCTCCAAATACTTTGTGTTTGGCCTGAATTGACTAAATTAAAAGCTCCCAGGTGTTTTTTGGCCTGACTCTCATTAACTCTTAGAGACTGATTAGGGGGATTCTGGCTCGGTTGTGCTGGACTCGACTGTTGTGCAGCATTTTGCTTATTTTTCTGCTGGTCTGAGAACTGTGTCTGGCCCATGATAGATAATGGCGTTGATGCATTCTGCTTTACACTGAGAAGCTTTGACGGCTTGAAGGGATCGGTGATCTTTATAGTATTTCTGTTTCGCTGGTCATACTGACTCTGTTTTTGAATTATTGGATGGTGAAAGCCGTTATTATGATTGAATTGTCGTTGGTCATTTCCTTTGCTTGCCCTTAATTGTGCCTGAGTGTTTAATGAACCTTCAACATAATCTCGAGTTTTCTGATTGTTTGCTATATTATTTGGTCTGTAGTCCCCTCCCCGAACTCCCCTACCACCAGAAAAAATCCCCCTGAAAACGTCAGTATACTTCCCGATAACCGATACTACAAATATGTAAACAATGGGCGAAGTTCATAACTTGCAGCCGTTCCACCAGGGTCTGTGGGGGATTAAGTCGTTCTCAAGGACATAGTTAATAGATTTTTCGACTATGATGAACAAAATGACTTTCTCAAAATTTTCATCTGGTGGACTTAGGAAAAATTAGCGTGGGAGGGGGGTTAGCTGCACTTCAAATTTTTGGTCACTTAAAAGGGGACTAGAACTTATAATTTCCGTTAAAACGAGCCCTCTTGCGACATTCTAGGACCACTGGGTCGATATGATCACCCCTGGAAAAAACAACAAAAAACAAGTAAACACGCATTCGTGATCTTTCTTCTTGCAAAAAAAAAAATTACAGATTTCACATTTTTGCAGATACGTGCTTGAAACCTCTTCAGTAGTGTTTTCTGATACCCTGAATCTGATGGTGCGATTTTTATTAAGATTCTATGACTTTTAGAGGTCCAAAAAATAAATTCAAGTCAAAAAAAGATATGCACTTACCGGTCCCTTGGCCTGAATAAAAAAAAATCTATTATCTTGGAAAACAAGATAGGTTGCTAGAACTGCGATACTCTGCATCTACATCACCTTTTTCTATTTTGTTCTTCAAAGACAGCTAATTAATGCATCTAGTGCCATTTGTAATTAAAAATCAGTATTTAAAATAGAATCAATTTCATAAGAACAACTGCATTTTTTTCTATAGCGCTGTAGTACAAAATGTTATTTACATCTCTTTGTACATGAACATCAAAATAGTATTTTTTAACTTAATGCATAGGATAAAGATATTGTTATGTAAAATGTACTTTTTTTTGTTTTAAAATGTTGTTTTGTTTGTTTTAGCTTTCAGTTCAGAATTGCTAAGGTTATTATATAAACTGCAAAATTATTTGTGGTGCCTGAGCAGCTATTTTAATTTTGAAATTGAGACTAGAGAAATACCTAAAAAAAAAAATTAATCAGTTTTTTCCCCTTTCGATTCAATGAACTCGTTATGTCACTCAACTTATTCAGTAGGGTTGAGCTAAATTTCGGGCAGAGTTTCCCGCGTCTGACACAAACTTGGTCAATTTCAAAGGCTTTTAGATAAAAAGAGTAAGACAACAGGGAACCTCTGTAGATCATATGTAGTGATCCCGTCTGAGCCCATTCAATTTATCGCTTAAATTTACGTTTTTCTTCTTGTGTGTTTAAAGCGTTATATTTATTGAACGCATTATGCTAGCTGGCGTTGTTGCTGAAACTTTTTGACTGTGTTCACTCTTCTTGTGATTAATATGTACTTCTCCGTCTTAAAATGTTGTAATTACAGGATACACCTCTATGGAAGAATGTAGTTGAAAGACATGTAGCTTGGCTCCTTCAAAATGATTTATTTCGTAAGGCGACCATTTTCTGGCATTTACTTGGAGAAAAAGAAAACGCACTAGAAACTTTGCTTGCTGCAGACTTGTCGCGCGATGCTTTCGTATACGCCAAATTGAATTTTCCTGAGAATGATGAAAGAGTAAAAAATACGGGTAGAGTTTATGCTAATACATGGATGTGCAATAATCGCCCAGAACTTGCGACTAAAGTTTATCTATCCATCAACGATTTTGATTCAGCATTGGATATGATACGCCGTAAAAATGACCCGCTGAGCAGCCTCTTAGCTTCTGAAATTGCAAAGTTCTCTTCCAGCAAGAATATGTCGGATGTTTATGTTGTTCAATGCATCCATGATGCACTTTCACGGAACGATAGGAAGACAGCTGATAGAGCCATTGAATTAAACCCCAAATTTTACTGGTGCAAACCTGTCGTGGATATTTATTTTTTCCTCTGTGTGGAGCAAAAGGAAATGAGTCAAAAGGAGACTAGTGCTGTGGATAGCCAGTGTGCTCCAATGTTGCCAGAGCAACTTCTCAATGAGTGTGTGAATCTTTTTGATGGTATTAAGAAGGATTTTATGCTTAAATGGCATTTGAAAGACTGTTCTGAAGTAACCGCAGAAATTCAAAAGACTTTTTGTGCTTCTGTTATTCCAAAACAGCAGGAAAAGGTAAGAAGACATAACTCTGTGTTTATACTTGCGAGTACGGTTATTTTATAACCATACTATATTTTATTTATTCTGGGAGGCCCTCAAGCAGGCATTAGCCGAACGGCGGGGCATCCGGGTCGGGGAGAGAAATAGGCAATCTTGTGTCATCGCGATAGGATCTTCTGCGGTTGTTGGGGTCATAAGCAGAGAGGATGCCACGCCGATATTGGCTCCAGACGCGAGTCGAGAAAAGGGGGTTTTTCGAAATGAGAGGTCCAATTGCGTTTCCGGATACGCAGGATTCTGCTGGGAAATGGGGCTCCTAACGGCTTGAGAAAGCTTGTCTTGAGGAGGAAAGCAGCGGTCGAAACAAGAAAAGGCGCCTTTCTTGGGAGTGACGCTTCTCTCCCGCAAACGCTAGTAGCGCGCTAGTAGCGCGCTACTAGCGTTTGCGGGAGAGAGAGAAGGGGATTTTTGGAACGGGGTGACGCGTGACGATTGCTCTGAGCTGTTTATTGCAGCTTCTTTTGGCATTCGGCGATGAACTCGCGCTCGTGGCTGGAGAGCAAGTTTAGGGGCAGGGTCTTGAGGCTCTCTTGAGCTTGTGAGTAGTTGCCTTGGAGGAATTCGATTGAAAACTTGGCGTATTGGTATGCGGCTCTCCCAATGGCGTCCGGAGCCATCTCGATACTTAAGAATCGAAACCGTTCGGCAGCTTCTTCGATGCGTTCATTCAGAAGCAGGCCCAGGACGTGATTGATATGGTAAGCGAAGTTATTAGGCTGTTCGGCGGTGAGTTCGAGGCTGAGGGTGACGATTCGCGCAGGTTCTTGGCGAAGTAGCAAGAGGGATTCGACGACCGAGGCTTTGTAGTGGGGGTTGGTCGGTTCGAGTTCATAGGCTCGTTCGCTGGCCTGTTTCATTTCCTCATAGTCGTTGCTGGCGAAAGCGATGCCCGCTCTGGCGTACCAGTATCCTGGCTTGGTTTTTTGGGCCGGCTCGATGTATCGTACGAGTTCAAGGG
This sequence comes from Alatinidae sp. Z8VKAUB7J3, assembly GCA_010016025.2. Classification (NCBI taxonomy): domain Eukaryota; kingdom Metazoa; phylum Cnidaria; class Cubozoa; order Carybdeida; family Alatinidae; species Alatinidae sp. Z8VKAUB7J3. The sequence goes on from JAAAKM020073195.1 coordinate 129,088,104, forward strand.
CTTGTTTCGGGTAGCCGAGCTCCACCATCTGTGTGGCCATGCTGAGGTCAAAGGTGGTCTGTTCTGTCGAGGCGATCTTGAGGAATTTTTCGAAGGCTACGCGGGCGCCGTTGCTGCGACTCTGCCGGGCATCCGCCGTCCCTTCGAGGTAGTAGCTTATCGCGTTAAATGGCAAAGTTATTCATTGAGACCTAGTTATGGAGCAATATTTGCAGTTAGGGCGTTTGAGGGGCAGTAACCTCCCCTTAGAAACTGAATCACCCACAATAATAGAACATGTTTTTCATTGGTACGACATTTAAATGTGTGCCACATTATAACCTAGTTTCATGTAATAGATTGAGGTCATTAGGTTACTGCTAGTGGGGCAACCATGATGGGAGACTGTAAAGCTCTGGGTCATGGGAGACTGTGGCTCATCGGCTGTATGAGCCATTTTCCAGCATACTTTTATACCAATTTTATTTTTATTCTCATATTCACAGCGCTAGATACTTAAGGTATCTGATAAGCCACTATTCATTTACCTCTTTCTGAAACCTTGAGGTTTTAAATGCTTCATAACATCCCCAGGAAGATTGTTCCAGATAGAATTGCAACGCCGGATGAAGCTCTTCCTCAAGTATTCGGTTCTTGGCGTATCCTTCTTTAGATAATTAGACCAAGCTGTTTGCCTTCGCGTGTGCTTTGACAACTGGACAAAGGGGAGTCATATCTGAGCCATATCTGAAGCATAGAGCTCAGATATGACATAGAGTAACATTCCTGGAAAATTTTCATCCCTGGGAAAATGGCGAGGAAAGTGTCTAGGACACGAAAAAAGGGCTCAAATTTTGAGGTTTCAGACAAATTGATATGTATGATAGTCATGATTCTATAGACACGAGATAATTAAACCTGAATATAGCCTAGAGGAAAATTGTGGCCGCTCAATGAATATTCCCCCACTTATCAATCCTCGCTCTGCAGATTTGGCCAAAAGAAGATGAAACTCTAGAGCAGATATTAAAAAATTGTAATGCTCCATAGATTAAATCTAGTAACTAGTAACTAGCGCCACACTAATAGCACTACCTCTCATGTACCTGAAGTTGGGCCATCAAACCCAGAGGGAGGTCTTCGATCTTGCAGGACTGCTAGGAATGGACCAAACTCGCACTTTAACCAAAAATAAACAGCAACGAAAAATTTATAAAAGGGTCAACATTAAATACGTAAACATGTCAAAAACAGCTAAAATTTTATGAAAAAATCTTCTCAATTTCTAGAAGAACAGTATTGTCTTAGGAAAGAAAGGATGTGTCGATCATCTTTTCACTCTGAGATCAAAAATTGAGAAGTGCTTGAGTCACCAAACCCCTTTTATTATACCATATAAATACATTAAAGTGATTAGTGTCATGATGAGAGAAACATTGCTGTAATTAAGGTAATGATAATTAAGGTAATGATAATTAAGGTAATTAAGTAATGATAATTAATATGTAATTAAGGTAATGTAATTAAGGTAATTGCTGTAATGATATTTACAATGTGACGATTTTTGAAACACGTCTAAAACTACACAAGCTAAACCACTTTTCATGACTCTGCTTCTGCGCACGCACAAAGACAAATGTGTCCGAATGGAAAACCAAGTAACAACTGAAATTATAGCTCTGACAGTCGGGAACTCCCTAAATTGTGCGCTATGAAATGTGTGTTCTTTGGAGAAACATTTCGCTACTGGTATATACTCATACTGCGATCAAGATCTAGCAAAGTTATGAGACTTGGAGCACTTTCATTGGACCTTATGTAGTCTATTTGTCTGAACTTGCAGGACTACAGAAGGACTTTATGCCGTCTGAGTCAATATGATGCATCTTGGAACAACACACATAAAACTACACAATCAAATTTTCTACACAATAGAATTAAAAAAAAAATAGCTAGGATGGTGGGGAACTTAGAATGAACACTGTTTTCTATGGCAGAAATGCTGGCTTCACAGCCTCTGGCTCCAAATTAGTAACTTGAAAAATCTTTATAGACAACTTGGGTGGAAAGTGATGCGCTTTAATTTTTGACTTCTGTGTTGCAATCATATCCTCAGATTACAAATCCAATAGCTAAGAAATCATTCTATACCAGCTTAGGTGAGTAGCAAAATTTTATTTGCAAAACAATCACTTTGAAAGCATAAAATTTAGATTTGTACATTGGGGCCTAGGAAGAACCAAGGGACCAAGGACCCAGTTTGGTAGGTCCGATAACACAGATTGAGGTTTTCTGGATTGCTTTGGTTTCAAAATACGGTTTAACATGTCCCCTTTTTTACTAAAATGAATCTATGAAGCCTTGGGAAAAGGAACCGAATTCGGTGAAGAGCACCTAAAAAACAAAGCATATCTTTTATACCTTTTATAAATCTTATCTTAAGTAAATTTACGTAAAACATTTTTAAATCTTAAAAATGCTTCCATTTTCGCACTTTAAAAGAGTATTGGAGTACCTAAAAAATAAAGAAGATCTTTTCATCTTTGGAAGTCTTATCTTATGTAAATCTTATGCAAAGCATTTTTAAATCTTAAAAATGCTTACATTTTTGCACTTTAAAAAGTACTGGAGCACCTAAAAAACAAATGATATCTTTCAATAAGGAGCCGCAAATCACTTTATTGGAGAAGATGTTTACAGTGCTTATGGCTGATGGAGGTAGTGTTCCGCGTAGTCTGCAAACGTGCGTTGTATACGGGTTTCATCCAAGCCGAACTGAGTCAGGGAGTAGGAATGGGCTTTGTGCCCTGTTTTTGACCTGTTTGCGCGGCGGCGGAGTAAGCGGGGCACCCACTCGTTGGATTCGATGTCCAGATGCTGGGCGATGCGGATGAGCGTGGATTCCATCGCCTCATTCAGGTCGTTAACGTGAATGTCGATGAAGCGCTTGTTCAGTTCAGGATCGAGGGCGCGGGCCTCCATCACCCGGCTTGAGCCCTGGTTCCACAGCTGCAGGACATCTTCGCCGATCTCCTCTACATCATGGGTGCGAGAACAAATGCGCCGCAACGTCAGGGTCAGGCTGGCCATTGAAGGGATCACTTCGAGCGGATTGCGATGGGTCTGGATAAACAGCGCGTCTGGATAAGTCTTGAGCAGACTGTCCAGACTTAACATGTGTGCTGGGGCTTTAAGTACCCAGCGTCGTGCAGCACCCAAATGGTCGGTGGTTTCAAGATGGGCTAGCATCGTCCTATGCCAGTCGTAGGCGGGTCCCCAATCGAAATTCGCCATCATCCACCGGTTGTAGTTCGGCAATCTGAACGCGGCATGAAATTCCATACTGCGAAAACTGGGCGCCTGCAGGCTCACGCACTCGTGGGGACCTGCGGCGTGCAAGGCATGAATGTGTTTTAGGTTAGGCGATATGACGTTCAGGGCTGCCAGTTGCAGATGTGTAACAGCCCTTGAGCCTTGGTCCCAAGAGGGGATGATGGCGAGCTGGAACTCGTGGGCGTCCTAGGCGAGCACCTTGCCGTCGGCACTCAAGATCGAGCCGCGGCGGGCCTCGAGCGGCTGCTCGTGCTGCCGCATCTCGCGCGCGACCTTCTGCCACGACGCGCCGTCCACGATCTGCAGCTGGCCGGCGCGCAACCAGACGACGCCGAGCGCGACACAGAACGCGATGTAGAGAACACGCAACCTACGTTGAAAACGCATGGGACCTCCCGCAGATCTCGTCGAGGAGGCCGAAGCGATCGAACACCGGATACAACCCCATCGCCATCAAGGTGGACCACAGCGCGACGGGCACCGCGTCAACGAAGGCGCCGAACGTCACGATCCCGCCGCCGAGCGGGAGGATCCGGATCAAGTACAACCAACCCGCGACGAGCACGCCGAGGGCCGTGAGGGCGGCACGCGAGCCCCCCTCGATGCGGCCACGCGACCTGTGCCCCTGGCAGAAGAGGTACGCGAGCGCGCCGTGAACGAAGCCGTGCGTGCCGAACGGATCGAGCGACACGCAGTCGCGCACGAGCCCGAGGGCCACGGCCCAGCCGACGGCGCGGAAGCCGCGCGCGCGAAACGTCAGGTACAGCACGGTGATCGCCCAGAGGTCCGGCGGATGCCGGTCGATCGACAGCACGGTCGGCACGAGGTCCGGGACCGCGGTGGCGAGCAGGACCAGGGCGAGGAGGACGACGATGCTCAACGGCGGCCGGGCGAGGTGAGGAGGACGATGCACTCGGTCGAGCGGTCGAGGTCCATCGCGGGGCGGACGCCGAGCAGGGGCATGCGATCGAGGTCCGGATCGTCGACTTCGCTGACGAGCCCGACGAGCAGGTGCGCGGGCACGCGCTCGTCCCAGTTGGCGGTGAAGACGGGCGACTTGAGCGGGATGACGCCGAGGCCGGGCTTGAGCTCGACGAACTCGACCTCCATGCGGTCGCGGCCGTCCTTGCTGCCCACGCGGCGGGCGTAGCCGCGGATGAGCTTGCCCTTGCTCGTGCGCACGAAGACCTCGAGGCGCGAACTCGGGTCGGTCAGGAGCTGCACGCGGGCGGTGCTGCCGTAGGCCTCGCGCACGTACTATCAAAATCTTCTTTGATTTTACGAAACATCTTGCATTACACTATCAAAATCTCGTATGATATAATGAGAATCCTCTATAGATGACATAGATGGTAAGTTATCTATGGCACCACAAATTATTTTTTAAATAGGTTATATTTTGTTAAGTGATTTTGATTTAGGGTAGTTTGGGGTTAGTAAGCGTGCGTAGCTACGCTTACTAAGCCAAAAAAGAAAACTTAGCCTTTGTAAAAAGTTAGTTGTGTTACTATCTGTACCTTCAGAATTCTTTTGGGAATTCTTACAAGATTTGTTAGTAGGTTGTATGATTTCAATAATGCCACATAAGGTTTTGATAATGCAATAGATGATTCTCATTATATCAGACGAGATTTTCATAAGGTAATGCAAGATGTTGGGATTAAATCAGATAAGATTTTGGTAATATTGTACAAGATTTCGATAATGTTTGACAAGATTTTGATAATCTTGATAACACCACGCACGATTTTGATAGCACTATCTTTAGTTTTATTAATAAGTAATATGATTTTGATCATAGCACCGTCTTAGATTTTGGTAACAACGCCAAGTTTTGATTATAGCTGAAATTATGTTGTTAATAGCCTGCGAGATTAAGCGTTTATGCCTTGCAAGATTCTGTTAATAACTTGCGTGATTTTGATATTACCATGTATGGTTTTGATAGTCATAAGGGATTATCATTAAAATACTCAAAATTTCGATATTGTTGCGGGAGATGTTTCATAATATCAGACAAGAGTTTGACAGTATCATACAAGAGTTTGATAATACTTGGTAAGATTTTTATACTGATAGACACGACTTGATTGCACTATGTTGAATTTGGTAATAACAGACAAGATTTAGATAACATCTTTTCAGATTTAACGATATCAGACACGTTTTCATATTACCAGAAAAATATTTTCTTTAACATCCGGTAGAATTTTCATAGTAGCATGCATTATTTTGTTAATAACTTGCAAGATTTTGATAATACTATGTAAAATTTTGATAATAAATAGAGGATTCTCATAACACCATGCATGGTTTTGATAATGTAGCACAAGATATTTGATAATTTCAGGCACGGCTCAGCTAAATGAGCATGACTTTTAAAGTTAAAATATATCATAGCTTTAAGGACCATAATCTATTTAAAGAGCAATGCATCAGTTCTTGTTCTTCTTTTTAGGTAGAAGAACGGGAAGAAAATGTAAGAATACCTGTTATGACAGATGAGCCTCCAACGTATGAAGCAGTTAGTGTTGAAGTGCCTCCTCCCAGTTATTTTGATGAAGTTGTGGTTAAAAAGTTGAGTGTGGTTTGAAAAATACTACAGAACATAAAAAAGTTCTAAACTAAAACTGGTACCACATGGAAGAACTTCTTGACGTTATCTAGTAACTCTACCAAGTTATGATTTTATATATGATACTATTTAAAGATTTTAATGTCTTCATTCAACTCTTTTCTCTTTTAATTTCCAGAGCATTTTCTTTCTAACGTTTTTAATGCCTGGCCAGACAAATCAAGAGCCTGATACCCCACGAGCTTGCGAATTATCTTCTGGTTTCGAGAAGGCATGGGGGTTGTCAGCCCTGCTCGTGCTAATTTTTGCTTGTTTTGAGTTTGATTTTGCTATTGATTGCTGTTGATTTTTGGTCGTTTTATGCTTGGTAGATTATTTGATTTTATTTCTGCTTATTCATTTTGTTTAATGGAATCCTTCACTTTTCTTTGAAAAAATTATTCTGTGAAAAATTTATTTAAAATTAATTTGTATTCGTTCTTTATTGACAAAATCTGTTTCATTGAAAAAGAAAATGACATTTGTTTAATTTTCGAATCTTTCTGTAAGAACCCATTTTTTTCCGTAAGAAGTCCTTTTGGTCAACTGATCATCTCGTTTATCATTTCCTGAAAGTTCTAAATTAATATAATTAGCCGTTCCTGAGTTACACCCTTTTTAAAACCCATATCTGCATAACGTGTATTGATTTAGTTCAAAAGTCTCCTCAACATTCTCTGAAAGGTTCACCTGAATGCTCTTCGTCTTTTTGGAAAGTAAAGGTCGGACATGCCCACCTTTCTCATTGATATATACGATATGTAAGGAATGGACAAATTGCCTATCCTACAATGCCCACCCTGTTGGCCGTACGGTATTCGACAGCCCCAAATGGGTAAAGTCGTCTGTTACCAAAGTCCAGCTTGTTCCGTCAGTGGAACTCCAGACATCGTTTTCATGATGACTGGTTTGGCCTCCCATCACCCACAGTTTATTATCGTAGACTACCGAAGTATGCTCATGGCGCGCCGACCATTGTGCGTTTGCGGTCGCCTGAGTCCAATTAGCGCCGTCGCTTGAAAACCAAACATCATTTGTATTTACCGCTCCCGTGCCTCGTCCTCCGATGACCCATATTTTGTTGTCGTACACAACCGAGGTGTGGCCAAAGCGTCCAGACCAGGGAGCGTTGTTTGTGGCCTCGGTCCAGTTGACGCCATCGGTTGAATACCAGACATCGTTGAGACCGATGTTGGCGCCAATGGTTCCGCCAATAACCCACATTTTATTGTCAAACACTACCGATGTATGAAAGTATCTAGTAGCCCAAGGAGCGTTTGCCGTGGCTTGAGTCCAGTTAACTCCATCTGTAGAATGCCATACATCGTTATGTCTACCGCTACTGTTAAATCCACCCATCACCCACATTTTATTATCGTAGGCTAATGAGGAATGACCAAAACGGCCAGACCAATTTGCAGTTGAGGTTGCCTCAGTCCAGTTGATTCCGTCTGCGGAATACCAGGCATCATTTGCGAAGCCAGTGGGGCCTGCTCCTCCGCCTAATACCCACATCTTGTTGTCAAACACTATAGAATCGTGGACGAAACGAGTGTCCCAAGCCGCATTCGCGGTAGCTTGAGTCCAGGTTTGGCCATCATGCAGGGGAACGTCTTTCAAAGTAATATTGAATTCAGATTTCCCCTGACTGTTGGATAGATACAACCGGTGAGTTCCGGCGGTGACTCCTTCGGGCAATTCCGCGAGCACTTGCTGTTGCGCTGTATTGGGAATTTCTCCTTGGAAGTAAACGCTTAAAGCGTTATTCATACTATCGTGATTGTCTCCTATAAAAAGGAAGGGCGTCACCGCTTGGGTTAGGAACAAATTGACTCCGTTAATATCCAAAGCGGCGACATTACCGGTACCTGGATCAAACTGAGTTTCTCTTGCAAAGGTAATATACACTCCGTCGTCATCGTCAGTGTTTCCGCCAGAACCACTGGGTTCACATAGAACAGTTTATTTGCCAATTTGACAAATTTACTTGCATTTCAAGCCATTCATTGCGTCAAAAGAAATCAAGCTTTTAGTAGTCAAACATGCACATTTTTCTACATAACTGCAATAGCCATGAAAACTGCTATTTAGATATATATATATATTTTTTTGCCGAAGCAACATCAACAGACATGGAAGAAACCACTTTGATGGTAACAAAATTCCAAAGTGTAAAAATCCTGTGTAAACATAACGGCAGTAAATATTGCTTATTGATACATTTTATCTTGCTTATCGAATTTACTTTTTTCTGTTTGAACCCAGGATTAACGTAGATAAGCTTAATGATAAGTTCAGAAAAAAAGATGCATCCATGTAAAACAGTTGTATGCCATAAAAAACTATTCCTATTGACTGTCTTCTCAAATGAAAGAATAACTTAGCTGACCATTGTCCAATCTGCTTTTTCTTCATGAAACTACTTACTTGTACTTTAATCACGATACAAGTTGAGCGGCAGCGCTCCCTGGAGCAACGGTGCAGACAGTTTAATTTCTCTAGTTTTATCGTGGATCGGTAGGCTTACTATTTCTAGTCAATCAGGATCCCGACGGCAGACAGCGGACATGATGACAGAATTCTTCGATTGGCACAATGTTCGTCTTGAGAGTACTAATCCGTGCCTTGGTATGTCCGCCCCATCGGCCCCAGCCCTTCTTCCAGCCTCAAAGGGGCTTACAGCGTAGAGACTTTCGATCCTTCAGATCCTTTCAGAGTTTACTATGGGAAGGACTACCAAAGTGCGTCAAGGCTCAGGCCAGGGTTTTGCCTGCAGTCAAACTGGAGCAGGCAAGGGCGGTGCACTGTAGTTCCTACGTCGAGCTTCATCTGATAGTATTGATGGATCGAGTTGTTTGACTGTTGGTCATGTAATCACGACCCAAATGTTTGCATCAGGCGTTCAGTGCGTGTACCTCTCTAGCTTTCAGAGACCAGGTCTCATAACCAAACAGAAGCACAGAATGCATAAAGGCTTCATATATGCGTGACTTTTTTTCTTAATTCTGTCTTTACATTCATGTGAAGCATTTTTTATTGTGTGGCCGATCGCGGATTGCATCGTCTTGACGACCACGAAGGCGTCGCGCAGATGGCTGCGCTCGAAATCCGACAGCGCCGAGGGCGCCATGAAATTGTCCGGCTTCGCGCCGGTCCGGATCAGCGCGGCCTGATGCTCCAGCCGCGTTTCGGCGATCAGGTCGTAGGCGTCCAGAAGGTCGCTTGCGCCGCTGGCGCTCAGCACGCCCGCATCGGCGGCGGCGGTCAGCCGAATGCGGGTGTTCGCGGGTTCGAGCCGCCCCTGCAACGCATAGATCCGCGCAAGGTCGACCACCGGAACCACGCCGTTATGCTTGAGGTCGACCGTGTTCTTGTGCTCGCCCGAGCGGATGGTCGCAAAGCCCCGGAACATGCCGAGCGGCGGGGTGTGCTTGAGCGAGTTGGCCACCATATGCGACACGAAGATGCTGTTGCGCGCCGCGGCCTCCAGCGTCTCGGCGTGCAGCCCCTCGAACAGGCCGCGCTCGCCGCCGATGGGCCGCAGGTCGAACATGACCGATGCCAGCATCTGGGCCATCGGGTCGGGCTTGCGGATCCAGCCCGCGAAGTAATCGCGCCAGACCCGGACCGGCTGACGCCAGCGCGGATTGGTCGCCATCATGTCGCCCGGGCAATGGAAATAGCCGCAGGCGTCGAGCCCGTCGCAGACAAAGCCGGCCAGCGCCGCGAAATACGCATCGTGTTCGGGCGTCGCCGCGTCCGACAGGAACAGGCAGTTATCCTGATCGGAAACCCCGGTCTGCTCCTGACGGCCCTGGCTGCCGCAAGCCAGCCACAGATACGGGACCGGCGGCGGCCCCAGCTTCCGTTCGCCAAGCGCAAGCAGCCGCCGGGTCGCGGCGTCGCCAATCCCGGTAATCAGCCGGGTGACGATTTCATGGCGGTTGCTGCCGCCCACCAGTTGCAACAGGTATTCGGGGATGCGCGCCACCCCGCGCGCGATCGTCGCCACATCGGGCGCGCGCAGGATATCCTCGATCATGAAGCCGGAGGCCAGGGTCTCGCGCCGGTTGAGATCGGTCAGCGAGACGATGCCGACCAGCCGCGCGCCCTCGGCGATCGGCATATGGCCGAAGCCGCGATCCGATTGCGAAACATGGCCGGCGAAACAATTCCGGAAATCGAAGAATTCTTCCTTATGTATCCGGGATATGATAATCCATTGATTAAAACCGCCGCCGGTCAAACTTTTGAAGAAAGCGATCTCGCTTATATTAGCGAAAACTGGCTGGATGAATTTGGATACAAGGCTGTAAAAGGCTCTATGGAAGCTTTTCGGGCTAATAAGTTTGGTATGGCGCTAACAGAAGAACGGGCTCGAAAATTTTTTGGAGACGCCGACCCAATGGGGAAAGTACTGAAAATAAACGTTGGCGGAGGTAGTCTTAATTTGGTAGTATCAGGTATAATAGAGCGCCGTCCGGATAATTCCAGTATACGCTATCAAATGATCACTCGTTTTGAGAACAGACCGAATTATCAATATAATAGAGACCGCTGGGATAATAATTTTCATCACGTTTTTATTCAATTGCCTCCACAACTCAGCCAGTCCGATTTTGAAGATAGAGTCAGAGTTGTTCCTCAAAAATATTTACAGGAAGAAATGGAGCAACTCCGAAAAGACGGCGCTCTTGCCGACGCCGACGGCGAAGTATTTCGTTTTCGCTTGCAAGCCTTGCACGATATCCGTTTTGATACAAAGATTGAACGCGGCGGCGTCAGCAAAGCCTTGCCGATCGGCTTAGCAATTATTGGTTTTTTTATTTTGGCTATCGCCTGCTTTAATTTTGTGAATTTGACGCTGGGTAGTTCGCTGACTCGCGCCAAAGAAGTAGGCGTCCGAAAAGTATTAGGCGCGAGTAAGCGTCAGATTGTAACGCAGTTTTGGGGGGAAACCGTTTTGGTCGTCGGTATCGCTTTAGCGCTAGGAGCGGCGCTGGCGCAGTGGTTGTTGCCAGAATACAATCGTATTTTCCGGCAGTCTTTGAGTCTGTTTCGACCAGATCTGATTTGGGCGATCGCCGTTATTTTGCTGGCGATCGGCTTATTGGGCGGCGGTTATCCCGCTTACGTACTTTCGCGGTTTCAGGCGGCTCGGGTATTACAGCGCAATACCAGTATGCAAAAACCGGGGCGTTTACGCAATTTGCTGGTCGTTTTACAATTTGCTTTTTCCGATATTTTAGTAACCCAGCATTAAACGGTTTATCCGGTACATTTTTTAAGTAACAATATTGGCTGGGTGTCTTGCAATAGACTTTAAAGTTGGTTTTCAGCAAGAAACAGCGGATTGTGAAAAAAACCTTTAATGAACATGTTATTATTGATTATTTTTCTTCAAAAAAAAATCTTTGGGCGCGCCATGTTATTTGCGTCGACAAAAAAGTCACTTCTATCATTTAACGGGCAAAAAAGTGCAATCAATCAGATATCAATCAGATCAATCACTTAGTGGAAAAATTTGTTTTAAGTTCAGATTAAAATAAATACCCCTTCAGTATAACACAACTCCACATTGTGTGTATGAGAATTATCTTGAGAATATTATATATTAAACAAATACAAGAAAAGTAATTGAAACTAATGATACCAAAAACTAATTTCTAGAATTTTAGGAAGGGTGTAATTTTTTACTGTTATAAGCAAAACAGGAAGAATTGTATTGTGTTTTGGCAGTAGTTGCAACCTATTAAAGTGTAACCGATGTTCATTGTATTCAAAATTTAATAAACGGGTTTTAAAAGAACTTGTCACGGACAAATATTTACCGTGTAATACTATTTGAAGTTACATTTTCGTATGGGTAGGATTGAGGTAGTACTGCTTTATGTTATTTCTTTACTAGTTTTTGCAAGATGTAATTTAATCCAAGTAGTGGTCATAGGCTGTTGCAGACTAGCGGAGATGAAAAAATTCACTTTCCTATTTAAGATTGAAATAGATCGCACCATTGCCTTTTTGCCATTTTTGCCAGATAACCATTACGCCAATGATAACGATTTGTATCGGAAATATTGACGATATTTAACTTTTTCTCTCTGATAAGTTTGCCTGTCTACTTGCCTATTCAAACAATGCTTTCCACTCGACAGACTTGGACAATCTCAGAGTTGCTTAGACTATAAGACTCATCTTTAATTCTCACACTGTAGTTGCGCCCCTTACCACTTTCTCGTAAAGTGAAATCTGTAGAGCAGAAAAAAAAAGAAAAAAGAACGACAAACTGATGTGTTACCCTTGTATCATAGATAATGTTTGAAGTATTAGCAAGGGCATCGTTCTATTTTAGACCAATTTTAAAATGTTGGTGGTTCTAATAAACCCCCTTCAGATAAATTACCACAATATTCCAAAAGCTCGAGAAAGAATGAGAAAATCTGGCAAGTTTCCTTCATTGTCAGAACGAGAAAAATCTGGCTAGAAAACGTAAAAATTTGAGCTTTTGTTTATTGAGGTAAATAGAGCTGGAAACGTATATTTTCTTTTCCACTTTACATTTTCTTTTGTTTTTTTTTTTACCATAAGTATCTGCTCAATTTTCTTCAATGTCAGGGTAAAAAAAAATATTGAATATCTGTTGATTCGGGTTATTCAAAATAGAAATGCATCTTCTTTGCCCCTTTACAATGTTGTCTATTCACCTTAGACCTTAGTATCTCCAGTTCTTTCAGAGGAACACAGAGCGTCAGTGCGTATTCTCCTATTTTTCCTTACGTTGGTGGCTGCTTAAATGTCCTCCCACTCTGGGACGAGACTCATACTCTTCTGTCACGTACGTACGTTCTATGGAGCGTGTTCATTGATCATTGTTGGTGACGGGTGCCTTCTGGCTGCCAGTGAAGGTCTGTGATTTGGCACGTGGAGGATATGTCTAAGGTACTTCTTTGCCTCACAACAGAGGCGATGTGACAAACACTGTTATTTTCAAAGCGGTAAGACGTTTTTGTTTTGTTTTTTGTTTCGTGATTAGCTCTAAGTATTCAGTTGAATAGCTCAGAACAGACAGAATATTTCTCTGGATGAGTCCGAGCCCCTTTGATTATATTGTGGATCTCCAGACCGGTAGAAGTGTCTGAAGTGCCGCACTGGCTAAGGCCATTCTTGTGCGTAATTCTTTTTCAGACATGTGCGTAATTCTTTTTCAGATACTGGCAGATGTTGCATGGCCTATATATTTGAAGTCTGTCACCTGTTTGATGTCATTATTTCCTTGTTGGATTCCCATGGATGAACTTCTATATCATAGCTTTAGTTCTTGGAGCGTTGATATGTAATTTGAACTGTTCAGCGTTCTTCGGGAGTTTGTTCAGGAATTTCTGAGGGCTTTGCTTGTCAACTTCTATGGGCCCAACATGATTGACAAAATCGACGTCCTGGCAGGAGAGAACTATAGCTACCAGGAAGAGCTGAATTGGTAACAACCAACATGTATGCCTTAAATTGCTTGAAACAGGCAGCTTGAGTGCTTGCACTTCTGACAAGCCAGTCAAACGGCTATTTTTTATAATCTTATATATTTGCATTTACATAATTATATATATATGCATGATTTTATATATTTTGAATAAGCATAAAAATTAAATTTTCTGATGTGTATTGTTATGAATACTAGAATTTTGGTTGCAATTAAGCCTTATTGCTCCTTACAGTTTATTACCACAAACTGTTGAAATTTGTTTTCAAAAACAACCTCAAACTCCTCAAAAATTGCATATGATCTAAATGGAAGTCACAGCATTGAAATTGCCATTATTGTAAAGTCAATTCAGGAAACCTTCAGCCCTCCACCTCCTACCTTGAATAACAAGGAAAATCACGTTTTTGTAAGGGTAGCACATGTATGTTCTTTTTTTTCTTCTTCATGACTAGAAGGGCAATGGGATATCAAAGAGACCCATTTAAAGTTTTATTTGGAAGGAAATCACTGTACCTACTTGCTTTGCCACTTTCACCTGCCAAATTTTTTAGTTCCTTCCTCCTTGATTGCAGGATAGATCAGGGGGGATGTTGCATGTAATTCTTTGCTGGAAGCCTCACACAGTTGATGTACTAATATTATGAAATATGCTATAAAAAATATTTTTACTGGACCCTAAAGGACGTGCTATACAAGGATGCGCAATTGAGAGGTTAATCAAATTGGCTGGTTCAGCAGCTAAAATTGTCATTTCAAGAAAATACAATTTCCAAAATTGGTTTTAGTAGTTTTTCTCAAGCTATTACTATTCAATTGTAGTGATGTGATGTTCATTTTGATTACAATTATATTCCAGTTCAAAGTGGTGAAAATGCAATAATAAGTGTAGCAAGCAGACAAAAAAATTGTACTGAAAATGTATTAGATTGGAAATGTTCTGTACTGTCAATGCTGTCTTCTGTGGAACAGAAATCTACCATATAAGATAGAACACACACTCAACAGCTGCCAGGATGCTAAAGTCCTTTCTTTAAAATACGTCGGCCTGGCTGTGGCCATCATGCAATTTACGTGGATTGCACAATCAACTCTTTCCATTATATTCATCAGCAACTGTAGAATCCTCACAGTATGACCAGCTGCTCAACTAACGCATCCGTTGTCTTTCTTCTAGCTAGAAAATGTAAAATTATTATTTTTTGCTTATAGGCGCTTTATAAAACTTGAAGTAAAGTGTAATTGGAACTTTACCTCTAATAGCAGTCCTCCCCCTCTGGGATTGCTTTCTAGGGTGGCCTAGCCACGTATTGTTAAGGTGGCGTGAAATATGCATAGTCTAGACTCAAAGAAACTAGGAATTTTCATTAAAACCTCTAAGAAATAATCAAATACAAAGTTTGTCTCTTTTTTCTTGCAGGGGTGTAGCATTTTCATTAAAGCGCTAAAATATATATTAAAAGGGCTTAAATTGATCTCTAATAACAACCCCCTGCCTCTGGAACTGCTTGCTAGGGCTCTCAACTTTCTTTAATTCATGGTTCTTTTTGCTATCATTTTATCCATGTAAGACTACCTCACCCCCAATAAATCTAGCAAGGTACACACGATTCCGTTACATCTCACGTTTGCACTGTCTTTACGTAGCACCCATGTGTCTGCCCCCTTCAGTTACAACTGCTTTTTCTTTAGAGAAACTGTTCGGTAATGTGTGCATCCTGAAGAAAAAACACTATTTGCTAACACCCCAAACCCTATGACTTAGTATCCAAAGAAATCCCGTTTCTGTGGCCCCTAAAGGGTTTTGAAAGAATTAACTCCTACATCTCCTATAAAACTTTTCCTATGAGGTAACAATCAGCTGATGGCTCCCATGGGGATGACAGGAAAGGGCTCTCATTGAATGAAAGGATAGGGCTCTCGTGGAATCCAGGGATTGGCCTCTCGTGGAATCCAAAAAGGGGATACTTCTCGAATTCCTTTAGTATAAAATTTCTCCTGAAAAATTCGTCTCCTGGAAACTTTCATCTCCTTGGTAAATTCTCCCTGTGAAAAATCTCGCCGCAGAATATTCGTCCTCTCCTCCCAACCTGAGATTGCATGCATACATCCCAATAATATCTACTATACGTAAACAATAGGCAAATTTCATCACTTAAAGACTTGTAAATTTTCAAAAGAGCAAAAAAACCTCACAACTTTTCATTTCTCCTACGATAACCATAAAATAAAAACGGTTTGATATGTATTGACTTTACATATCAGTACTTTTTTGTTTTACGGTTATCGTAGGGAAAATAAAAAAAAGCTGTGAGGTTTTTTTTGTTCTTCTGAAAATTTACAATCATGGAGATATGATCTTTTGATACCCAACTGACGAGACACTAATCTTATACAGTGAGAAATCTGCTTATTTTTTGCTAAATTTCGCAAGAAAATTTGATTATACGTTTTAACATTACTGTTTCTTTATTATAACCTGCTAAGATAAGAACTTACGAAATAGGCTAGTGACAAGAAAATCTAATGCAATAGAATAAGTGCTCTTTTTGCAGGCTTAAATATTGAAGAGCTCACTAATGAACTTCTGATGATAAAAGAATTTCGAAAGCCCACAGGCAAATCGTATTACTTTACTTCACAAAAGATTCTCCTTGAATTACGTGACCAAATTCATAGCCTAAAGATTAGCTTCAGTTTGCTGCACGAAAACTAGCTTAGGGTGCCTGCAGTACTGGCAAGTAATATTCAAGGATTGGAGCTTTGAGTTGGAATTTGTAATTCAAGTTTGATACATAGGCAAAATACAAACTAAGAAATTGGAGAGGCCTTATTTTACTCCAACTTTCTTTAATGGGACAAATTGAGTCGGATTGCTAGGTGGGTTGCGTTGTTCCAGCACTATCTACACTCACACAAAGTATATGATGATTAAAAGGTAAAATTGGAATTCTGTATTTGATAATTTCTTCTATTTTGGAGGTTGATATTGAATCATATTGGAACCACAAGTTATCTTCTTTGTAAGCTGCTGGAAGTATCACTAGTATTTCTCTGCGAAGTAACTTTTTGAACTTCATTTGCACTGTCAAGACTTTGGAGAACTGCTGGACCTGGAACGATAAAGCAATTTTAAAACATGAAGAATAATTATGTAAAGAATTGAATAATGACGGAGGAATGCAAAAGAAAGAAGATAAAGTAGTGAAATAAGAGGAAGACTGAAATTCCGAGAGACTGGACATTGACAGCATTTCCAAAAAAATTGACCTTTTTTCATGCATAGGTTCACCAAGTGTAGAAGATAAGGAAGAGGTAAGCGGTGGTGGCCTTAAATCCTTTGAGGTTAAGGCCTTCAATTTCAACTGAACAGGACTTTATTGTTTTCAGTACATCCTCTAGATCAGCCTGAGGGCACTTTTCGAACTTTATGGAACGGCCCTCCCCACGACCATCAATAAGCATCTTGTTTTTATAACACTGGTCAGCGCCATCCTTTTTAAAATTAATATCCAACGGTCACTACGGCCAACTGTAACACTCAGCGGTAACGTAACGGTCGACAAATATTTACAAAGCTTGTTGTTAACATCTTTCTTAACTTTAGCTTCTTTCTTGTCGAAATTTATCCACGGAATCTATTATGCTATTATCATATAGTACCTCACTTATCACTTGCCATCACTGTTTTTACCATGAAGTTTCTCTGGATAATTATGCTGCATTGATGAGCTTCTGAGGGAGTTGACATTGTTTTGAAGCTTCTCGACTTCAAAGTTTTGTTACGTTGAAGAATCAAGGTACAACCGGATTTTTTTCCTAGATATCATTAATCACCCACGGTCTCCTTGGGATATTTTTTTTTCATACGAACAACCTTCACAGGAATAGCACTTATCATAAATAGGTTACAATTTTTTTTTTATTTCAAGTACCAGCGACGCGTTTGCTTGTTGATTCATAGCTTCCTCTTAAGAAATTAAACTTACCTGTTGAAACTATTTAAAATTTTTTGGCTTGTTGTCGTCTTCTCAATTTTGTAATTCGTTTTTCCAGGTTCTTGAATTACGCAAGCCAAAGAAAGATGGTAAAAACTTGGATGCGTGATCATGTCGCAAAAACTTTTCGGTATAAGCGTGAGTGATCAAAAAAATTGTCAATAAGGATACACAACTGACTAGTAATCTGTGTTTTAGTAATCTGCGATGGAAAAAAATAAACAATTGCGGCAAAATAAGAATTAAAAAATTGAGGTTGAACTCACTTCGATTAAGTAGATTTTCCGAGTTTTATTGTCGCGGGACGTAACATGGCCATCACTGTATTTAAATGATACATATTTCTTCTAAATGAAAACCCAGAGATAGCCACAAGATTTACAGTTTCGAGACTGGGTGAAAAACATAAAACGTAAAGGGCAGGTCACCCTTGGCTTAGAATTATTATGAAATTTATATTTGATTTATCGATTTTTTCTTTTTTTTATTTTTGTCTTTCGTTGGGCAAAAACCTACCACTGCTGTCGCTGTCTTACAGGTGTAAATGTTAGTGGTTTTTTTTAGCTTTCTATTTTTCCATTTATTTCATTTATGCTCCTTTATTTTTAAGTACTTGTTGGTGGGTTCTCAAATAAATGAATAACTAAATAATAATAATAAGTATAGAAGCAGATTTTTCTTCATATACATATCGTTTTATTAAACTTCTTTTCTATAGTTTGATTGATAATTGTGTGATTCTGTCTTTTCCTACGGTTCTTATCCGCGAAAGCTCCAGAAAATAAAGACTCCTTGTAATTTTCAAATATCAAAATATAGTTTAAGATTCAGCACACTAGCATGGACTTAGTAAAGAGCAAACTGTTTCCCGAGTATCATCTTTTAATTCTTTTTATTCGCCACTTTGTACAGAAAATATAGTCGTGGATGCACTTGAAGCTCTTAGCTTCCTTTCAAAGGGCTAAATGTGGTATGGGCCCAAACTGCCAATCCCCCCGTGCACTTATCCCCCCCCCACACATCCATCCAGTGCTCATAGTGTCGAAAAGAAAATTTTTAGATGATTTCAAGTGTGTTCTCCTGAATGGTCCGTGTGACTCAGTTTATCAGAAATGCTTATGTATACCAGGGTTTTTTGGAGATTATATTCAGTGTTTCTAGGAGATCAAGTTAAAATTTTGAGGGATATTCTAGGTGAGGATAATTCTACCGGAAATATTAACCGGAAAAGAAGGAAGAGAAGAGTCCAAATAAATGGAATTTTTTCTCGCAGTGAAGCAGCGAAATAACAAATCGTAAGACTTGTATCCCTAGATAAAAAAAAATTGGGCCTCCACAAGTTTTTGGGAATGACTTGAGGGATCGAGTTTATACTCTGTAATATTGTGTTGGGAAAGGGAAGAAGGGGATAGATAGAGTTTATTTTGTGTTAAACTTAGCTCATGTCTTTACTGCTTGAAGCCTTGAAAATTAATGAAAATATCACAAGAATTCCTAAGGTCAACCATTTCTTTTTTGACTTTGCAAAGAATAAATAAATAGAGACTCAGAGTCAGTATATTCTTGATTGGACGAGTTTTAATATGTTTGGACAGTGCTTTAGTAGTTTGTAATAATTTTTGCCTGTTTGTCATTGTTTTTTCAAACTCAGTAGATTAAACTTGGAGTAGCAATTATAATTAGCAAGCTGATGTCCACAGGTGTAATCTTCTGGAACTTTTTACACAACAACTTGTCTCAGAGAGCACAATTTATATCTTAGATATTTTGTCTTTCTATGTGTTACGCTAGATATTAGAAACGGTTTTAAGAGCAAATATAAATGTGTGGATGTCATTTATCCAGGGAATTTTCAGAAGAGTTCAAGAAAATCATGGCATATATGATGTCTTAAAACAAGTCTTTACTGTTCTGTCCAGATTTGACGTTAAATCTCTTGTATTTTTCTTTTAAATTTCAATTATATCCGGTCTTGGGTCGCTTTCTAGTAGATTGAGATTATAGTCTTTACTGCAGTCATGTTGGAGGATTGTTAACCTCCAATCGAGGGATTTCAACGAGGCGATTTGATGGGATACTTCTTACGTTTATTAGCTTTCTCTACTCCGGAAATGACAATATAAAAGTTCCATTTGTGGAGTCAAATGACAGTTTAATCTAATGCTAGCAAGACGACTATCAGCAGTAACCATTGAAAAGTAGAATTTCCTTGTTTTTCAAGATGAGGAATTGTAAACTCCATTTGCAGGTTTCCGACACTGACGATTTCAATGGTGTACTTGGAAATATATGAGAGGGGTCTCTGGTTCTCTTTTTAAATTCTAAAAAGACAAAATTGTAGTTCTAAATAACAGTTCAGTTGAACTTGTACGAAAACTACAATTTAGAAATTAGCACTAGTTAGGAAATATTTGACAGCAGACGGTTTCTTTAAAAGCCTGTTTTACAAACTTTTGTTAGTATGGGCTGTAGTATGTTCTCTTTATTAGATTGCAGCTACTACAGAAACCATGATATTTTGTTCCCTCCAGTCATTGCAGTTGGTAATCTAAACCTCTAATCTGAGTAAATATTCTTCATTGAGCAAAAAAGATGGAGGCCCGCGGTTCTGGAACCGGCAGCCAGCAGACGCCGTCGTCCGACAATACCGAATTGCTATCCGCCATCGTCCACCTATCTAAACTGACTGGTGATGTCGAAGTCGTGACCTTTGCAGTAAGCTCGTCAACTGCTCTCGGACCGTCGGCGTCGACGCGTACTTGGTAAGTTGTGTTGGGGGATAAATTCAATCCCGGTGAGGCATAGTCCAGGTTTACTACCATCCCACCGCGTAGGCCCCGTCCCGAAAGTGCTTCCAGTTCTGATCCTGGTTGCCCCGTCATTTCGGTGTCGATCGCAACCTCGAGATCCGTGGGGTTGCCAGATACTACTGGGGACCAACTAAGAGTCACACCTTCAAGAACGCAGCCAACCATAGTTGCACCCGGCGTAAATGCTGTAGATGCACCCACTTCAAGTGGCATCATTGTCTTACTACTTTCCGAATTACCGACGAAGAGGCCTCCCGTTGTTGAGCCGTGTAGGTTAATTAGGAGAGGTGCAGATTTCACTCGGGGCGATGGACACCCCATCATGGTCATCAAGGATAACGTTGTAAGTCTGAAATGTGGAATCCCTCGTCCCTGGATCAGGGAGTGGAATGCAGTAGCGAGTCGATTGCTTCTGAGCAGTTTCATGGTCATTGTACTCTACCAGCTGAGCTGCTTTGGGGTTCGGGTCGAATCTCCTCTTTTCCCAGCAGCTCTTTCAATACTGCTTACAGCTGGCTGTCCCTGCTCTGCTGACCGCAAGTGACTCGCGACAATAGCTAGAGTATCTCTCTCCAACTAGCGCGAGAACTAGGAGGCCCAAGCTTTCTGCAGTGGTGAATACCCATCTGCAGATAAAGTGCCAAGTTTCAATGAAGGCCTTGCACGGCGCACTCCTTACCATGACTAATTGCGCAATTATAGTTCTGTAAAATGTTAACTATCAACTTTTTGCAGATAACACACCACGTAAGAAAGTGTTCAAATTGGAGATAGAAGAATGCGTTTAGAGAGGTGAGGTGAGTCGTTTGAAAGTTTGATTACTTCGACTAGGACGCTAGTAACACACGCTAGTAGACCGGATCGGCCTAGGGCTCGGTGGCATAGACCCCGAGGTTGGAGCTGATGGTCGAGAGGATCTGGTCCCCCGCCAGCAGCAGATCGTCGTTCTGCGACCAGAAGGTCGCATGCTCGGGGGCATGGCCGTTGCCGATATGCACCTCCCAGTCGCGCCCGCCCATGCGGATCACGTCGTCCTGCTTGATCCGGGTGAAGCCCAAGGGCATCGGGTGCACCGTGTCGGCAAAGTTGAAGGGCCGGTCATTGACCCGCTTCTCGTAGAATTCCGGTGCCATGCCCGCGCTGCGGTAATAGGCCAGGGTCTCTTCCGGCCAGACCTCCTGCACGTCGAGCGTCAGCATCCGGGCAAACAGCCAGGCGGTACGGGTGGTGACCAGCTCAGCGCCATGCTGGCTCTGGAACCAGCCCGCCAACCCGATGTGATCGGGGTGGTGGTGGGTGCCGACGACGCGCCGCACCGGCTTGCCCTGCAAGGGTCCGGCCATCAGGCTGTCCCAGATCGCGCGGCTCTTGCGGGTGTTGAAGCCGGTGTCGATCACGGTCCAGCCGTCGCCGTCATCCAGTGCGTAGATGTTGACGTGGTCCAGCTTCATCGGCAGCGGCTGGCGCATCCAGAGGACGCCCTCGGCCACCTCGATCGCTTCGCCCTGCGCAGGCGGCTCCTGCCACGGGGTGCGGGGCGAAACGTCGGGGATATCGGTCACGGCGTCAGCCTGCCAGCTCGTCGAGACTGAGAGCAAAGGTGCCCGCCGCCCCCGCCTGAGCATGCGCCAGAAGCGAGGCGTGCTCCGGCAACATCCGGGTGATGTAGAACCGGGCCAGCTTCTCGCGAGGGCCGCCCTGATCCGCCATCGCCGCCGCCAGGTGGTAGTGACCGCCGAGCACCCGGGCAAAGGCCCGCAGATACGGCACGGAGCCGGCAAAGCGGTCCTGCATATCCTCTTGCGCCACCAGCCACTCGGTGGCCTCGCGCAGGGATTCACAGGCCTGCCAGACGGATTCCGCCATGTTCGGATGGGTTGCGCGGGCGCGCTCGGCGCGCTCCTCGATCTCGTCGATGAGGGCAAAGGCAGTCTCGCCGCCGTCCATCATCTTGCCCCCAGATCCATGAGACGAAAACCAACGCAGACGGCGTCAGTTCTATGGCGCCTGCTGACGAAATCACGATTGAACCGGGCCAAAGCGTAGCATTGGAACCGGGCGGACTGCACGCCATGCTCATGAAGCTGCAAGAGCCGATGACCGAAGGCGAGAATTTCCCGCTGACACTGACCTTCTCGGATGGCGGCAAGGTGACGGTCGAGGTCCCAATCCTCGGAATCGCCGCGCGTGGACCGGAGGGCTGATGCAACGTCGGCAGCTCCTTCTATACGGCGCAGCCGGTGCCGGCGTTCTTGGCCTGACGCTCTTCGTGGGCTGGTGGCGGGTGGACGGGCCCGGTGCGCCTGAACCAAAAGGTCAGCGGCCCCTGCCCCTATCGGCGATGGAGTTCCGGCTGACCGACCACGAGGGAAAT
>JAAAKM020073195.1:129110698-129261514 GCA_010016025.2 Alatinidae sp. Z8VKAUB7J3
CGGTCGTCCGACAATGGTGTTTTTCGGGTTCACCTACTGCCCGGACGCCTGCCCGACGACCCTATCGGATATTTCCGGCTGGCTTGAGGAACTGGGCGACGAAGCATCGGAGATGAACGTGGTCTTCATCACGGTCGACCCGGAGCGGGACACGGTCGAGGCCATGGCCGAATATGTCGGCTATTTTCATCCGGTCATTCGTGGCTGGACGGGGCCGGAAGACCAAATTGCCCGCGCTGCAGAAGGGTTTCGTGCCTCATATGAGCGCGTCCCGACCGAGGGCGGCGGCTATACGATGAACCATACGGCAAGCGTATTCCTGCTCGATGCCGAGGGTGAGCTCGTCACCATGATCGACTATCACGAGCCAAGAGAATTCGCGGTGCCGAAGATCCGGCGCGCACTGACAGAAGACGTAGAGGGGGCAACATGAAGATAAGAACTGTCTTGGCGAGCCTGGCGATTGCAGGCGCATTTTCGGTGACTGCCATCGCCATCTCTGGGGTGTTGTCTAAAGAACCGGTGCCTTTGGCGATTGCAGAAGCGACCCTCTGGACTCCCGATCCGCTCGCGCCGCCTCGGATTGCCGAAATCAATTCGGTCCGCCCTACACTCGCCCAGGCAGATATCGCATTCGAGTTCAGACCCTTGCCCCTCCTGCCCGTCTCCTTATGAAAGCATGGACCAATTTTTTAATAGTGAATATTTTCAGTGACAAAATCAGGAGGACGCCCCCAACGTTATGGGTTTTTAAACCGAATGTGGAGGCGCGTTGTAGTTTTGAAAATTTGCTGGGATATATGTCTAAATGTAAGTAATAAATTTGTTACGTAACAAGAAGATTGGTTCATTCTACCGGGTGTCTCAAAAAAAAGTACCCCCTTTTGACTCAACAAGGCAACAAAACGATAATATTTCGGGACTTTTTGAATTCATGGCTACATTTGTTGGTCTTCAACTTAAATGCACATACCTTGCATTTGGAAATCCGCCACCAAACACCGGAGATATGAGTTCACAAGGTCAAAATTTGGAGTGCACCTGAAACCAGAGGTTTTGAGAAATGGCCTAGCCATAATTTGACAACAAACAGGCATTTTGCAAACGAATTTTCGACTTTGACCTTTACTTTTTATTTTTGAAAAGATTTATACCTTGAATTACTTCAATTGTTCTTGAAGTGACTTTTCTTTTGAGGAAACGGTCCTTGCATTGCATTCGATCCCAAGTGTTTTGTATTAAAGAAGAGGAAAAGGAGCACATGCACGCTTATTTTGGAGATGTGGCACGACTTTATCATTCTTACCACATTTTTACTATATTTGTTTAATCAGCGCCATGTCCATGCATCTTTTATTCTTTTCAAAAGCAAAACACGGAAACTTAAAGTCTACAGGTACTTTGGAAAATGTCCACGATACAAATCATGACTAGGCCCTTTTTCAAAACCTCTGGTTTTGGGTGCACTGTAAATTTTGACTTTGCGAACCTGTATCTCCGGTGTTTGGTGGACGATTTCTAAATGCAAGGTACGTGCATCTAAGTTGAACATTGATAAATTTAGCTGTGAAGTCGGGGAGCAATGATATCTTATTGCCTATTTCCAGTCAAAAGGGGGTACTTTTTCTGAGACACCCGGTAGTATCCTCAAAAATGTACACCTAAAATGTCAGGGGCAAGCAAAATCTGTTGAAAAAATCCAAATTTCATTTCAAAACCAGTTTGTGAAGAGTGCATCCTCATTTTCATAAGAAACAAAGGCACTTCCAAGCTGTCAGGTTGCAATGACATCATAATGCATCATCAGGTACAACCACGGGTGGTAGTTGAAAAACGGTCCTGACAGGTCAGCCTGGCCGCGTTCATAAAGCCCGCCAAGGCCCCAGGTGAACCATCCCATCAACAACAGGAAGATCACGATAAAAACGTAGGCTACGGGGGTCGCGAAGTAGCTGGCAAACTCACGCCGGAAAATGTTCATCGCCTGATTCACGAGCGCACCTCCTGGCTGTCCGTGGCCAGCGTGATCTGGCGGAAAACCTCGTCCAGGCGCCCGCGTTCAACGGTTAATTCACTCACCGGCCACTGGTTTTCCTGGGCCAGATTTGAAATCGCCGCGTAAGGTGCACGGCCAGCGCGCGGTACCGCAATTAACCGATCCGCGTCACGTTCTACGTCCACTTTGGCCACTTCAGGAAGACGGCTGATTAACTCAAGTGCCGCATCAAGCTCCGTGGTAGTGAGGCGCACGGCGTTGTGATACTCCGATTTCGACTCAAGCTCCGTTGGCGTAGCATCCGCCAGCAGGCGACCTCGAGCGATGATAATCGCGCGGTCACAAACCGCTTCCACCTCTTCCAGGATGTGGGTGGAGATGATGACGATCTTGTCTTTCGCCAGAGCGCCGATCAGTTCTCGCACTTCGTGCTTCTGATTGGGGTCCAGGCCATCCGTCGGCTCGTCGAGAATGAGCACCTTGGGGTCATGCAGTAAGGCCTGCGCAAGCCCCACGCGGCGACGAAAACCCTTCGACAGGGTTTCTATCGACTGGTGCAGCACGCGACCAAGATTGAGCTGCTCGACCACCTCATCGGTGCGCTTGGTGCGAAGACTGCCACTAAGGCCACGCACGTCGGCGATAAAACTCAAAAATTGCTGCGGCGTCATTTCCCCGTAGCCCGGAGCCCCTTCCGGCAGGTAACCCATGCAGCGCTTGGCCTCGATAGGTTGGGTTTCCACGTCGAAGCCACAAACAGCGACGCTGCCCGAAGTGGGCGTTAAAAAGCCGCTGATCATCTTCATCGTGGTGGACTTGCCAGCGCCGTTTGGCCCCAGGAATCCGAGCACCTGGCCTTCAGGCACCTCAAAAGATAGCTACGTATGTTGGAAAAATGAAAATATTAGACTATTTTATGATTGCACATGGTAAAGAATTGGCGTGGTCGCGGTCGCCTATGCGGCGCTGGTCGGCACCTTCGTCTACAAGACCCTGACCTTCAAGCTGGTGGCCAAGCTTCTCGTGGACGCCGCCGTGACGACCGCGGCGGCGATGTTCCTCATCGCCATGGCAACGTCGTTTGCCTGGCTCCTGGCATGGGCCGGCTTCGGCGCCGCCGTTCTCGATGTGCTCGGCGGTATTTCGACGGACGCGACCATCGCCCTGCTCTTGATCCTCGTCTTCATCCTGATCCTCGGCCTCTTCATTGAGGGGATCCCGATCCTGATCATTTTCACGCCGGTCCTGCTGCCGGTCATCTTGGGCCTGGGGATCAATCCGGTCTTCTTCGGCGTCGTGCTTGTCATGGCCGTCGTCATCGGCTCCGTGACGCCACCCGTCGGCATCCTGACCTACATCTGCTGCTCGATCGCCGGGCTGACGATCTCACAGGCCTTCAGGGGGCTGGTCCCCTTCTGCGCGGTCCTGGTCGCGATCCTGATCCTCTGCGCGGTGTTTCCCGCAACCATCATGACGGTCCCGTACCTATTCGGGCACTGAAGTCAAACTCGAAGAAGGAACTCTGCCTTGGAAATCACGCCTGAAGAACTGAAGCAACGGACCGAAACTCTGCGGCGCAAAATGAAGTCGGAAGGCTACGACGCGCTCATCATCTATTCGGACGAGTACCGCTCGGGGCATTCGACCTACGTCACCAACTACAAGCCGATCAACGTGATCGAGGAATCGCCGCAGCTTGTCCTCATCGTCGGAGACAACGCACCGGTGGTCTTTCTGGGGCGGCTGAACGCAGAAGAAAAATCACGGGTGCGTTTACCTCCATTTTTTTTAGTTTCTTTTCCAGGGGAGATACAAGTGATCGTAAAAGATCGGAAGAGGACTCATTTGATCGGGAATCAGAAGTTCTAGTGCCCTTTTTAAGTGACCAAAAATATTGAAGGGCTGCTAGTCCCCCTCACACGCTAAATTTTTTCCCAAGTCACCCGATCAAAATTTTGAGGTAGCCATCTTGTTCCCTCAGACGCAGGTTCCCACCCTGAAGGCGTCTTGAGTTGGCTACCGGTAAACGAGACCGATATCGTCGTATCCTGACGACTGGTCAGTCGGAAGTGAATGATGTTGCTCGGATCCATCATGGGACGATGATCGTCCAGAATCACGCGGGGTGCATCCGAGTCCACTTCGACTCCAGAGTGCTGAGCCTCCTCCGACTCGTCTTCGTGACTTAAAATCAAGTCCGGCGACTGGACGTGTCCACCGCCCCGCTCCCCCAGGAACAGGCCAAGCCCTATGCCTAGCCCAACGACGACAACGGCAAGAATTCGAACCGGCCTGCGCCAGGACACACTCATCAAATCTGGAACCTTCTCATCTTGTTTCACAGTTCCAGCCCCCGCTCAGCAGCGCCCAATCCTACACCGCATTTCCTTCCAACTTGCCGTGTCGGATGCCTTGGATGATACCTTCCAATTCGTCCTCACCCATTCCGAGATCTTGCGCGAAACGTCGGATCCGCTTCAATTCCTTCGTGGAGAGATGATCGTCGGCGAGCGACAATGAGATGAGATAGAACAGATCCTCCCGCGTCGCTTCCAAGGGCGGGAGCGGTTCCTCTCGCTTAGCTTGGTTGAACAGTTTGACGATGGCTTCATCCGGGATATCGCGGGCCCGCGCCCAATCGGCCAGGAACGTGTTCTCGGTCTGATCAAACTTACCGTCGGAGACCGCGATCTTGACGAGATGTTGGAAGACGTGCTCCGCCCGCCCCATGGTCGTACCGCCGGAATCGGAACCGCCCAATTCCGCGACCGACCCCGGGACGACCACCGGTTCGTTCTCCAGTGTCTTCAGGACCTCGTTGGCATTTTGCACCGAGGCTTTCCGCTGACCCTTGATCCAAAGGCCCGCCCCAACAAGCCCACCAATCACCATGAACGCCAGCACGGGATGGTGCACCAGCCAACTGGCCGAAATGACCGCTACCGACAAAGCAACGCCAACGAACACACTCACGACCAAAACCCCACGACGCACCAACCACCCCAGTATGGGAATCCCCATCAGGAGATGCAGCATCTTGCCCAGGGTCATGACGACCCCAAAGACCGTGCCCGCCCGAGCTCGGTGCGCACCGGGTCGTAGCGGTCGTGGAACTGCCGCACCATCGCCTCGGCGTTGTCGACCTGACACGCCGAGAAGAAGATCAGCTCCTTGAGGACGAGCGCCTCCGGGTAGTAGGCGTTGTCGAAGTACGGCGAGAAGAGCGTGTGGATGTTGCCCATCGCGCGCGAGTACTCGTCGGCGAGGAAGAACGACTCGTCCTTGGGAAGCGGCACGTCCAGCAGCGTCAGCGAACGCTCGAGCTCGCGGCAGTCCATCGAGACGAGGACCAGGCCCATCGGCCGGCAGATCCGAAACAGACGCGCGGCGAGCTCGCTCTCGATCTGGACCTGAATGCTCGGCTGCAGCTCCAGTGCCCGGATCAGAAAGCCACCCTCCGTCTGCGCCACGGACAGACGTCCACGCACTTCGATGGCCTGTCGGGGAACCACCAACGCGTCCCTGACCGTCGTGTCGAGGCCGGTCATCTCGATGTCAGCTTCGATCAGCCCCGAGCCCTGGAACTCGACCCGGAGCACCGCATCGAGACCGCCGGCAGCGGACGGGGTCAGGCGGGCGGAATGGCTCACCAGCCGCAGGACGTGCTGCGGTGAGCGCACGAGGACGCTCGCCGGACCGACCTCGAACGGTTCGAGCTGCTGCACCAGATCCTTGTAGTTGCGGTTGAGCGCGGCAAAGGAGAACTCCTCGGCCTCCGCCGACGGGACAGCCGGTCCCATCGAGAGGGCCCACGACACGACCAGGAGACACATCGCGTGCAACCGCGTCCGACGGCTCTCATTCACCACGAACCACCTCGAACCTTTCTCTGGGGAGGGACTCTGAGGTCCACGACCTTCAGCGCCCGGTCCGACGCGCGGAGACAGATCCGCTGATGTCGCCAGACACCTACGGATAGTAGCCGCGAATCGTCCTCGCCTTGAGGTTGCCGCGCATGCGCACCTCGACCTCGCGGAATTCGTCGTCGGTGGCCGGGCGGTCCGGCTGATAGGCCAGGGGGTACTGACTCCGCAGTTCCCTCTCGATCTCCTCGTACACCGAGTTCAACTCCTCGGCGCGGTTGATGAAGAAGGTGCGGCCTCCCGTCGCTTCGGGAAAACTTATACTTCACTATTTACCAATATAGATGATGAATAGAGACCCAATTCTTTAAATCGGAATCAGAGTAAAGATCCGATTCTTTTGATGTATCTATTGGCAACAAAATTCCGTCTTTTAGAGTTTCGGTTACTATTGAGCTGGTTACCATCGCTTCTTACTTACAGTTTGTTACCACGAACTGTTGAAAATAAGAACTTACTCGATGAAAATGAGAATTTATTAGGTAAAAATGAGAAAAAGAAACTGTTTGGCAAATATGAAAGTGAGAATTTTATAATAAAGGATAAAGATCCTGCAGAGTTAGTTTTGGCATTTAGAATGTCGAATCATTTCAGTTACTGTTGTTCCTTTTAACAGAGACAAGTAACAACCCTGTTGACGTACTTGGGTGTGCCAAAGATCAATCTCTGGGCCCCAAGTAGGCAAGAAGAGCATCACGGGATCAAGCCTCGAACGACCTAATAACATGACACTGCTGACGAAAGTTTTATCTAAACACCATAATTCACCTCTGGTGCCGCTCCTGGGTCGCCTTTACATGCTAAAGGCCTCATAATTGTTTTGTTTCTAATGTGTTTCGTTGTAAATCACTCTCAAGCTGGAAATATGGCTTAATCCTGGATGACCACCATCAAATCTGACTTCAAAACTCTTGGTGAATTCAAACGAAACTGCTACCAATTGAACTCCTCTCGGCTTAAAATTATTACCCCCTTGAACCTTATTAAACTGAACGCAATCGTCTACTACCTCCTAGCGCTTGGAAAGACTGCTAACCTTGTGTCCTGATTCAAATATAAGCAAGTAAGCAAGCAGAGCAAAAATCCACAGCACTAAAAGACTTTAAAGTGAATACTGTATTTACCTAGCAAAAACCCAAAAAATGTGAACACGCTCATCAAAAATGAAAACAAGTGAGAATTTATTCTATAAAAAATAGAACAATGAAAATCCACGTCACAGATAATGGAAAGGGTAAGAAGTTACTAAAAAAAAGGAATATTTACCTAAAATTTTAGGCTGTCAAAATTGAAGAGTATGAAAAATTTGAATAGCAAGAAAAGTATTAATTGATAGAAATAAGCTAAAATTTCAGATTTTTTCACGTTTTGTTTTTTCGTTTGTTGAGCTTTAATTATCTTTCTGTGACTTCGTGATTTTGTATTATTTTTAAATTATAAAATTTATATCTAAAAAAGTCTGTGTTCTGTAGATTTTTTGTTCTGAAGGAATCTTCAATACATAATCATTTACCCAAAGAAATATCTAAAGCCAAAACTATGTAACATTTGCCATGTAACCTACCCTGTATAGGTCACGTTAGAAAACCAACAACATTTTGAGAAGTAGGTCCTCCCTGTCTCCCCTGCTTGTCAATTATTGCAGCCATATGGGAACACGAGACCCATTTAATTATTGAAGTAAGTGAGACAGGGAATACTCCTTGTGTAGAATATGTTATAACGTAGAAAGTATTATCCTATTAATAATATTAGGAAGGTATTTATTGTCCCGCTGTCTAG
Organism: Alatinidae sp. Z8VKAUB7J3; assembly: GCA_010016025.2. Classification (NCBI taxonomy): domain Eukaryota; kingdom Metazoa; phylum Cnidaria; class Cubozoa; order Carybdeida; family Alatinidae; species Alatinidae sp. Z8VKAUB7J3. Next base: position 129,118,400 of record JAAAKM020073195.1, read on the forward strand.
TGCTCCATTCTGCTGAGGGAAAATATATTTCAAATCTTAATACAGACAAAAATCTTTTGATTATAAAGGTTCCCTGAGAAAAGAAACGCCTTAAAAGAAAACGAGAGCTCGAAGAAAAATACGGCTTGAAAGAAAAACAATCTTCGAAGGTATTAGGTAACACCCACGTGTACCGCGTCATTACGTAACATCCCACATGTGTGTCCTTCTTAGTTACAAGTGGGGATCCTCCACAGGGACCCTAAAGTCTGGCTTGTCACGCGAGATTGCATCATCCTTAAAATAAGTAAACAGACCCTATCTCGTAACAACCAGACAAATCACGAAAACGTCTTAAAACGTCTTGAAAAACGTCTTAAAGAAAAATGTCTAAAAAAATGTCTTAAAATGTCTTCAAACGTCTTGAAAAATGTCTTGAAGAAAAATATCTTAAAAACGTCTTGAAATATCTTGGAACGTCTTGCAAATCTTCTTGAACAATTTTTTTGAAGAAGAAAAGTGTCTTCAAAAACGTCTTGGAATGTCTTGAAACGGGTTGAAAGTGTCTTAAAAACGTCTTGAAATGTCTTGAAGAAAATTGTCTTAAAAAACGTCTTGAAATCTCTTGAAAACTGTCATGAACAAAATGTCTTAAAAACGTCTTGAAATGTCTTGAAACCTCTTGAAAAACGTGGAGTAAAGGATATCAACAAAAATGGAAATTTTTCCTTGAGATATGAAAGTCAAATGTCACTCACACTAATTTTCGTGGAATGTTTCATCAATAGCTACCGGAATCATTGAGAATGTCCGGTTCTGCCCACGTCCGTCTCAGGCCCGACCTTTTTCACTTTCATAACTATATAGATTAACAGAATTGGCAAAATTACACATCAAAATAGATTTCTTTTTTTCCAGAGCAACGATTACTCTCAATTAAAGGAAGAGATTGGGAAAATTAAGAGACAGGGAGAAAGTCTCCAAGAGCAAATTAAAGACTCCGGAAATGAGTCCAGCCGGAACCTTGAACTTAGTCCAAGTCAGAAAATTAATTTGGTCACGGTTGAAAGGTAATAATTCTTTTTTCTAGGAAGGGTCTTGGACGAATATATCATAGTAGTGGGTTATTAAAAGGACCGATCTATGGCGTTCTTGACTTGACTCGATAAGGGGACTATAGAAATAAAGAAATGATTAATCATTTCAAAAATTCAAACTGATTGAGTTTTACCACTTTTTGAACCATCATCAACTTTCAACTTTTCCTAACTTTAATATTTTAATTTTTTAAACCTTTTTGACATTTTTCTTAAATAAAAAGCCTTTTTATCTTTTTTGTAGCCTATTTTAACTCAACCTTTTCATTCGAGTTAAATCAATCCTGAAAAAATAAATGGAGAGGTGTTGTCATTATTTTAGTGACGAATTAGAAAACACTCAACTAACAACAGCAAGGGCTGGATCTGGTATCTAACCCTTAGAGTGGGCTATCTTTATTCACCTCTAAAAGTCTTGACGGTTCGTCTTTTCAAATTTCCTGAGTTTCCATATAATCCACCTGTTTTTTTGGTTGTTTCGTGAATTCTGCCCCTCTGGTATGTAGCCTAAACTATAATGGATCTCTCCTATCTGACATAGATGCGCACAAGTTAAATCTTCTAGGGAATGGATGGGGGCTGTTAAAACTAACGAAGAGTTTTGAACTTTTTTATAACCAAAATAACTAAAATATAATTAAAAACGTGTATAACTTTTAATAAAACCGTGTATAAAATTAATAAAATTATTAAAGGGGTTGAAGTACGACGAACTTCGAATATGATGTTGGGAAAGAGTCAACTTTTCCGTTCTTCACCGGGCTGTTGTTTCGTTTTTAATGCTTGTTATCTGCAAAGCACTTAGGCTAGCTTTTTCAAGGCATGTTAATGAACACAGATTTTTGTCAATTTTGCAAAAAGAAGAAAGTTTATTTTTCTTCAAAAAGAACTATCTTTTTATATTCTTAGATTAGCTTTTCAGATTTTTCTTTTTATTCATTCCATGACAACAATAATGCAGTCTTGAGAAATTCTCAAATCAGCTTAAAATTTCATCTAATTAATATACTTTTAAGAAAACTTCTCTAGTACTATACAACGCTAAATTCAAAGTCTTTTTTTTGGGCGACAACTTAAACAATACTAAACTAGAAAACAAATTTCTTTTTAAATTCGTACTTCTCCAAATCCATGAAATACAAATAGAGACACCGACCCCTTCCCCTTCCTCCACGTTCCAGGTCTTTGGTCATGAATCACTCCAGTTGCTAAACTTTTTCTAATGGAAAAAGAAATGAACCGACACGGACACTTATCACAAAGATGAGTTCCCAATTTTTTTAGTATACAGTTATATACTCAAGACTTCCTGATATAGGTAACTACAAATTTATGGGTATCAAGGACAAATTAAATTGAATGGTGAGACATTAGTTCAACTAGCAATATATAACACGTATCTCCTTTTTTTTTTGACGACTTGTATTTCTGGTGAGTTAATAACCTAGTCAAAATAATATCCCTCCCTCTAGTATGTAAACAAATGCCGCCAAGGACATAACGTTTAACAAAAAGTTGCATGCGAAAGGTAAATATACCCTATAGCCTACCCTACGAACAAGATATTTAACTTTTTTTTTTATTGAGGTTTTTCACCTTGGAAATCAAAGAACTGTATCTTCAGCTATATTTTTTAGGTCGCAATATTTAGTAAAATGTATTAGCATCGAGGGGCTACCCACTGGCATACTTCAGTCACGTTATACCTCTTCATGCCAAGCATGGAACCCCCCGTGGTGGCGCGCACCATCCGGTGCACATAATTTTCAAAAATAGGCCACCTTAAATTTTTGTAAGAACAGAAAGAATGAAAAGAGATCCTTTAATAACGAAATCTGGGAACAGATTCTAAACTGACGGACTTAAGATGGGTCAAGGTCAAGGCCGTATCCAGGGGTGTGGGTTAGGGGGTTTGAACCCTCCCCCAGAAACATTTGTCCAACTCGTAATAACAAACAAAAATGAATTTTTGTATTTTTTTTAAACCAAAAAATTGTGATGCATTCTTCAAACAATTTTCCCAAAAAATTCTTGTTCAATAGTTTGGGATATTAGGACTGACAGTTGGGATTTCGAGAAAAGGGAAATGGAGACACTATGCTTAGTGGAGGAGGGGGCTCAATAGAAAAGGGAAATTTAAAAAAAAATTTCTAGATTTTTAAATAATTTATGTTTTGATGAAAACCTTATTAACAAATTTCTATAGTAACTAAATGCGGAAAACTCCTTTTTCAAGTGCAACGCTGCGTCAAGCGACTTCTGCATATTTGAATTCAAATTTCCTGAGCTCACCACTTTACATTTTCTAGAAAGTGAATTTTTTAATTAGGATGATTCCTTGAAGCAAACAAGGCTCTTTGTGAAGTCTTTCGCATGAAGAGAAGCTTTTAGTATACTGAGTTAGGTCAGCACATAGGAATCCTTCTCCAATTTAGAAAAATGTTGCATTTAACTAAACACCGTTCGACGTTCCAGACAGAAGAAAAGACACCATTTTCTACCAAAAACATCGGTTATTAACTCCTATGACTGGAATTCAATTCGTTCTCGTCAGAGCAGCTTAATCTTATTTACTTCCTACGATGTTCATAATTTTCTGATTGTGGTGTGTCCTTTATATTCACTTTCGGAAATGGTCAGAAATCAGAGCTTCTGATAACAAAATTGTTTCCCCATGTATCATGAGAGCGACTTTCTTTTACAAAGGAATTCTTATTAGTAATAACAGTAGAAAAAAAAAAGTAAACAAAGATGAGTGTTTGTTATCAACACTTCTTATTTATGAGAAAGTTTCTATAAATCATCTGGCACCCTGTATGACTGTATGTTGATCTGGCTCGAATCATTCATATTAAAGTGTGACTTGGTTTATGTTATATGGATTTGAAAGGCCGGGAAATATTAAACATCGCTTGTTTCGGAACTTCTTTTTTCCGGGGAATATTTTAGGAAAAGATAAGAATGCTAAGTTGAGGTTTTCGTTCATTTAGTGAAATAGGAAAAAGGGAAATTGTTGTCCTATAACTCTGTATTTAAAATGTGGTTTAGTTCCATTGGTTTATTTTTGTGACGTATTTTCGTCAGCCAAACCCATTTTTGTGTATTTGTGAAGAAACCTAGTAAAAACTTACTAGTTATGAAATCTCCTTATCTTGACTATTTGCATCTGAAAAATTTCAACTAGTACTTTCCTTCCAATTGGTCTTTTCCGTCAAGTTTTAAACTAATAAAAAGACAGAAAATTTTCAAGTATTTAATGGATTTGTTTTGGAGAGTTTTGGGGCTTTATTTCATTTAATTATTTGGCAATTCTTATTTAGATTTACTTTTACTTTTCGTCTCAAAAGTTAAGGTGGTATAGTAAGAATCTCTTGTATATTTTTCTTTTTTGCCCAATTGCATTTGGGTTCGCTCTGCTCAAGGACTTAAGAAATAAGTTTCAAGTCGGTATTAACAGAAAATTTTCTTGTAATGTCGAGGGGAATTTCGAACTCATTAAATATGACACTATATCATGCATACAGTATGTTAAAAGGCCTTATCCACAGTATCCAGGGATTGGCTGTGGGTATTGAGTTGAAGGTTTTAGAGAATCTTAAAGGGGACGATGAACTAAAACAGATTACACGATGTTCCTTCAGGTGGTCAAAATGGCGTATCTGCAAAAAGCACAGGAGCAACTAAGAACATTAATTTGAAACTTTCAACTTTGACGGGGATTTTAACTATATTAAAACTCACTATGTGCATTCAGGCTGTCAAAAGGACTTTTGTGCCATATCCTAGGAATGGCTAGGGTGTATCAAGTTTCAACTTTAAACAAATATTGAAGGGGGTGTTGAACAAAATATAAAGCCAAATTTACAACCTGGTTATCAAAATAACGTATCTGCAGCACCTAAAAAATGGCTAAGAGTATTAATTTGAAACTTTTAGGGCGTGTTGAAACAGATGTTGTGCTAGATCAAATGACATTATTTACACCCATGTTGTCTGATTGTTTCAAAAGTAAGGCGGACATATATTGAAGAGATATTGTAGACAAGAGAATCCATCACACCTGTGGATGTCAAAATTTTGTTTCATGCAGAGTTTACAAGATATCTCATCAGAGAATATACATCACTCCCATAACGGGGAGGTGGCCTTTCTCGACTCGCGAGTCGAGAAGGTCTGCTTTCCCTCGGAACATGGGACCTTCAATTATATACATGAACATCATTCAACAATATTAACAACTCAGGCACCATGTATTAATCGGTCCATGGCCCTCATGACTTTGCTGCTGAATTCGTCCACCTCTTTCAGTTCTGGATATTCTTCCAGTGCTTCCACAACGTTTATGGAATACCGAATTACAGCCAGGCAAGGAACCAGATTGAAATTGAACCACTTATCTGTTTCATAGTCCACCGGTGAGTATGACTTGGCGACAAGTAGATTGTCGGAATTGTGATATGCTTTGTATGGACTGTCGTCAATGAGGACTGTGTTGTGCTTATTGTATTCCTGGACCTCCTCATAGACCTTGGACAGCCTCATAACTGATTTGTATTTTCCACCCGTGGATTCGTATGGGAGGTCCTTAACTTCCTCGACCTGATCTCTGTGCCAGACGAACTTATATAGAAGCGTTGAGATCCCCAGCGCGTTCAGAATTGCATGCACGTTAGACTTTGCCATGGAACTCCAGATGGCGACGTCAAAACCACAATCCAGACACCACCTGATTATTTCCTTGGCAAACGGGCGGAAATATACGAGTTTGCGATGAATCTTGATGGCCTTCTGCGATGTGTGCAGGTGAATAGGGTCATCACCCTCGTTGAACACTGCTGCCAGAACCCCATTGATGTCGAAAATGACAAGTTTTTTTGTTGGCTCAGAATCCCAGTTGTTGCCAGTACCTGAAAGCACATGGATACTGGGGTCTAGTGTTGGAACTTTGATTCCATCCTTTCGCTTGTTTTGATTTTCATCCTGAGTCTCCGAATCCTCACCAACAAGCGGACCCTTCTGCTTCTCAGAATCTACTAGCAGGCTGTCTTTTACATGGTCCAGGACGTTGGAATGTGCCTCGTCTTCATTCCCACCAGCGGACACCTGTGGCAGGATTGGGAGGCAAAGCTGATGCTAGGCCTACCCCTAATGAAACGCAAAACTATGTTAAAATTATTACTTTTAAATAAATTCCGAAAACTATGACAATTTCTGGGTAAAAAAAAATGTTTTTGAACATTCCCTTTTCTCTTATAATAAAGTTTTGCAGGCTTGTCCAGGTCGAAATTTCTAGTAGGTGACCATCGTTCTTAACTATTAAATAACCTAAATCCATAAGAGGGATGTGCACTAATAAAAACATTTGTTCAGTTTTCAGTTTTGTTACACTTAACTGTACCAAACCTTAAAACTGAATTTTTTTTCAAAATCTCCGACTTTCCAGGAAAAACGGCTGAATAAGTAAAGCAGACATTTAAATTGCTTTTCTGAATACTTGTATAGTAACAACAATCCGTTGAAAACGTGTTCTATTTCGAGCAATGCCATAGTGAAAATTTAGCGTTGAGAGTGGCTGGTTGAGGAAGTGGTAATCCTCCTCATTTATAGGAGAAACTAATTGAGAGATTGATACAGGTCTTTTAGAGAATAGAGGGAAATGCTTTAAGATTGTGAGCCTTTGTTAGTTTAGGGGGAAAGGGTGGGATCCCAAAATGTACCAAATTGAAAAATAACAATTACACTTCAGACAATAATTTTAAATATGAAGGAAGCTACAGCTCTTCTATTCCCTTTGGGAATTCGCACTAAAGTCTAATCTTTGCCCAAAAACCTTCCGTCATAAAGGAGCACCCCTGATTTTTTTGGGCGAGAGGGGGTCTGGAATGCCAAAAAGTGGTCTACTGTATTTGCGCGTGTAAATACTAGAACATGGTCTGTCATTTCCGGCTAGAAACAGTCCTAAAATAATATGAGAGCTTTTACTCCTTAGAATCAACATTACATGCCACCTCAATATACAATCGTCTAAACTACACAATTTTAGAGGCCAAATTCTATCTTCTTTATCTGGAACTAGCTGTTGAGGTGGCGCTTCGCGCCACCCGAACACCTAGTTGGTGGGGGCGCTTCACGCCCCCCCAAGCCCCCCCGCGCGCGTAAGTCGTTACGCGCCATATTAGTTACGCGCCATTGTATCCTCTCATACACACATCTGCATCCCTTCTCCATACATTGAAAACAACTCCCTCTTTTCAACCACATTAAAAATACAAAGAAATTCAAGCTTTAAACCCACCACTACAGTTTCTTCCATTTCCATGATACCCAATCTTGCATCTGCATCCATATGACCCTACAGTGTTCAAGCACGTTGCATTTCCTGAGCACTCGTGAGTGCCGTTTCGACATTCATCAATGTCTGCAACCAAAAAAAGGGGGAAAAAAACAACAAAAATCAACCCGTTACTAACCTAATCAATTCAAACACATTTACTTCTTCAAATACAAAAGCAACAAAGTCAACTTACTCTTACCCATACTCTCTTCCCTTTCTTCAAAGAATCAGAACACTTTTTTTTACAAAGCCATCAATAATAAAAGAATAGGAACCCACAAGCGACAATGCTAGAGCCTCTCTTTATAATTTTATTACTTCCTTCTTCAACAGTACTAAACTACGGCCAACCTACATTACAAAACAATCTTGCATACTCTAATACCTGCATCTTCCCTATTAACCTCACATCTTATTGCAAATCAAGAAAATACTCTTACCCTCACTATTACCAAGTACACACAATGCTTAACAAACTTTGCAGTGCTCATTTTCAAGTCACAATCTGATGCAAACAACCGAACGCGCATTATCTCTATTTTTTAATATACCTTTTACCTATTCCCAACCCATTCCCTTCCAGAAACATGCACACTTACCTCTGCAGTTTCCTCCATTTCCCTCATATCCTGGGTTACAAGAACAATTGAAACCACCAGCTGTATTAATGCAACTTGCATTCTTGTGACATACATTCGGACTAATTAAGCACTCGTCCACGTCTTCGCATTCGCTTCCATTGCTTAACGAATATCCTCTCCCACATAAGCAAGCAACGTTCTCAGAAGTGTTCGAGCAGATAGACGAGCATGCGTTTGCACCAAGACACAACTCCGTGACTAAAACATCAATCAATAAAATAAAAACAACACCTATTGCTTTGCACCTCTTAACCCAACATGCACATTAACCATCGTGCTTTTTCTGTACTTACAAAAACAAAACCATCCACATTTACAAAATTGGGTTTAAAATTTTAAAAAAGTTAAAAAGGTATGTTAAAACAATGATCATCTTAACCCAACTTTTCTAACCCTCCTAGTTATGGTACAATTTTTTATGTAAGCAACCCAGTTGCTAAGGCTTCAGCCCTCAAGTAAGCCAAAAAATTAAGCAACTTGCTTAGCAACCCTCAGCCCTGACAGTTAGTTAGCAACTTTTTTCGTGGAACAAAATTACATATTTTCTTAAAAATAAAGACAAGAATTTTCTTTTGATTTGAAACAAATACATAATGAACTATTTACACGTATAACTCACTGTAAGTAGACAGAAGAATATTAGATATTGCATATACTTATGTGACTTACAAAACAAACCCTTAGCAACCTGTTAAGCAAGTTTAGCCCTGAAAGTGTATCATACCCTTAGCAATTTTAGCCTGACCCTGAAAATCGAATTGCTTGTATAAAAAAATGTGTATGGCTTCTGTGACAACGGCTGGAATTATCTTCATCCAAATCTTTTTACAGATTCCCTCTTAAAAATCAAAGTCTTCTTCAAAAGTGGGTGCATGCAACAAGACGTGACAAGTGGCAGCCCACAAGGGCATCATTTCTCTGTGATGAACACTTCAGGGCAGAAGATTTTGCGTATTCCATAAATCTGGAATTAGAAATTTTAAACGGTAAAAAGTATTTAAAGAAAGAAGCAGTCCCATCAATTTTTGACTTTCCAAGCCATCTACAAAAAACTATAGTGCACAGAAAGCCACCAACAACCAGAGTAGTTTGTACAACTTTGGATAAAACTGCTCCAACAACAACTGAACCAGAGCAGAATTCAAAACAACTGACCAAACTTGATCATGCCTATTCAACGTCACCACGGAAGGAAAAACTTCGTCTTACAAAAACTATTAACAAAAAAAACAGAGAAATTCGAAGGCTTAGAGCAAAAGTTGTTAGGCGACAAAAGTCCATTGGAGGGCTTCTGCAAAAGTTAAAACAATACATGTTAATTACAGAAGAACAAAGTCAACACATGTACAACAATTTCTCTGAGCTAACTACAGCCATTTTCAAGAACCAAGTTAAAAATGCAGCTCGTACAAATGGCATAATGACAATGTTTACAGTCACTGTCTATGCCTGTCACTGTACAGTTGTGTCTGTTGTGTTGGAAGTCTTTTCATCATTATATTTCAATATGTTATAATTCTCTCTATATTATTATTATGCTGCGCTTGCCTCTTTGATAAGAATATTGTTTACTGTCAATTTCTATGACTGTTACTGTGCAGTTGTGTCTGTTGAGTTGCAAGTCTTATCATCATTATACTTAAATCTGTTATAATACTCTCTATATTATTATTATGCTGCGCATGCCTCTTTGATAATGACAATGTTTAAAGTCACTGTCTACGCCTGTCACTGTACAGTTGTGTCTGTTGTGTTGCAAGTCTTTTCATCATTATACTTCCATCTGTTACAATGCTATCTATATTATGATTATGCTGCGCATGCCTCTTTGATAAGAATATTGTTTACTGTCAATTTCTCTTACTGTCACTGTGCAGTTGTGTCTGCTGAGTTGTAAGTCTTATCATCATTATACTTCAATCTGTTATAATCCTATCTACATTATTATTATGCTGCGCATGCCTCTTTGATAATGACAATGTTTACAGTCACTGTCTATGCCTGTCACTGTACAGTTGTGTCTATTGAGTTGCAATTCTTATCATCCTTATACTTCTATCTGTTATCATTATATCTATATCATGATTATGCTGCGCATGCCTCTTTGATAATGACAACGCTTACAGTCACTAAATATGACTGTCACTGTACAGTTGTGTCTGTTGTGTTGCAAGTCTTATCATCATTATACTTCAATCTGTTATAATCCTATGTATATTATTATTATGCTGCGCATGCCGCCTTGATAAAGACAATGTTTACAGTCACTGCCTATGCCTGTCACTGTACAATTGCGTCTGTTGTGTTGCAAGACTTATCGTCATTATACTTCAATCTGTTATAATCCTATCTACATTATTATTATGCTGCGCATGCCTCTTTGATAATGACAATGTTTACAGTCACTGTCTATGCCTATCACTGTACAGTTGTATCTATTGAGTTGCAATGCTTATCATTGTTATACTTCTATCTGTTATCATTATATCTATATCATGATTATGCTGCGCATGCTTCTAAATTTAGCAGCTGGCCCAAGTTAATCAGAGTGACTGCTTATGTGCTGCGCTTCATTGATCACATTCTTAAGAGGACCATTCATCATGATCATATTGTGTCATTAGAAGAGCATTCCAAAGCAGAGCTAATTTGGCTCAAGCATCTGCAGCAGAAATTTTACAACGATGAGGTAAAGCACTTACAAGACCACACATCCTTGAAATCTTCTAAAGTTCGTCAGCTAGATCTTTTTCTTGATCAGGATGGCTTGCTACGATGTGGAGGGCGCCTTCAAAATTCCAACTTGACATTTCAAACAATCCATCCTATTTTACTGCCTAGGACTCATCACATTGTTGAGTTAATTGTTCGTCATTCTCATGCTCTTGTCATGCATAATGGATTGCAAGAAACACTCTCTCAGGTTAGGGGGCAGTACTGGATACCTCAGGGGAGGCAAGTTGTTAAATCCATCCTCCACCACTGTCATGTTTGCAGGAGACTGGAGGGTAAAGCATTTGTACCACCAAACCCCCCACCCTTGCCCGAATTCAGAGTCCAGGGGAGTCATCCCTTTGAATATGTGGGAGTTGACTTTGCAGGGCCCCTTTTCATTTATCCATCAGAGTCAAATGACAGGGGGGCAACTGCAAGCAAGGTATATATATGTTTATTCACCTGTGCTACCACAAGATGCATACATCTAGAGCTGGTGAAAGACCTCACAACCCCATCCTTTTTACGGTGCCTAAGGAGGTATGTCTCCCGCAGGGGGGTCCCCTCTATGCTTATCTCCGATAATGGTCGGACATTCATCAAAGCAGCCAAAGATCTGGAGAAATTATTTAAAGCTGCGGGTAGCAAAGAAGTTGCAGAGTATGCAGTCGAGCACAACATAAAATGGAGGTTCAATGTTGAGAGGGGGGCATGGTGGGGTGGCTTCTGGGAAAGACTTGTCCAAAGTGTGAAGAGATGTCTACGCAAAGTGTGTGGTTCTGCTAAGCTTACTCATGACGAATTAGTTACAATACTTTCTGAGGTCGAAGCAATCATTAATTCAAGGCCATTAACCTACATCACAAGTGAGTTGGACCCCTCCGGCCCCCTCTGCCCATCGAGACCAGATTGTCACAGGATGTTTTGATCCAAGTTATGTCAAACTTGTTAACTGTGAGAAGCCATTTCAATTTGCTAAAGACGTAAAATCGAAGGATCATAATTTTATATTTTGGATGTAATGGAAGTTGGTCAATTCTTGGTAAATAATAATCAAGTTTTTCAGTTACTTGGGATTTTGCTGCTTCGTTGCTCATACCGAAGGAAAACTCCTTACCAAGATACTAGAAAGATTTCCCTGTCATCACTGGTGGGATTTTTTCTCTGTTTAATAGAAGAATTGGCTGGAATTGTTCTGCCGTAGTCTTAGTTTTTTTTATCCCAATCCTGAATTTGAAGTTTGAAGTTGAATTTGAATTTGAAGTTTGCCCATACACTCCATTTGAAGTACAGGTTTAATAGGATCTGATTATCCGATGTAACAGAGGAGATAATTGCCATGTCGTCTGCGAACTGTAGCCATCAAATCGAGTTGATCTTCGTGTCGTAGTTATAACCGATGGACTGAAACTTTTCTTGATTGATAACTTGCAATAATGTATTAAAACAAAAATTAAAAATAATTGGGGAAAGGCAATCTCCTGGTAAAACTCCTCGTTTAACAGGAATTGGATGAGTAACGAAGGATTTCGTAGCGATACTAATCGTAAAGTTGGTGTACAGAGAGCGAATAAGGGATTTCATTTCTGGCGGTACATGATGATAATGGGGGACTTTGTTTATAAGATTGTGGTTAACTTCTCCAGAAATGTTGGTCTATGTAGTTATTCTCTATCAGAAAATGGCTCTTTCGCATCCAAGATGTTAATACTTTGCTCATGATATTTTGGAGAGTAATTGGACGGAAATTTTCAGGATTTGAAGTAGAACCTTTTTTATAAATCAACACTGTTAAAGCACTTTTCCATATCGATGGGAATTCTCTTGAAGACCATACATGAACAATTATTTTCCATAGCATAGTGCGTAGTATTGGACACTTCTTGAGCATGATTACACTTATATGATCAAAGGGGCAAGCCGATGAAGCTGAACGCATGTTATTTATTATTTTTGTTATTTCACTGAACTTTGGTGGAGATAAATCGAATGGGTGAGACAAACCTCAATTATTGTCTCCGTCATTGGGATACATGCATTTTAAACTATTATTGTTCTTTTTCATCTTATTTTAAATGATATAGTTTTTTACATAAGTTGTCTTTTGCTCTCTTTTTTTTAATTATTATTTATATTATTATTATTATTTGCATATTAATCGAGTAAAGGCAGGGCCTTGCTTACCCTAAATAAGGCTAGAACGCAACTTGTTACCGTTTTATATGAAATAGCATCATAAAGCGCTACGCAGTGCCGGATAATCGTACCTTAGTTAAACCATCAGATACTAAGTTTTCTTAAGTTGTGACCCCTTAAAGTCAGCTGGACTACCAGGGTAAAGATATTCTTTTGCTGGAGGTTGCAGCCTCGTTTCAATAAATGTGCATATGCACTGGTGCAGCGTACGTCTAGCTCTTAAAAAGTGCTAAGTCAATATGGGCTATTAGCGATTCACGGAGTGTAATACACTAGTGCCAAAGTAGAAGATAGGTTTGCTCCATGATCTTTGCGAGGCGGTCCCACTGGGTAGTTGCGCCTCCCTGACAGCTTGCTTCTCTGCCCGGTAGCCTAGATTGGGGGTGTTGCACGTAAACGCCCCAGCGACCCTTAAGTTACAAGTTGGTCTGTTTGATGGTGGCTGCAATGAGAGGTTGCAGTAGCAAATGACAGATTCTTTTTATAATTCGTGAGAGACGGTTCCTCTAGGCGGTTGACCCTGCCTCATGGCTTGCTTCTTTGCCCGATAGACTGCATTGGGGGTGTTGCCCTTAGACTACCTAAACGGCCTTTTATTTATAAGGTAGCATGTTTAATGGTTATAGCGACGTCCTCTATTGTCTGGAGAAGCATAAAACACTTAACCTAGTCACGAATTTTTAGTCAGCAAGAGATCGAAGTCAAGGAGAACATGACGGCGTAGCCAGAAAAGTAAACTTGGCGTTGTTGCTTTCATCTCTGCCTTTGCTGGTGAGTCTGTAGCTTTTTGTTATTATGATGATTGTTTAGCAACGCGGTAAATGATTTTACTGTTTATTTAGGGTTGTTTCAAAATTACATTTGACATTGCCATGGCTACTATTAAAGCTCAATCTCCAGTTCGATGATATTGCCTGTACTATGATAATTAAGATATGCCTGTAAAGTAATAATTTAAATTGTATATCAAAGAGAATGAAAAAATACATCAGATGATTCCATTAGCTATTATACACTTAACATTTTTTCATTCTTGACAAATAGATAAAGGAAGTAATAACAGAATTTTAAAAATTTCTTTAGCAGCAGAAATTCAGTCAACAACGATTGCAATCATAATAGAACGCATTTAACAGTTATTGAAAACCCTACATCCCATACAGAAGATATCCATTTTACAAACCTCAAATGCTCAAAAGGTTTTTCTTAATGACAAGAAGCTAAATTTGTAGGTTATTGTAAATTGGTATTGAAATGTGACACGGCAGAGCAATTTATCTTGTCCAATCAATAAATTTTGTCAGTGAGCAAAGGAGTACGGTGGAATATGGGCAGCGATTCATTAGCCTGGTGTAGTTAGCTGTAACACAAGCATTATAAAGCAAGCACTGGAATGAACTCTATTTTACAAAGTTTTCTCAGAAAACAATCGAGTGTAATAATTAATGTATTCCATTAGTCAAAAGAAGGAGCAAGCTAAAAGACTTCTCAAACTCTAAGTTAGGCACACACGGGGACTCAGGGGACCATAAATTTCCCAACACTAAACTTCACTTGCCAATTAGGTCGTAATACTTTCGTGTTAATTGCTTAATGGGAATACCGCCATTTGCTTAAGTGAATGGAAACTAGGTACTGAAAGACAATTTATTCATGAAAAGAATTTTTTAACTAATCTAATTTGTCCCACGTTGTCCATTAACTCTTTAGCGTTACACAGCTTCTGAAGTACTAAGCGCTAACGTACCTGAACTGAGTACGGTGTCTCGTGTATGATTCGTTTGCTTGCATATATATTTCACTTTCCACCATTTCACGTTAAATGTTCTTTGTTTTGTATTAAAAGAAAAACATGATTGATAATGTGTCTGTCTATAAGTTAAATAAATATTTCTTTTCTGATATCAGAGCTTCATTTATAAGTTACTTTAGTCTACTTAGAACTATCAAGCATATCAAAAATTGAACTTATCTATGCTGAATAGAGAGCTCCATTTGCTGCTAATGTGATGCGGAATAACTATTTCTCTTTCTATTTTGTTATTATAATACACAGACACTCTAAAAAATACTAGTGAGGATGCTTATTGTGATGGGGAATAACTAATACTCTTTCTAATTTGTTATAATAATACAGAGACACCATAAAAAATACTAGTAAGAATGCTTAATGTGATGCGGAATAATTAATACTCTTTCTATTTTGTCATTATAATATAGATACACTATAAAAAATGTTAATAAATGTGTTTAATGTCATGCGGAATAACTTATTCATTTTCTATTTGGTTATTATAGTAGAGAAACACTATAAAAATCACTAGTGAGATTGCTTAATGTGATGCGGAATACCTAATTCCCTCTTTATGTGGTTACTATAATGCAGATTCGTTATAGTAAGTACTAATAAAAAGGGTAAAAGAGATTTGGAATCACTAATTCTCCTTTCAGTTTGTTATTACGACTGAGATCCATTGTAATAAAAAAAATAAATACGGTTGTTATGTTGTGATATTAGTATTTATTCTTCTATGGTTCATGTGATGCGGAATAACTAATTCTCTATATTTGTGGTTATTAAAATTCAGATTCGTCATCAGAAATACTAAAAAAATGGTTAATGTGATGCGGAATAACTAATTCTCTTTGGATTTGGTTATTATATTGCAGAATCGCTACAATTACTACTAATAAAAATGATTAATGTGATGCGGAATAACTAATTCTCTTTCTATGTAGTTATTATAATGCAGATTCGTTATAGTAAAAGCTAATAAAAGTGCTTAATATGATGCCGAATAACTAATACTCTTTCACCTTGGTTATCATAATGCTGATTCGTTATAATAAATACTAATAAAAATGGTTAATATGATGCGGAATAACTGATGCTGTTTCACTTTGTTTATTATATTGCAGATTCGCTATCAATAAATACTAATGAAAATGGTTCATGTGATGCGAAATAACTAATGCTCTTCCTATGTGGTTATTATGATGCAGGTTCGCTGTACTAAAAAGTGATAAAAATGGTTAATGTGATGCGGAACAACTAATGCTCTTTCTGTGTGGTTATTATAATGCAGATTCGTTTTAATAAGTCATATACATACCACCAGTACTTCCTGTCCTGCCACTATATCCAGATGTTGCAAAACCTATTCTACAGAAGCACAAGCAGGTAAACGTGTATCTGACTATTCATATACATACCACCAGTACTTCCTGTCCTGCCACTATTTCCGGATGCTGCTCTGCCTGTGTCACGTATTCTGCTACTATACATGGTGGGTACTCTTTGCTTTCCCATACCTCCTTGTCCACCACTTCCGCCTGAGACAGGAAAAGTACTAAATTTCATTACGGTATCTATCTAGTTTCTTATTTCATGAGAAGATGAATAAATTAGGAAGAACATGCCAAAGCTAGGGGAATTTTACCATTTTGCATTTTTGAATTTTTCTCTGTAAAACGGCCTTTTTTGTCCCATCACACTTTATTTGTTCAAGATCTATGACATCACAGTAGAAACAAAACATGTGCTAGCGTAACCTACCTTGAATTTGACGATTCTTAGTCAAAAAATGATGTGTAGCAGAAACACTTTTTACAGTATCTCTGACTTTTTAGAGATCTTTATTTTTTGTCTAGATTTCAAACGATCTGATTCTACGACATTCACCCCCGGACGTATATCCCCAAGACAATAACCCCCAGACAATCACCCACTGCAACATTACCCCCTCCCCCGCGATATTCACCTTCTGCAACATTAACATCATATGGGAAGTTTTGTGAATATCGTAGGGGGTTAATGTCGCAGGGTGTGGATATCGTAAGGGGTTAATGTCGCAGGGGGTGAATATCGCAGGGAGTTGTTGTCGCAGGGTGGTGATGGTCCGGGGCTGATTGTCCGGCTGGTATACGTGAGGGGGGTGAATGCCGCATTACCGAGAGAACTCGATAACATGTAATTTTTAAGTACACCCGGAAATGCTTTACATCCTTAATATTACTTAATTCTTCCTGCTCGGTAACAGTTTACTCCCAGTTCCTCCGGGATATAAGTAATTCAAGTGAACTTGGGGGACGTCTTTCAGCTCGGTTACAGTTTACTCCCAGATGCTTTATGATATACGTGTTTCAAGTGAACTCGAGGGAAGTCTTTCAGCTCGGTTACAGTTTACTCCCAGTTGCTCGAAAATAGAAAATGTCTAGAAAATGAAGATCATCGAAACATTGCTATAGCTTGGATGTCAAGGAATTGCTCTACGAGAACATGATGATGTCGAATCAGACTTTGTCCAGTTCCTTCAGTCGCGGGCAAATGATGTGCCAGAGTAACAAAAGTGGTTGGATCAGCCTAAGCGGTCTGATATAATAAATACATCAGCCACGACCCACAAAATGAAATTCTAAAGTTGGCGGCAATCTTTGTTGTACGTGATATCATTGCGGATATCAAGTCAGGTTGGTATGAACCTTCTCTTTTGCTCAGGGATGTGCCATAAGGACCATTAAAAACCATCTGTTGGAGATCGTGTGCTAGCAGTAAAACCAATTCCTGTTCATAAACAAATGTCCTTGTGAAGGTACCAAAATGCTGAAAACTTTCAGTGAACCTACGTATGTAATGTTCGAATGAGCCAACAATTGTTTTTGCTAAGTCAAATAAGGTTAGGATTTTTCTTCTCAGTGGTTAACTTGAAAACGTGTGTGGAAATCAATGGGGAACTAAACATTGTTGCATCATGGATTACCAACAGGCAACTTTTGTTTTGACAACCGTCAGAGTTTTCATTAGTTTTGGATACGTTTTTCTATCTCTTTAGTTCACAAATTATGTCAAGTGACAATGGCTACGATTTGTTCGGCCATTATGTCTTAGTCTCGTGTTTATTGTTGCAACACTCATTAAATTTGAATTGCAACACGCATAGAATTTGCTATCTGGATGGTTGTGAGCTTTACACCTGCTTTGGCATTCGCTTTGATTTGGAGACATGCGAGTTCACACGCTTTTTCACCGCACTCATTATATGTTGATATTCTCGTGACGCCTGTACCAGACAACTTTTGTATCGAGTGGATTGATATAGAATTTATGGTGACACTAACTGTGACTGACTCGTGTTTGAAATTTTTGGCCTGTCGATCGTAGGACAGATTAGTGAAAAAAGCGTAACAACTCGCAATGGCAGAATAGAAGGAACCAAAAACTTCAAGAATCAGGACTTTATCGGACACAGCTCTACAAAATTATAACTCGAGCATCGACCGTTACCTAGGTAACATTAAACGCAAGTAAATTTATTGTCCGGCGAACACCTTCTCAGAGTTAGCTTACACTATCTCTGCTGCCCTTATTTCGGTGCTGCGAAGACCAAAGTCATAATAGTAAAAGTAGGCATTTAGTCTACAGTGTAGAAACGCATTTACTTCACAGTGATAAGTAATCTTTCTTCATCGATGCTATAAGGCTGAGATCTTGAACCGTCCGTCAATCTCAATCTAAGAAATTCTCGTATCGAATCAAACATTCTGTCTCAAAAGCCATAGTACCTATGATTCCATTAATTTTATGATTTCATGGCTGTTTATTGACTAGAGTAGTATGTAACTAGGGTCTCAAAGACCGTTTTATTGGTCTGTTATCTACTACCATTATCATCATTGCACATTCGTTGTCTTAGACAACATTATGCTGTTAATAATCCCAATCCAGTTCTTCCTGTCAGAACGCAGTATTTCAAGTTAATGTAAAAAGGTATCGAGGTTATGATGAAATCGAGGATTTGAATAATCACTGAGGTCATTTAGGATAGTTGATAGCCAAGTAGTTTTTGGGGGTCCTGCTGGTCTTTGGTAGGCTTTACAAAGTGTTTAAGTGATTGTCTCGCAGTGGTTGTGGGGAAAAGATTCATTTAGTGTCCAAAACCTGACAGCCTCCTCTTCAACACTACAATACTACAACCGATTTGTACAAATATCTAATCATTTATTCTGACCAGGATTTTGTTGGCAAAATATTTGATTTTTTAACTGTCCGTTGACTCTTACAGCCTAATCAAACCCCCTAAAATGCTAATTTTTGTCAAGCGCGGCTTACTTTAATACGGCTTGATTACATACGCGGCTTAATATGACGTAATAAGGTATATTCTCTATTGTAAGAGCTATGGTGCATGCAAGCCAAAGTATGGTTTGAATAAACATGAGCATATATGAATACTAGTGCATGCGTATCACGAAAGGTCTTTCTGCCTAACTGTAAAAGTGAAAGATTCGTAACGTCCAAGGGCCGCCGTTTCCTCAGACTGATGCTCGTTTACGCGTTCTTTCTTTATCTCCGTATTTCTTTCTTTACTTTATTTCAAACTGATAATGCAGAGAAGTTTCGGTCATTCTGACGTTAGTACTCTGAGGAGTGTCAGACGAAAAAAGCTTTTAAGTACACAATGTTTTCACTATTTCCTGCAATATTCTTGTTTTGTACCACTAACAAACTACTTAATCAATTCTTTATGAAAAACTTTTCTTGATTTGTTTTTCAGGCGTTCTAAAAATTGTCCCTCCTGAATTGAGGCCTCGAGTTGCTTAGCTTGTTGCTTAGATTTTGGACCAAGTCGAGGCCTCGCACCTAAGCAACTGAGTTGCTTATAAAAAACGTGTACAAGGCTAACAAAAGTCACTAGGTGTATGGACCAGAAGAGAGGGAAACAATTATTAATGTCTAAATTCTGTTCCCAAGAAACCTGTAAAGTCTTGTCTGGCGGTGCTGGCTTAGGCAAAATAATCATGTAAATTTGATTGATGAACCATGCGACATGTTTTTATAAGTCGTGTCCTCTACACAACACCCACTATAGTTTTGATTGTTTATTCATGAGACTTGACTTGATGTGTATTACATCAAACAAACTGTTTCTAAATCAAGTTTAACAAAATGGTAGCCACAAGGCTTGTTGCTGTCCTATCTACATCAAGTAAAAAGATATAAATATTGGTCATAACAAACGAGTTTCAGGATTACACAGGAAAGAGTTTCGCAAAATCACTGTTGCAGAAAATAAATGTGAAAGTTTCCGTCTTAAATCGACTGAAAAAGTCAGGTACATGAGGTACTTTAATGGTTCAAGTAATTTAAATAATTTGGGGCATGCAGCACAGATCTTTTAACTGGAGAGGCCAAATAGAAATCAAAATAGAACCCTACCTCCTCAGCATACAAACTTTATGATAATATTTCGAAAGAGGCCAAATAGAAATCAAAATAGAACCCTACCTCCTCAGCATACAAACTTTATGATAATACTTCGAAAGAGGCCAAATAGAAATCAAAATAGAACCCTACCTCCTCAGCATACAAACTTTATGATGATATTTCGAAAGAGTGATTTAGTTAGGATTAGTGTATTTGGACGATTCTAGGTTAAGGTACTGTTTATTCCTTGACTTATTTAACACAAATTCTGTAAGCCTAAAAGGAATATCTTATTCTGAATGATGGGGGCCTGACTTTACAGTCGTAAAGGAACGAAAAAATGAGCGCCTAAATTTGACTCTTCCCATAGAGGGATTAATGAGGTCTCTGCGACTCTTCATGACATGAAATAACATTTTGGACAAGCCTCTCT
Organism: Alatinidae sp. Z8VKAUB7J3; assembly: GCA_010016025.2. NCBI lineage: Eukaryota > Metazoa > Cnidaria > Cubozoa > Carybdeida > Alatinidae > Alatinidae sp. Z8VKAUB7J3. The sequence continues at coordinate 129,138,999 of JAAAKM020073195.1, forward strand.
CTGTCTCTTTGTTGCGTTTTTCAGATAGAGGTTATATTATGATGGCACCATTTTTCAGAACGAGACACCCATGACTTTGCAATTCGCTCCAATGAAAAATTTTTAAGGCACTGAGGGAACGAGTTTCAAATAGGGTTTTTCAGTAGGAAGGAATATTGAATTGCGTACCTTGTAAACATTATGGTAAGTTTCAAGTACGTTTAATTATTATTACAAGGAGGGAAATAAGTTAGATAACGTACATTTTGTATCTCCTAGAGTCGAACCTTAAAAAGTATCCCATTTCTCGTTCAGGCCAGGCTCTAGGCCTACTCATCGGTATTTTGGTATACTTTTTCTACTGATACATGACCATAAGGACGACGCTAGCATACGGTTTCCGCAGCATACGAAGCACATGGTATTGAAAGATACATAAGAGTATACGGGGAGCCTACGCTGGAGAGATATGGCGTTGGCCTTGCTCAATTAATTAGGTCAAAAATCGTCTATTTAGACGGTCAGTTGGCACTTTTTTGCGTAACTCTTAACTTGGCGTAAGTTGATGGTGTAAATTAACTTTTTGCGTGTTTGCGTAATTACGGAAGGCAAAAGCTATGGCATTTGTGTATGTGGGGAGGTTCGTGTATTAAGTGTAGGCCAAATAATACACATTGAGAGATCGAGAAGCTACGTCTACAAGGCTAACGCACTATGTACGATTACCATATGTTACGTTATGGCACGTAGCATTAAAAGCTTACCATTTTACGTATTTGATTGACTATATAAAACTATTGACTATTGAGCTGCCCATAGTTATAGATGGCACAGTCTACAGTACAGGTTTTACTAAAGGATCTTAAACACAGCAGTTTGACCCTATTGTTCTCCGGGAAGTGAGAACTGGGTAAATCCAGTGTCAACGGGGAAAGTTCGAACGCATTTTGTAAAGTTAAGACTTTTTAAAGGCAATTTTGTCCTTATTGATCACAAGCCCTTTGTCTATGCTCTCTACCTCAACCCCAATTGCTATTTTGCCCATGAAATTCACCACCTTAATCTCATCTCGCACTTCACTGCAGATATCCGCCATGCTCACTGTAAAGACATATTTGTAGCTGCCGCACCATCTCGCATCGAGCTCAATTCTCTCCAGACATTTCCTTCCAGTTTTGAACTGGCAGCCGCCCAAGACAATGGTTCTTAAGTCGCTCATCTTAAAGACACATCTCACAAGCTTCGCTATTTCTCATTCTACCACCACCATGCACTATAGTATGTGACATTTCCACGGGAAATCCACATTCATACGTTCCATCGTATTTATGCCACCAAATCTTGGATAAGCTACGTTCACTAGCTCACTCAGGTATTCGTGCCACTCAGAAAAAACCTACTCCTCAACTTTTTATCTCTTCACAAAAACATACGACAATGGATATGATCATGCCTTTCCCGTCAGAAACCTAAAGTCACTCGCCACACTGTCACTCCTCTCAGAGCATTCAACTTACCAGACGCCCGCTACGATCATATCCATATAGACATTGTTGGACCTATCCCTCCATGTAATGGCTATCCCTATCTCCTAATTTGCACAAATCGCTTCACACGATGGCCTGCTGTTTTACCTATCTTGGATGTTTCGGCTGAAACTGTCGCTCGTACTTTTGTGACTCAGTGGGTATCTTCCTTTTATGTTCCTTCTACCATTACTAATGACCAATGCCCTAAATTTGAATATACTCTTTCCCCCCCACTAACTTCATTGCTTGGCACTCGTCGCACTCGTACTACTACTCATCACCCGATCTCCAATGGTCTAGTCGAACATATTCATCATCTACTTAAGGCTCTAAAGAATTCTTAACCCGATCTGCCACATTGAATTGACACCCTTCCTCTTGTCTTGTTGCCAATTCATTCTATAATCAAGCCTGATCTTGATATTGTCTATCCAACTTGTGTACGGAACACTTTTTCGGCTACCAAACGACCGTTTACGTCGTTTCTTCTCAAATGTTCATCTTTGTCCGACTTCAAACACACCAGATCATGACAGAAACGTTAAGTATCCACTTAACGGGAGTATACTGTATCAAAGATGAACTCATCAAGAGGAATGTGATTAGTGCCAAAACAGGAAAATACCATAAACATGGAGAATTATGAGAAGAAGTTGAAATAAACACGTTTGAAGGACGGAAAATATGAAGATAGTATTGAAAAGATGGTCAGATAATGCTAAGAAAATCAAGAGAAGTGTTGAAATAAGATCGTAGGTCTAAAACTAAATTGCCTCTGAACAAATTTCAATGATTATATTGATATACTTACCGAGTCCTTCCTAGTTTTCCTAGTTTGCTCCCCGATGTCTGATAACAGTGATCACACAAACAAGGCATGCTAAATACCTTTTCTTAAAAACACCTCGTGCTTCCTGGTACGCAGAAGAGTAACAACGTGTGCTAGAGAAATGCAAAATTCGTTAAACATTCATTCTCTACAAAACGTACAATGACTTTGCGTTTAGGGTCTGTACTGTTGCTTTTTGGCCTGCTTCTAAGGTCACTGAATCCGAATTAAGGAGGCTAAAATCTTAACAGGTGTATCATCAAATGGTCTACAGCCATGTTGCTTGAGGGCAAACATTTACCAACAAGCGTCAAATGGTTGCAATTCTGCTGTAAATATTTTAATGATTGAGTTTCAAACTTAATTAACGATGTGATTCATAGCTAATAATTATGAGTCCACGTGGCTCAGGTAAAGGCCTGCTTCCTCTTCTTGCCTTACTATTTATTCTCCTTCATCTCAAACTTCCCTTTATTTCCTTTCTGTTGTTCCCCTTCCCTTCTTCTTATTCTTCCCACTCTTTGTCCTTCTCTCTTCGTCTCTCAGGTCTTCTTTGGCTCCCTCTCTCTATCTGACAACTCAATATTCTTCTGTGCTTTCTTCTTTCCTTGTATCTGTTTGCTTTCATTCTTCAAAGTCTTCATATTGTCTCTTTATGTCTCATTAACTTATATAGCTTTCTTTCCCGCTTCGTCTCACTTTTTCTTTTCTTACATTTCTCCTTGTTCCTTCTACAGGATCTCTTGTTCCTTTTCTTATCTCTGTCTCATTAATCTTTTCTGGGATCTAGCAAGCACTTCTTCAACTCAATATTCTTCTATCTAGGCTGAAGTACATATTAAAGTGTGAGGGAGGGAGGGGCACATATCTAGCTTTTGAGAAAAGCTTGTTTCTAAAGTACACCTAATAGAAACGATATCAAATGTGGATTGCCAGACCCAAGCGTTCAGCATATATGGAAGGTCTACATTCAGTACACAGACGAGTACCCAATCAGTATCAGTATGGGTGGATTGCTTCTATTAAAGGGACAACAGACCCGACCTTTCGCTTATTAAGAAAGATACCACGTAAGCTACGTGTTACCGAAATGCCGCAATCGACGAAAATTTTAGAAAGCAACATGTATCAAGCTACAGGTATACTGATATTCATTAGGAAAGAAAAAGTTCTAGTAAAAGCGAAAATCGGGAACTGAATGCAATTTTCATTATTGTTTGCTTTCCCTTGTTACATCATTATGTGCTGAAAATGCTGCTTATCCGTCGTCAGCATGCACTTTACTACTCATGCACAAAAATGAATTCACAACTTCAGTCAATGTTAATATTCGTAAATAGCTAACAAGGATATGCAACGTACCCTGCTGGCTTTTATAGCTCTCTGGTGCTACAATGTATAATAGCAAACAAAAAACAGAGGCCCATGGGACTTCCTACCAATCAACCAAAAAAAGACTGGATTGACGCCTATCACTTTTCAAGGTTATTTTCATGGACATCTAATTGATAGCATCTGTTTTTCTTTAGAATCTCATGTCCATTATACAAGTTTATTCAATCTTCCTTTTTCAAATGAAAATCAATTCACTGAAATTGACTTTAACAGGATGTTTTAAAGTTTTATTTAATTGTAACACTTTCAGGGGTTGCCCGTAGGCCTTGGCGATGGGGCCGCTAGTATCCCTTCCTGTCGGCTCCCGTGATTCCTGGTCATGCATATAGATATGAAATGATCTCGCTCGACATTGCGCTATTAAACGATTATAATCGAGGTGTCTTATTTTTGATAGAAAGTAAACATCAGTCTTTATATATTTGGATCGAAGAAAGCTGCTGGTGGATATTGGAGTTTTGCAGTTCTGTTAACTCAGTGTGAAGATGAAAAGACTTTTCAGGTATATGTAGTTTGCAAGTATCAATAAAAGATGACGAAAACATGTCACTTTTTGTAAATATTGTTCAAAGGATAATTAAATTTAAAGATAAAATTTTATCGCTTATTTCAGACATTTTGACGAAGAGGCTTTGGAATCACAAGCAGAGCAACTAGGTCACGTAATGGAGTTCTTTTCCCTATTTCTTGGGTAAGTTGAAGTTAAATGCCAGACTGTGGTATCTCCGTTTTCCACCCTTATGAAAATGAATAGATTGGTTAATGCAAGATTATCCTGCACCGGTCGTTACGGTTTGGCTTAAGCAAAGTATTATGGTATTTATGCGACATACTTCAAGGCATGTCACGTTCAAGAGCGCTATACCATTTTTACCTAGGCCTTTCAGTGATGATTATCGTTTTGAACCGCTCGGTTAGGTTTTATAATATACTCACGGTCACCATGTATGCTTCTAGCTGAAACGGGCACCCCCTCCCTTTCACTGGGAACGGCTCTTTCTCAACTCTTTTTTGTTCTTATCAGGCGATTCCGCAGAAGAAATGATCCATTCTAACATCTTTCCATATCATGGTTTGTCGTTCTTGCTTTCTTTTTCCGTTTATTGCTGCCAGTCCGTCACCCTGCATCTTGGGTGATTTCATTAAACTGCGTAGCCAATCATAGTTATGTAGCCCATTTTCATCTTAGACCGGACTGGCTCCTGCTATTGTCTCCGTCGCACGTCTATGTTATGTGGCATACACGTGCACTGCTCATGCGCTTTTTGCCAGATTTTGCATGACCCAATTTAGCGCCCTGGTATGATGGGCTACGGTAAAATACATGCCGTGCCCACTGATACTGGGACGGGTGAGAACTTGAACCGCCGGATCACAAATCTTTTGATTCATGAAGTCCCCCATTTTGGCCACCGTGGCCCGAATTTCCAACTTTAGATACGTACAGACCTGCGCCAATTGTTAAAATCGTACGTCAACATGATAGTCACGTGTTAGTAAGTATAATCCCTTTCTTGAGTACTGTGTATAATAACTGACTTTTTTTCTGTTTTGATTCACAGGTCGAAACTGCGACTGAAAAATCCGCACTTGAGAGCGAAACTAGCCGAAGCCCTTGGCGCGGCTTTCTGCTGGTTGCTGTCTCCCTTTGCTGTAATCCTGCATACCGGTGGCTCTGGTTCCTTTGATATGGTCATCGTGTAGGTTTTCTTTGTCTGCAATGACAGACCCAGCTTTTCGCTTTCCACTATAACCAAGCTTAAAAGGTTTTGGAGTCTCATTTATGTTTCAGCGATCAGTTCGGTGTCATCTGCATAGCGGTTGTTATTGAATTGTGACCATTTATTGCTATGCCGGATAGATCTTCTATCTCCCTTAGTATTATTTCACTATACAGTGAGACTGGGTCTGGTGACAGGATACGCTCTTTTCTTACTCCTCGCTCTATTTTCGTCCAATTACCGAGTTTATTGTCTACTATAATTGTGACTGTTGTACCCTAGTACAGGTTACGTATCCATCTTAGTGTCTTTCCATCGATATCCAGTTCATCGAAAATTGCAAACAACGTCTCGTGCTGACCTTATCAAATGCCTTGGAAGAGTGTATGAAGCAAAGATACAGGTCCCGTTGCAGTTCTATACTCCGTTTACACATATTACTGATAACAAAGATTGCATTGTGCTAGCAGTCAGTAGTATTGGCAATATCCATCTAAAACAATGCACCTAAAGCAAAAACGAGGGAAGCCAATCAGAGACTAGATCTATTGTTTACTTGGCCCCAGGGCTTTTTCTTTCTAATACCAAACCCCTTTAAGAAGGATAACCCCTAGTGTTGATAAAACACGGGGTAGTCTTTTTTAGTGTCGAACCTCCTGGGGTGAAGATTATCTCCATGGTCCCTAAACGTAGGTGTTAGAAAGGCATGAATAAGGATCAAGCAGTAACTCGAAGGTGGATTCTCACAAAAGTGAAAGTGATCAGGCCACAGTAAGAAAAAATAGACAGCCACTCTTGCGACTTCCTAGTTTGAAATCTTTAACAGCTGCTGCATTCGTTTGTATGATATTGATGTGTGAAGTATGGCTTTCCTTCATCGACAAGCAACCAAACGAACCTCGCATAAGTGTAAAGTCTAGATCTTCTGCTGCACAAGAAGATCAGGAAATTCAAAATGAACATGAGCAGGTATGGCGTGTGTCGCAGTTTAATTTGTATTTCATGATCATGATCATCATCATGATCATCATGATCATCATGATCATCATCATGATCATCATGATCATCATCATGATCATCATGATCATCATCATCACTACAGGGCATAAATCCAACTTCAAGCACTATCGCTACCGCGGATAAGATGTCTTCGAGTTCCTCAGTCTGTAGAGCCCAGTTCTTTGGCAGCCATTCTCTTCATGTTCTCCTTCACAGGTCCCCTTAATATATTCTCAAAACTGTCTTTTCTCATTGTTCCTCCTTGGAACCGCTGCACTCCCTGCACATACATAACTCTTTCTCCTAGTTACGAGGGCTTCTAGCGGCCTCTGAATCCCTGCAGTTTCTCTCTCGTCCGTTAATTTCTTTTTCTACCTATCCGGGTTACCTACTGTCTCAATATTGGGGAACTCATTTCCACTACTTGCATCGATTGCATCTGGATCGTTGTCACAGGTAGGGTGCTCAATCCATACGTACTTGCTGGTGCAACCATTGTCTTGCCAAGCCTCCCCCTAACCTAATACGGGTGTTAGAGCACAAAGGGCACCAGCATTCTTACTCTAGATTTTCAATCTTCTATCCGTGCTACAGCGTGATCACGGGGTGGGGGAGATGGGAAACACCCCCCTCTAGTTATTAGTAAGATAGCTTTTACAATTCATACAAATCCGCGGTAAAAGTATACGTAAGCCACCGTAGATGTGGCCATTCTAATTGGAAAATTACTTTGTTTGTACTTTACTTGTTCAATTTAAAGTGAGGCGTTATCAGTGCATTAACATAGTTGGAAAATAGACCGATTTATTGATTGATTGGTTGATTGGTTGATTGATTGATTGATTGATTGATTGATTGATTGATTGATTGAGTGAGCGAGTGAGTGAGTGAGGCAGTGAGCCATTGGGAGAGAGTCAGTGAGTGAGTGAGTAAGTCAGTGAGTCAGTGAGTGAGTCAATGAGTCAACGAGTGAGTGAGGCAGAGAGGCAGTGAGTGGGGTAGAGAGGCAGTGAGTGAGCGAGACAGTCGGTAAGTGAGGCAGTCAGTGAGTGAGGCAGTGACTGATTGACTGACTGACTGATTGACTGATTTGCTGAATGTACGCGCCTTATGCTGGGCACTTATCTTTATAATAAGAATTCGTTTTCCGCCTGGCTTGTCCATCGCAGACGTTACTGTTAATTTTGCTCAGTTCATAAAATTAAGAACTGGGTTCATTTAACAAGGTTTTAATAGGCATGATTTAAAGTTTGGAAGGGCGTATCTCATCGATTGCTAAAGATATCATTCTCAAATTTGGACAGGTTGTCTATGTCAACAAAAAGAAATCGATGAGTCCAAAAATTTATCAAATTTCTGATATTCATTAAATTGTGACGTCACACTTTAGTACTTTATAACTTGGTCTTTCGTGGTCCGCAGACGCTCATTAATATTGACGATAGTATTGACGGGTATTTATTGATGGGCTTTTATTGATGAAATTTCGCTTTCTCCACAAACTAATTTTATGGACTATACTAGATCATTCGCTGTTGCCATTCGTGATGGACAGGGCTGTGATCCTCGCTATCCTGTTTCAATGAAACGGGAAGAAAGTACAAGGAGAATGAAATGGACTAAGGTGACAAAATGGCTGTGAGAAAGAGCTAAGAGTTGTGAACAATAGAGTCAGCCATGACGAGTATGAAAATATTCCACAGAGAGGTTACTGATCGAGTGAAAACGAGGGTAGGGTCTTACTGATTGCCTATTGTGTGGCAAATCGAACGACGCATTACCAAACATTCCTTCATGCACAAAATTAACGTTGAACATAAATTAACGTTTTTGGAATTAAAAAACGTTAATTAAATCCACGTTAATTAGATGCTGACGGTAATTTTTGAAACATTAATTTCAACGTAGCGCTAATTTTTGAAACGTTGATTGGTGCCAAAATTTTATACAAATATGGGCCCCTGTAAAATTTTCCTTGGCGTCAATATGTTGAAATATCAAAAGGAAACATGTGGTTGTTTAACAGCGTCTATAGATTTTGTTAATAAATTTGAGACTCTTTGTTTTACAATTATAGCACGATACCACGGCATTGTGTGACCCGCTATTGACAGGATCCGAGTTACAGTGGACTCTCTCTATCTCGACTACCCTCTATCTCGAACTTCTCTCTATCTCGAACAAAAAGCTTGGTCCCATTAAACACAAAGAGCATTTCACGATGGAAAGGCTTAGGCTGGGCCCATACTAAGAACATCAAATAACTTGTAGTAATTCATAAACTTCAGTAGGTGGGTGGAAATGGTCTGTGGATTTCATTCTAAAACTTTTACCATCGTTCTTTGCTTTCCCTTTTAAGTTTAAGATCGAGGTACTGAACTTTGAAAATAGTATATTGAAAATGTGAAGGCTTTTTGATCATTCAAAATTACTGACGTATCATTACATTTAAAGTCTTCTTTCCTTACATCTGATAGCATACAAAGCCTTGACCATTCCGACTTTTGTTTACATTATTATCAAACCCCATTTTCCCGCTAAAAGTTATGAAAGAAGATCTTCCTCTGTAAAATGTTTTATCTGAAACTTAAAATGATACAGAGATTAAGTATGCCATTGTTGTATTTGGTAGGGTAGCAAAGAGGCCCACCAAAGGTCATCAGTTTACTTTAAAAATTTTATAATTTTTATACACTATTTACGAAAACTAAGTCATAAAGTCTGTCTAGTGTTGTAGCAGATTTGAAAGTTATTAGCCATGTCATCTTGTTAGCATCTTATGCTTTTAATCTAATGTTATTTAGAAGATAATGGAAATTTCTACAATTTGCGGATTCGTTTGTGACTACTTTGTATTCGTGGTAAGACATCTTTAAAATGTTTGCATAGCTGCTGTCTTTGTACGTTGTCACACACACCTTTGAAGTGCTTCAGGAACACATGACAGAGCACGTTTCGGAGTGATACAACTACCAACAGGACTCAAAACATATAAATCAACCTCTCCTCTTTTAGCGGAGCACGAATACTTTGATCAAGTTTTAAACATGTTAAAAATCCATGTATGAAACGTAATTTAAACGATGTAACTATATAAGGCACTGACTTTACAGGCCTACTAGCAAAGTTGAAATTCTCGCTCCGTAACTCGAATCCAGATTGAATAATTTTTATTTAATAACCATATTATTACCGTATTTCCTCCAACAAACGCCACCCTTTGATAAACGCCAACCCCTTATAAACGCCGCCCTCTATTAAACGCCGCCCTTCTAGCCGAGCATTTGAATTAAACGCCCAAAAATTGAAAAGGTGTCGTCATTGAATTTACAGGGAAAAAGCAAAGCAAATTTGTACTTCTAACTAATTTTATGCTGGTTTCTAATAAATGAGGATATTGCCCTGTATTGCACTATTTAAGCACTTTCACCCTTTATCACACTTTTGCCAAAACGTATTTGCTTTCCCTTTCCCTAAGCCCATGTTCGGAAACAATAGCCTAAAGCAATTCTCGATGATTCTAAAGCGAAATTAACAAGATTGAAATGAACTGAGACCAAAAACATTGAGACCGAAATGAAAGAGACCCAAACGTCCAGACCGCAATGTTAGATTCCTCCGCTCCGCCTATCATCTACATACTGGTTATTTTAAGAATTAATTGATGGCGTGAAAGTCTGCTTCAAACCGTAGCATCTAAATAGAAGATATTATTTTGGACTAAATTTAGGAGTAAAGGGTTGTATACTCCTCATACTTTTCTCTAGAGTAACCAAGATCTTATTTGGGTTCAGTGTTTCCTGCCTCAAAAATGAAAGTGTTAAACCAAGATAGAAGACCTAGAGTTCACACAATAAAATAACGGACTATGAATATCTGAATTAAACTTTTGGTAAACGAACTTTAAGATTGCTTTATTACCAGCCACTACATGTCAAGTAACATTAAAAAAGTGCATTTAGTATTTCTGTGTAGTTGCTACTCAAGATACATCAATTTAATTAATCCAGAGCTCGCAATTTACATATAATTGACCGTTCCCAGCGCCCCGTCCCCTTTTAAAAAAAATAGCAAACTGAAATGCCAGATACAACATGGCAAAATCTGCCTGTCAGAAAGGTTTCAGTATGGAAAACATGGGTCACCACCATAGAATTAAGAGTCCTCTTAATTCTATGGTCACCACGAACTGTTTGTATCTGCCCCTAAGAAGGAAAAAGCGTGTGCCCAACTCATGTTTATGAAAGATTCCGACCTGCATATCATACTTTCATCGGCGTACAAAATAAATAATCACGATTTCACGTACACTTTCATCGGTCTTAGGTTATTGACACATAAATGCTTTCTTTAGCTTGCTTTTTATCAAAGATGCGGCAAATCATTGGCAACGGTAGAAGATGTTAACAGGAAGTGTATTAGTCAAACGTTGCCAAGATTGAATGGATTTTGAAGTAATATTGTTTATGAGAAATTCGATCAGGATGTCTTGTTTGTCTATCTGATTGAATTTTTTCCAGACGTCTTCTTCTTTGTTTTTCCGTAAGGAAAAAGGTATTTCGTCCATGGTCTGTTTGTACTTTCTGAGTAAGGATGTAAATCTGTTGTTATATTGGAGCTCGAGGTAGCTTGAAAGATCGCTCTTGAATTTTGGTCGCTAGAATTTCTCAAGGTTATTCGCGCGGAAGATTGACAATACGTTGCTAGATCGGAGATAGGAGTAAAACGAAATCCAAGCCGTTTCTTTGAAAGTTGCAAGTGTGTCACGTTAGAAGAAGGTGGAAAATGGATCCATTTCCTACTGTAAAAATTTACAAGGTTGTCACATCTTGATTTTAGCCAAGTGGAATCAAATTTATAGATAGTTAAGGTCCACTTTATTTTCGAGTATAAATAGAGAAATGGTATTAGCATTCCCCGGAAGGAATGGTTGAAAATGATGACGTTAAGATACTCTCGGACATTAATATACAATGTGACAATGTGATAACGGCAAGAACGCCAGACATTGTAATTATTAATAAACAGGAGAGACTTTGCATCATTGCTGATGTTGCCATACCTACTGATGTGAGAGTTAGTGTTAAAGAGAAGGAGAAAATAGAAAAATACCAAGACCTGTAAGGAGAGATTGCTCGATTGTGGAAAATGAGAAAGGTGCAGGTAATACCAATTGTGATAGGTGCCTTAGGGAGTGTGACGAAAGAATTTGATAAGTGGGTTGAAAAGCTCGGGATTCCATGTGAATTTGTGGGAATGCAAAAATCTGCCTTATTAGGAACTGCAAGAACTTTGAGAAAAGTGTTAGAAACCTAACAGGGAGAAAGGAACCTTTTGTTAGCCCTTGTGGTCATTTGTTATGACTCGCCTAACAAAAGTATACACGGCATTAAGAACAGCCAGAGAAAAGACGGCATAATAATTTTTTTAAACTTCATGTTTTATTTCATACCAAATAATACAACCATTACTCACTTTACAGGCATAACGGTTACACACAAGCGTATGGCATGGTCAAAATGAAAACAACTCAAACGAAATATATAAACTTGCAAGAGAAATATGCATTCAAATCTGATCGATGGAATCCCAAAAGCTATGAAGATCTGACCGGAGTTTATTTCGCGCCAAAATTAACGACTGTAGTCGCATACCATTTTGAATCTCCTTGTTGGTACTGCATCACGTGACACTTCTGTTTATCTAGCGAAGCTATTATTAAATCTATGAGTTAGGTGCATGTCAGGAAATAACAGACTACAAATTTCTTGTGTGCCTTCGATTCAATACTTGTACCGAACATAACTCAAATGAATTCTTCTCCGCAGAACTGCGACCATTACATAATAATTTGAGTCGCGACAAAGACTCCGCAATAGAACAGTAACATGAAAAATCTTAACGGGTCTTAATCACGACCTCAAAAGGCATTTGCTGACTCCGCATCAAGTAAAACCATGCTTTTCGCTCTTTAGGCTTAACTTTCGAGTAAAAAATGGAAGGTTTCTTGGATTTTGGAGGCCTCTTTAAATTGATAAATTGAACAGGCTTAAGCGAGTTGTTGGTATCAGCAACCATACAGAAAAAGCTACATTTGTAAATGGCATTCCTTTAAAGATTGAAAACTATTCCACAACATTTTATACATCTTTTTATAAGAGGTCGTCTTCAGCCGTAAAGAATACTAAGTGCTTGAATTTTTGTATTACTAACAATACATTACTAATGCGCTAATGTGTCAAATGAACCTTTATGCATGACTTTGATCGGCGCAATTAATCGTTCAATTATCTTCCTGACATGCCATACAGTTTAGGTGGTTGCTATTCTAGTAGGGAAAACGATAAATTGATCGGCAAATACTATTATCGGAAAGAACACCTGAACAAAAGAAACGTACCCAGCTCTTCAAACCTTCTATAGCTCCACTTAACAACGCCTCCTGGGCAGCAGTATTCAAGTTGCACTTTTCTGCCTAAGAAAACAACATACCAAAGAAATCGTAATATAGACATTGCAAAGTAAAAGTAAAAGTAAAAGTAAAAGTAAAAGTAAAAGTAAAAGTAAAAGTAAAAGTAAAAGTAAAAGTAAAAGTGCCCTTTCATTTGTGCGCATATCATAGCTGCAAAATTGATCATCCAAAGGGTTTACATCAAAACAATGTAGTTAGCTAAGACACAACTGCTTCTCAGGAATACATTAATACATTTTTAGGCTTAATACTTGTAATGAGTGAAAATTTATTTTCAGAAACTATTCGCCGCCTCATAAACATCTTAACAAAAGTTATGAATTCTTTTTGCTTGCCAAGACGCTCTTCAGTCACTCTCTTCCAGCAATACTAAATGGAATTTTAATCGAAAACAAAAGGCAGGCCTAAAAACTAGAGGGTCTACTATTGTAAAGAATGGGATAACATGGGTTAATACAGATTTTTGTAAATGCCAATGGAAATTTCTATGCCATTCAAAGTATCGCGTATTTGGGCAGATTAAATTAACTTGCAAGTGTGTGTGGTCCATGGAATCCTTTTATACGTGATAACTCCAAACTTGAAGGAATATTTTACCATCTTGTAGAAAATGCATAGCAAAGGTTTTCTTCCTTTGCTATGCAGACAAAAAAAAGAATTCGTTTTCTCACTAGGCGTTTTTAATTAATATTGTTGTAGTGGATGCCGATTGGTCCAAAAACACATTATTCCCTTCTTGATAAGCATTGATTTTCTTCTTGATAAGCATAGATTCTCTTTTGATAAGCATTGATTTTCTTCTTGACAAGCATTGATTCTCTTCTCGATAAGCATTGATTTTCTTCTTGACAAGCATTGATTCTTTATTTGATAAGCATTGATCTTCTTCTTGACAAGCACTGATTCTCTCCTTGATAAGCATTGATTGTCATTTTGATTAGCATTGATTCTCTTCTTGATAAACAACGATTCTCTTCTTGACAAGCATTGATTCTCTTCTTGAAAAGCATCGATTGTCTTTTTGATAAACATTGATTCTCTTCTTGATAAGCATTGATTCTCTTCTTGACAAGCATTGATTCTCTTCTTGATAAACAACGATTCTCTTCTTGACAAGCATTGATTCTCTTCTTGAAAAGCATTGGTTGTCTTTTTGATAAACATTGATTCTCTTTTTGATAAGCATTGATTCTCTTCTTGACAAGCATTGATTCTCTTCTTGAGACATTGGCAGCTGTAGGTTGTGAGGGCAGGTGGTGCATATCCGGGACATAAATAAAGTAACCTGGTGGGTTGCCCACTGAGGCACTACTGTTACCATTTGGGGATTATATAAAGATCTATGTGTATATATGTATATATATATATATATATTCTCAGCAGACACATTGCAATTATATATAACTCTCAAAGAGTGGAGCGTTACCACAATAGCTTGCAATTTAACGGCGCTGACGGTATTCGAACCCGGGACCTCATGATTACTAAACCAACGCCTTAATCATTGAGCCATCATCAAGACCTATTAGCTCTCGCAAAAAGCACGCAATGTCTCTCCTTGCAAATTAGGATAAAGTGCATACACGTCTACCTAGCAAATATTCTTTAATTTATTGCTTCATTAATCAAAACCCGTTTTTATTGCTAGATCCACTATACATGTTGTACTACAAGATCACATATTTGTACCATTCCATTTGGAAAAAACGTTATTTACATGTTATCGATCCATTCATCAGAGATCTATAAACATTGTACACGATCCAGAACCAACTTGATACTCCATAATAAAGTTATTCATGCCATAAATAATATTACTCCTGTCATCCATAGTTTAGATAAAGCATCTATATCCTTGAAATTGTCAATGTATCATTTTTTTCTCTTGCATATCCGTATATGATGGAATCTAAATAAATGTAAAGAAAGATACGCTATTAACTGCAACGAAGGTAGCATGTGCCCACCAACAATAACTCTTTTACGGCCGCTAGCAAGGTTTAAAACAAATTGACTCAGCATCATTTGCAGTGCTTTACTTAGTACATTCACTGTGTACGAACATTTAACTTTGGGGATTATCTTGACTGTTTTCAATAACTTATTGAACGCTTCCCCTGTCTACGTACGTTCCTGGGTAAAAATTCCTTCAGTTACTCACACCAGCCTCGATTTCGATGCCAGCTCTCCTTGGTAATGTTTTCAAACGGAATACAAAACAGTGAAAATAGTAAAGCTCCCTTGAACTTTGACTTGTTTCAACCGGTAATATTAAAGAGCCAGTTACTGTTAAACTTTCGTTTAGAACTGGAGATATAAAATCATGATGTGATTAGCACAGGCGCACGGGGCAGGCGAGTTCAATGGTACAAGCTTCGGGAAAACCAGAATTCATGTAAAACATGATCGCCCCTAATCAAACAAAAACCAAAAACTAACCTAAACGTAAATACTGCATGCAGTCTGATGAAGCGTCGTTGCACTTGAAACATAAGGCACCTACAGTAATTTGATTTTTTAAAATTACCTTTGCTCACTAGAATTAGGCTTTGCCTTGCTATATTGAGCACTCTGGTAACGCTATTAATAGTATTTATTGGCTGGTCAATGAGCTCGTTCTGTTGTTCAGTCAATACCTTTACTTCCATCACAATTACATTATCTAGTTCAGAAATTGATATGAATTTACTGTTTGTGTGTCATGCGTGAATTGCACATTGTTGCACTTCATATGTAAGCTATTTGGAAGTAATTCTTTAGTTGAGCAAAAGACGTGAAGGACCTAGTTCTGTTTTTTCTACGTGAAAATAAACAATCAATCTATATTCCTATATTGTCATTACTGTAGGACCGTTAAATTATTTTCCATGCATGGAGTTCATTTATATTTCAAGGAGGGCAAATACCGACCAAAAAGGTATCTAACAATCATTTCCAAATAAATATGAGTTTGATGGGGCCGAAATATGTGAGCCAGTGGGATTAAAAGAATTAGAAGAAAATTTTTGGGAAAAAGTTTCGGTTTGTAATGAGACGGCGGATTAGCTTTTCCTAGCTAAAAGGAAAAGAGGGCATATAGTCAAGATACTTTCTAGGTTCAGGCTAAAAATTACATCACAAGTCAATTTAAAAATTGTTAACATTCTTGACATGGACTTACATACTTCAAAATAATATTCTTATCAAAAACCAAATGACAATCCTTTATTAATTGATTTAAATCCGACCATCCCTCCACTGTGCTGAAGCAACCACCCAAAAGTCAATTAATAACAAATTTTCTTTCTCATGTTCGGATGCTAATTCTTTTTGCAACCGATTTTAATATATGAAAACGCTCTTCTCTAAGTTGTTGACGCACTGGAAGATGTTCAAAATTTAAATTGAGCGACGACAACATGTGCCGCGATAAATTTCAAAGGTAACTCTGGCTATCTTTTGCAACTTTAAATCTACTCAGTGTCTTGTGAGCTTTATACATCTCAATGCAAGAAGCATTCCTGTCCGTTGGAACATCTGCTGGTTGAGGAATTTCAATGAAAGATGTGTCTTGCTTTGCTTCCACGGCTTCCCTCCTCCCTTTGCAACGCTTCAGAATATCAGTCCCCACATTATCCACTTTCACATTTGAAAGTCCATCGTCAATGTTTGTGCTGATGGTAGACTGTGCGTTGCTAAGATGAATGATTACCGTGAGTTCTTCATTGGCATTTGCACAGTCGTGACGGCTTTCTATTGAACTAATAACCTCTGTTTTAAGGTCAAGTTGACACAGTGCATTACAAACATTATTGACGTCAACGCCACTGGCACTTCTCGCCATAAAGACATCTGGTGGTTGAACCATTTCAATGGAAGACGGGTCCTCCTTTGGTACCAGGAGCTTGCTGCTGGCTTTGGAAGCCTCCGTCGTATCGGTTCCCACAGTATAAATCTTTACATTTGAAAATCCATCGTCAACGTTTGTGCTGATTGTACTTTGTGTGTTGTTATGAGGAACAATTTCCTCGAGTTCTTTATCTGCATTTGCACAGTCGTGACGGCTTTCTATTAAAGTAAAAATCTCTGTGTCAAGGTCATGTTGACTCAGTGCATTATGAACATTATCGATGGCAACGCCACTGACACTCCTCCTCATAAAGACATCTGGTGGTTGAGCCATTTCAATGGAAGATGTTTCCTCCTTTGGTACCAAGTGTTTGCTGCTGGCTTTGGAAGTCTCCGCCTTATCAGTTCCCATATTATAAATCTTTCCATTTAAAGGTTCATCGTCAACGTTTGTGCTGATTTCAGATTGTGTGCTGTTATGAGGAATAATTTCCTTGAGATCTTCGTCTGCAATTTCGCAGTCGTGACGCCTTTCTGTTGAACTGACAACCTCTGTATCAAGGTCAAGTTGACTCAGTGCATTATGAACATTATCGATGTCAACGCCACTGTCACTCCTCCCCATAAAGACATCTGGTAGTTGAGCCATTTCAATGGAAGATGTTTCCTCCTTTGGTACCAAGTGTTTGCTGACGGGGTTCGATTCCTCGTGGTCCTACGTTTTCACCATTGAGCTTTTCAACCTGTAACATCATCAACACACGTCACTCTCCAGCGTTAAAATTAGCTAGTTGGCACCAGATCAGTCAATCGTTTTGGTGGTCCGCTAGCTTGGAATTTCATTTTTTAATTAATCTGAAGACTTAACTTTGCTCTAATCTGCGAGCTACAATCCCAAATCAATAGCCAATTCAAAAAGCCAAACAAATATTGGAAAATTCTGCCTGTCAGAAAGGCTTCTAAATAAAGAACGGAAATATGACCTACTCTTCACCTCTGTTTGAGAATTTAGTAACCTAAAAATGCAGAAACGTGTGTCTTTGTGACAGCCAGTTCCCGACCTGCATATCACACTTTCACCGGCGTAAAAAAATCGACAATGATTCGCGTACAATTTCATTGACTGCAACACAAAGGTTATTGACACACAAATGCTATTATTAGCTTGCTTTTATTCAAGATGCGGCGAAACATTGACAGCAATAGAGCATTTACCAAAATACCTCGGACTAGTTTTCGTTCGTTTTGCCACGCGTACTCGATTTGACATGACAAGACAAATGCCCCGAATTAAACCTAAATTGTTTACAGAAACTATGCCTTTTTAGTGACATTTTATCAAATATCATACTTTTGAATTCCTTTTGATGTCCGTTTCTATAAATAGACGCATAAATTCCTAACGCCCACATCAATCCAAGGGTCCGCCTTTAAGTTTCGGAAGTTTTTCGGCCTGTCCACATATTTAGGTCCCTCGTGGCTCCTGATCGCTGATTTAAGTAGTGCGTAGTAGAATTTATGTATCTTTTATCCATGTAAGAACGTTATCACAAGTTGATTCTAGTAAAGCGAGATAATAATTTACTAATTTTACAGTTTGAGAAGGGCAAGCAAACGTTCTGCTTCCCCCTCCCAAACTGAACGACGTGGCGACAGGCCTGCAAGTGAGCCTACAGTCTAAGCCGTGTGACTTGTTACACCCAACAGTCAATGTACTTAGTAAAATTGTTGAGCTTTAACCTGTGGTTTTGGAAACAGATATTGATTCAAGTCTTTAAGGCCTTGATGAATATTTATCAACTGTTTTACACTGAAACTGCTTAAAGTAATTAGTATTTCGAACTGTGAGGATTTGGAACAGATTTAGTAGTAAGAAGGTAATTAGTGTTTCAAAACTTTACGATACAAATACAGAACAAGGAGAAGATCTGGTGTGCCTACGAAGGAAAAAACCAAAAGCAAAAGATACAATATAAAGAATAAAGGAACTGACAAGGTGGAAACGACCAGCTGAGAGAGAAGGGTCGTCTAAGGAGAACATTGGTATGAAAGTAGATAAGATCAGACGACTGTATAATATTTCAGCCGAAATAAATCTATGATGGAGACGCTTTAAATCACATTGCCACCACCCTGGCTAAAATAAATCGGAATAGCATGAAAGTTGTAACAGACCCTTCACAAAGAAACCCGCCAAATATCCCATTTTCTTATTTACGCGTACAATTACTTTATTTCTACAGCTTCACATCAGATAATATATTACTGATTATTCACTTGACATTTCTTCTGAGCATCCTTGTTTCAATACACTAACGTTCTTTGCAGTTAAAGTTTTTCGTCGACCTTAATCTACCTCTTTATTTTTCTTCATCCCATGAAAAGCCGAAAAGACGCATTCTAAATGGGAGTCTGATTTGGTTTTGATGAGTTTTGACAAGTTCGCTTTGTACCGGTGCACTTCCATGGCGCACTTGGATACTATATGCTAAATAAATTTCGCATCCTGTATTTTGTTTGGGCTCACGTATTTCCATATTTTGGCAAAGTGGTGCCGCGGAAGTATCCATTTACCAAACGACGGTGTTTGAAAGAATTAATCTTTCTGGCCAATACAAGTAAGGGGTGCAATTATGCAAGATAAGAGCAATCTAGCAACTGGCACTGCCCTGGGATATGAAATAAGATAAGTTCATTGACATCTTTGGAAAACATGACACTCCGTGATACATGTAGCCGTTATTAAATTGCTAAAATTCTCAATGTAGTATATTACTTAACCATATATATATATATATTCATAACAGCCTTAATGATAAACATAATTTGCAAGTAAGATGTCCAGGACTCCAGGTGTAGTGAGCTCTCCCCTCAGGTTGTAATTTTACGTTTCCGTAAATTCTCCACTTGAGCAAATTTTCCAACTATTTTGAGTAAACATGCCATTACATCCCTGGTAATACACATCTATACGTCAGTAACTTTTATGGTGCTAAAGTTCAAACTCACCATAAAACACAAGGGCTTATTTTGAGGCATTTAGCTAACGACAAAAGAAACAGCAGAGAAGTAAAGAACTTGAGAATTAATCAACAGATGCGGGCTTGTCCGTCTGTAAAAGATCCCCCGTCTGATAAAGACGTCAAGTTCTAATCACAATACTGTTCGAGTAATCGCATCCCTAATCGAGCATTTAATTGGCTTAACAAAGGCATTTTTTGCTCAATTGAACTTCTAAAACGAAACATTGCGTGCTCAATCGATGGTAAATGCTAAACGTTATACTCATAGGTTTTAAAGCAGATGATACGTAAACATCCTATTCTTTTATGAATTAAGAAATGTTGATCACACCATCGGAAGCCTTTGAAACCAATTGGTATTTGTGCGGGCATTGACTTTTAATGGCACTATACGTCTGTTTAAATTACAGGGGACTGGACAAGAAACACTCAAGCCGAATGATCCTCATCCTTTAGAAACGGTCCGAAAGCAGCCTTTAGAGAACTCCGACACAAGGATACTGTCTTTCACATTTTGATGGGACTACATCATACGTACTTTTAAAACGGAGTATGAAGTGCATCATCCTTGTTTTGAAGTTGTCTAACACTGTGTGGTGTAGTGGCAAGGCTGGAAATACCTCAAAATGCCTCTACAATAACGTAATATTGAGGACTTCGTCATACGATTGTTTACCGTTGTAATAGACTGGATAGGGGAACTTGTACCAGATGTAGCCACGTTCCTGAGCTTGCTCAAGTTCAGTTAAAAGCTACTAGAAACGATACACTTTTTTATATATATCAGAACCAGTTTATAAGAAACCAGGGCTCAATCTCCCCAAAATTTAAAAAACTCGAGGGCTGGATGGGGCTGATCTAAGAAACCTTAAAAATCTCTTGAAGCGCTTTAGACAGTTTGATAACGGGTAATTTCATTAATAGGCTAACCTGGAACAGAGGGTACCCTAAATGAAGTGTGAATTAGAAATCTTCATTGGGTTACTTCCGTAGAGTAGCAAAGAAGGAATATATTTGATCTTTTAAGCAGAATTCATGCAACGGAGGGGAAGCATTGTAGCTACACATATTTTGTTGTGAGCAACTCAGTTGCTAAGGCTTTTGCCCTCAAATTGGCCAAAAATTAAGGGACTTGCTTAGCAACCCTCAGCCCTGACTGTTAGTTAGCAACTTATTTTTGCAAAGCAATATTACGAATTCTCTTTAAAATAATGACGGAAGAATTTTTTTCTGATTTGAAACAAATACCTTAGCGTACCTTATTACTTTAGTTTTGGCAATGGGTGGATGTGTATGGAATTTTTCGGTGATTTCATGATTCGGTATCAAAGAGAAAAAATAAACTTTTATCCGAGCAACCTGTTAAGCACTTTAGCCCTGAAAATGTATAATACCCTTAGGAACCTTAACCTTGCCCTGACAATCGAGTTGCTTATAATGAAAATGTGTGTCATAAAACTTGGGGGGGTACAACTCAGCACCTTTTATACTGGCAATGGCAGAGTATACTTGGTTTCCAAAACTCCAGCGAAATTGCCCAAGCCGCAAGGGATTGAAACCTTATTTCTGAATAATTAGAAACTCTACAAGTGGTGAGAACATGATTCATTAAACTACACCATTATTGTAGATGTGGCCTAACTTGTCATACACATAGAAAAGTACACTCAGTACTCTTCGGTGCCTAATAGACGTCCCCCCCGTTAATTAATTTTTCAAAAATTTTCCACCCGACATTCTTATTCCAACCCCCCTTCCCCCCGCCTATTTATTTTTTGTAATCTTCCACCCATGACAATTTTTTGAGGAGGTACTTTGACGGGCAAGTAGAAAATGTCTCTATTAAAATACGAAAATCACACATTAAAAGACGATGGTGGCCTTTTACGAGACTCAAAAGAAGTGCGAAGACGCACATTACACATGTTAGCAATAATACTGTCATTGAGCTGGAGGATGAGGGGAACATTTTCAAAATCATGGAAGGCATGTAGGAGACTGCCATGACTTCGAATAACTGACTATTGTTTGTGTTGTATTACCTTACATTTAGGGAGTTGCAGTGAATGTAAATCATTATGCAAAGATCTGGAATCAAATTATGAAAGTGTTCAGTTTATTAGTTTAAGTATGAGTGCCATAGGTGGTATGGCAAAGGATAGCAGATCCTTTCTATTAATGCCTAATGAATTTAATATTCCTAATGCTGATTATTTAATTTTTAAGATTTTATCTCTTGTATTATTAGATCTACAAATTTCATTTTTTCTAAAAGGAACAGTAATTGGCCTAATCCCGATCTTCTTGTATGGTAACAACATATATTATATCATCTAAATCCGTTATACCTGTAAAGAGAGTAATGGATGTATTTTGATATAAGAAAGTAAAAAGATTAATGAAATTTTAAAAATTATTGTTATTGTTGATGTCAGTACGTTTTTCTTCTTTGTTGTCTTTGTTTTGTTTGTTTTTGTTAGTTTAGTTGTTTGAGTTGTTTTTTTCTTAGGTGTTTATTTGTTTGGAGTTTGGGCTTTTTCTGAATGTTTATTCTTTAAATTTTTGAATATTAGTTCAACACTCTTTTAACTCGAATTCTGCTGTCTCGTGTACCTTGACAAGAGCTAACAGTGGGAAATGTATTACAATACGAAAATCCATTACTCTCTTTCCCAATTTCCTACCTTTGTTTTTTACATAGCGAGCAAACGAGAATGGAACACATGTATTTTTAGATTGATTTCTATATGTTTCATTCTCGACAGCTTTATAGCAATTTACATCCTTAAAACTATTGTTGTGCTGTAATATACGATTTGATTAGGCGCCATCGATCTAATGCATCTCCTATTCAAAACCAAATCCTCCATGTTTCTTTATGATTTATATCAAATCCTAAGCAAATACTATGTAATTACAAATCGGATAAATACACTTGTACCAAAGCCAACTCTAATTAAACACTAACAATTGTTTACCCAAAGCAGACAGTTATCTTGTTATCTCATGTTTATATTATATACGTTTTTCAGTGATCCATTTTCTGTGGCATTGTTCTTCTCTTTAGATATAAATTGTGGGCAGATGAATGTAGCAAATTATTTGGTGGTCTTGACATCCTCTGTGTGGAGGCAATTCACACTAAAGATAATAAGGAATATATCAAAGTAAAACCAGTTACTCTTTTGACGAGGTAAGTTTAAGTTTGCTTCAATTTTTACCCGAATTTTGTAAATACTCCTGGTTTCGTTTTACCAGATATACAACCCCTTTGATGAATGAAAGTAATGTGGAAGGAGAAAGGAAAGGAGAGAAGAAAGGAGAGACATCAAAGGAAATAAATAAGTTATGTACGTTAGAGAGAAGTTGAGAGAGTCAGTTAAATGAACGTACGCTTGAGTGGAGCAATTACATTTAGAAGGAGAGACACAGCAGAAGAAGGTCAGCGGATAGAACTTCAGAGAAATTGAAGCTGAATCTAAGATATATGTTTAAAAAGAAAAAAAATAGAAAAAATGGGTGAGGAATCGAGGAAAGGGAGAAAATGAGAGAATAGAGGAGAAGACGAAGTAAAAAACAAAAGAAAGAAGGGATGATGCAAAAAGTGCAAAGGAAGACGCAGAGGAAATACGGAGCAAGGAGATGAAGACAAAGGAGAACTGATACTTTAAGACAAATAGGCAGGAGTAACTAGAGCGAGAATCAAGTGAACTTTACCTTTAAAGGCGGTACTATACAACTGCTTTGCCTTTGCAATTAAATGGCATTTTATGTAAAATGTGTTTGCTTAAACTTTGAAATATCTGCAATATTTCAATTTTAATATGAATTTCAATTTCAATATGAATTTTAACAATATCGAAGTTTCACAGTATTAAGATAATTTTAATATGACATATCCCGAAGCAAAAGTTTGAATTTGAATTTCAGGAATTTGTATTGGTTGACTTTCGACACTAATCCAGCTTTTCCTTGCCTTAGAAGGAGAGCAGAAATACTGTTTCGTGGAATGAACGAAAGCTTTGTTAGTGTGTGCTGTTTTTTGAATGAGTCATGGACAGCATCTTACAGTTTTGACAAACTTACAACTATACAACCCATTTATGTGCCCTTCAGGCCATAAGAGATTCATAAGTAGAACATATTGAATGCAATGGCTTCAAGAAACTAGCGTGTATTATAATACAGTAGCAAATGAGCGCTTTGTGTGTAGTTGATTGTGTAGCAACAGAGGTTATACGAGGTTGTATACCTCAAGTAATAGGGTTGATGCCCTAAATATTACTTTTAAGGGTAGTAAACGTAATTCTAAACATTCTCGATGATAAATTCTAAACAGATACAAAATCATCTAACTTGATTATGATTTATACAGATAGCAACAAATATCAATTAGACATGTATTTTAAGTTCTTGCTGAATTTATTCACATCTTTACGCATGTGTGCAATAAGTACCCTTCACTGGTGTAAAATTACCCTGAAACATCGTTTAATTTTTGCACACATAAACATTATTTGTTCCTTTTGTTATGGTAGGAATAGAGAAAAAACAGTATGGGTATAGTAGGTATACAAGGCAGTTATTACCTAACCTACTTACATTTTGAATTTAACTTTTCAGCTACTTTCAAAATAAAAGTTTCTAAAAAGTACGTAATAATTACCCTCTGTGATTTTCTCTCATTTTTGGGTGATTGTTTGCTGTTTGTAAACAAGATAAAATCGCCTTTAAAAAGTCTTCACCATTCAAACTAAATTTACCCAGTTCTCACCTCCAGGCGAACAATAGGGTCAAACTGCTGTGGGCAACACCAATGTAGACATGGATATATACAGTTCTCACTTCCCCCAAAACACTAGAGCATAACAGCCATTCCATATCTACCAGCAAACATCTGCACTACAACAGAACTAATAAATTTTTACATCACATATATATCTGTATCATCTGCACTCATTTACATGATCTGCAAGGTTTCTGCCCAAATATCTCAGTGTGTATTGCATTGGTACCCCCACCTCTCCACTATTATAGTCGGCCACCATACATTTTTATTTCTTATTTTCTTATTTATTCTGACTTTGTACTATTTAGTGACCAAAACGTTCAGTTATGAGAAGGTGGGGGCAATTGAGAGTACACTATAGTATGGCAACATGCAAAATCGAATTCAAGACAATTAACAGTCCAGCGAATAAAGAAATGCTCCTTAATCTCTGGTAGAGTTGATGTGGCATTAGAGGTTTCAAGGCTCAACGTATTTCAACTTTGGTAGGCCCCTACCATGTTGCAAGTGAGCCTCAGATTTTGTATCGAAACTGTTCCGACAAAGCGGCTCTTTTTCGACTCAACGAAACGGGGAGTGGCGTTAACGGCGCTCTTATGGTAGGAGTGTATTTGAAACTAGTATTCTTAATGTTATACTAACCTTTTCCTTATTCAGTAGCGGCAGTACCCCCTTACTGAAACCTTACTAAATCCTAAACCATCATAAATTCTCGACTGTTGATCTCTGTTGCATTTTGCCGGGCCATCGCTACTGCCTTATCGTATTTGCCACACAACATTGCAAGCCCCAAATCGTTTCTCTTACGATTTTAAAATCGGGCAGGAAAGACCCTAGCTCAAGGGAAGTGAGTTTAGATGTCCGAGTCGCTTTGGAAGATATATTTTCGAAAGACCACAGTGGAATTGACGGATTTTGTCCCTCGCCCCCTAGTTAATAAGCTACGTGGAGAGCTCCCTGGTTATATGCGTGGAGTGAAGAAGGTTATGAGCCGAAAGAGGCGTGGTAGGAAGTGTTTTTCGGTCTACGTCCATCCAGGTGTTTCAAGCCCCTTTACCACCCCTTTTAAGAAGAAAGTGTGTCCTTCAGATAGCACCTACAACTTTGGACAAAAGTAATGTAAACTTTTACTTAATCTCGTTGAAAATGACCGAAATCATGCAAGACACTTATTAAAGGAAAGGGGCTACCATTTTTAGGTATTACACGCTATCTGCGCCTCACCTCCTATGAACAGTGAGGTGTGACATGCAAGTCACTGAAATGAAGATTTTCAAAACCCATCATCAGTTGGAACGGGGATTAGGCCAGTTTACATAAATTTATGTCGGAAATTATAAGTTTTAATCTTGACTACTCTGTATGCCCTGTACTGGCATCTCCATCGTCTTCGAGATTGTAGAAAGTGGATGGGATCAATGAGCACTCCCTCCCCTGTGTAAGTGAAACCCAGCAACAACTGATGCCTTTGTGTGCGTAAGCTTGCATCATACCAGCATACCCTTGCTTGCATTGACAACACACTCGTTTTTAGGACCTGTCTAAGAAATTATTTGCTAAAAAGAGGACGTCGGCACGATTATATGTTTAATTGAAAACTCCAGAGCTGTCTTATCCGTATTTCGAATAAGTGACTGCCATTCATCGGCCAAGTTTAACGTATGCTTTAATTAAAATGGCGTAGAGTTGAATGCCAATGTCCATCGGTAGCGGACTGGGAACGAATATGGTGGCTACTAAAAAAGAGGTCGTTGTTATCGGGGGTCATCGTAGCTTAGTAAGAAGAGTAAAAGCTACGAGTGCGTCAGTGCCGAGTCTATATCCAGGCTGCAATATGTTTTTCCACTTGTCTAAATTTTTGGCAAAAATGTACAATTACTCTCTTATATTTCATTATCATTACTATGCTCTGGTGTAATGTACCACTGTTAGTGTCGCTCTTTGTACAGGAGCGTATTCAGGCAAGACGATAAGTCAAGTTCACAAATTTGGTCTAATCATTTTGCAGTTCTCGTCTTTGACTGGAAAAACCATTTCTAAACCTTCATTTTCTGTGTTCATGTACATGGTGAATACTGTTCTGGATCGTTCTATGCCTCTGATTTCACTTCCATTAACTCGATTTCTTTTAAATTTGGGCTTCTGCTCAAACAAAGTCTTGTCTACACATACCTATTATCTGATTGCAAACAAAAGCTGTACTCACTTCCCCCTTTCTGTGTATGTTTCTCGCTGGTTATTAATGTGTCCTATAGTTTATGTTGAAGTCTTCACCCAGCCTGTTTGGTGAGATGTAATTTATTTGTCCAAAGCCGGTGATAGAATACACCAAGGGCTAATTATATATTGCCTTCTTTTGTTTCATAGTCATGTTTATCTACACGCTTTGAGTTGGGCACTTTACATCAAGTGTTCGTTTCACTTGTCCTTGCAAGTCCGTTACAGACGTCATTATTGGTCAACACCTCTTTGAAGGAGAATCAATTCAACTTTCTTCATCAGTCACTTTTAGAGGTTAGTGCCAGAATGGAAAGGTAACAACATTTACTTTCAACTACATATAAAAGATCTCATACGGATACGAAGCGCTAATCTGCTCTATGTAACTAGGCTAGGTAGTTGGTTGGTTTTAAGAATAGATACAAGCGAAAGCAAACAAAACAGGTAACTGGTTGGTAGTTATCTGAAAGGTTTAAACCAAAATGCAAAAGCGAAGTGCAGGGGAAAGTTGTTGTGTTGTGTTTATGCAAATAGTCTGGATGATGCTAAATGCCCTTGTTAGGGTAATTTCAATGTCGGACCCACTGCTCATCAGGGGTCTTTGATTGAGAGACTGCCTTTCATAGAGTGAAACCTTTGGTATCCCACCATTTTGACACTCGAAGTGTTTATGTTAGTTGTACGACGTTATGATTATGTAGCAGTAATACACAACATTTCGTTCACCAAGTATCAACTTTCAACAGGAAGGGGATCAAGGCTTGTTTCCCGTTTCCTCTTTCTGGATGGGCACTACTACTAATGATCGATAATTACCGAAAACCACTGCCATAGATAATTAGCAAAGCAATTAATTTATTTCCGGATAATATTCAATATTATCTGCAACGAAAACAGAAAGCATCGGTAATACAGTTTTAAGTCATTTGCTCAGTGAAATCTTTAAAATTCTTTTGTAATTACTGTTTCAAAGATTAACATGATAAGCAATAATATGACCTCCTGCACTTTCGTTTTACTGCTTCAAATACTGATTTATGTGGTACAATAAACATAAAGACGTAGTGGTTTCTCCAGTGTTAATCCATGATAACGTTATGAACGAAAACAAATTCTTTGGCATGTCATCAACTTTTATTTTCATCCTGATGGAGTTCTAAGAGGTCAAATAACGTCAATAAATTCGTTAAATTAGTGTAATGTGAAGTTTGAATCGTCCAGAGGAAATTTGATAATTCTTTCAAGTGACAACATTACAAAAAAAAAGGAAATTACAATATTTCCAATAATTCTTAGGACATGACAGCAACAAACAATGGCATGTTTCTGATTTGTTATGACTCTAGCATTTTTCAAAAATTCATCTAGAGGGAGGAGCTTCCCTATCTGAGGACGATGGATGAGCTACTCATTTCCTATCCACCATCTTGTCATGGAAATGGACCTAAGAATTTTAAAACACCTCCAATATAGTATTTTATGACAATAGATAGTTGAAAGTTGGATATCTCCATAATATTTGCTTTATGGAAGTGTAACAGCTTGCTTCACGAGGGACACGCATATAATTATGTAGTTAAAACTGAGCTTCATCTGCAACACGATATGAAACGTTTATTATCAAGATAAACATAATTGATAAATATGTGAACAAACGAGTCATACTTATCAACGTTTTCCTATATATCAAATATAATATACGCGCCTTTACGTTTTCTTTATATATATATATATATATAGTCTATGTTTCTGAATTTCATAGACCTTGGCCTATTGAACTTTCTTGGTATTCAGACCATGATTCTTGCCACTAAACTGAAAACAATAGAAATATGTGAGAATATGCACCTTCTCATGCCCCATTTTCTCTCGCACATAAGAAATTGTGTCAAACTGTAAAAATTATGCACACTTCCCACAAGAGCTCAACTTGACTATTATATAGCTATGTTAATACTGACAAGTTTTCTTGCAGGAAAACAGTGGTTTTGATCATGGAAAAGAGGTTTTTTTGTGTATGACCGGTAATCCCACTATAGATCTTGTGATGTTGCATGTCCATAGTAATAGCAAAAAGAACAAAAGTGTTTCAGATTACATTGTGCAAATCAAGTTGGTAGTATATTGTTAAGCACACTTTTAATGAGCCAATCTTGCAACATTCAAAATTTGTTTCATTGAGAATTTAAATGGAGGTCATTAAGGACAGAATGATGTTCATCCAAGTGGATAAGATCAATCTTTAAAGTGGGCTTCGATGGTTTTCTTCAGACAGAAATACAGCTATTGTAGGATCTACAAAATGAAAATTGCAGCAAGGAAACATCATTTGACAATGGTTTACCAGTTTCGTGATATTTTTCTAGTCTGCTTTGGTCCATTTGCAGATATTCTTCGAAACAAATTTATTGTATTTTTACTAAAGATGCAGACAGTTAATTTATATCACAGAATGTTTTTATTTTGCAAAAACTATTTACTATCATTTACAATCTTACAGAACTTAATGGCATAGGTTTTCCAGCATCCTCCACATGTGGTGATTATGCAATATCAACAGAAGGTTTCACGCACAGAATCGATGTCGTATATTGTACCTTTAAGGATATATTTAATTTAATTCTAAACACATACAAACATCATCTATTTCAATAATGATTAATAAAGATAGCAACAAATATCAATTAGAATTTAAAGTTCTTGCTGACTTTATTCACATTCTCACGTGTGTGCGTAATAATTACCCTTTTTTTAACGGATGTGAGAAGAATCACTCCGAATTTTCCGGATGTCACACGATGATGACGATTATGATGATGATGACGATGGTCATGATCATGATAATGATGATGATTACAATAATGATGATAATGATGATGACGATGATGATGATGATGATGATGATGATGATGATAATGATAATGATGATGATAATGAAGATGATGGTGCAGTTTTACGCCTTGCACTCCCCCTGACTGGGGTTAGGGTGGTTAACACTTGTCTGGAATTTTTGTTGGAGCTTAGGGCAAATTAAGAGCGGATGCCGTTCCTGCCGTCACCAATGGCCCTTCGGGGAGTCGAACCTGTAACCCCTGGAAAACGGTGGCACACCATTCATATAATTTCCTTGTTTTTCGCTATTACGTCATGCATATATTTTCGACGTCGTGATTTAATCTAAATCTTGCGGCATTTTTGGGCTGTTTTCTCGTTTCTTTTCGTCGGGTAAAAGTAATTTCTGTGATTTTTGTTAGTCTTTCAGGCTTTGCTGACTATTGCTGGCGATAATGGGGTGACCTGCAAACCCCTTGCACTTCATATCAACACGTACACTCTACCAGGATTATTTATGATGATAGCAGCAGCCGTGCATTTTGGTGTGATGATCTTATGGTTCAAGCAACGCGGCATCGACGATGATTTAAACAGAAACGAGGTCCAACGAATTCCGTTTTGGCAGAGTAAGTTTAGAAAGTATCGTCGAGAAGAGAGGATTTAAAAAATGTCTGTATAGAAAGGACTCTAGAGAAATAGAAAATATGTCACCACAGGGGATCGAACCGAGTTCAACTTTCAATGGGCTTTGGACAGATAGATGGGCCGGAGGCCAGTCCGTCCTTATTCAAGTTAGATGATGCAGGGAGGCTGGTCTCGAATTGCGTTGAGCTGGATGTCGATGTCCACCGGTAAATGATTGAGACCTAAAGTGGCGACTAAAGAAATAGAGTATGTTAACAATCGGGTCACCTAGCTCAGATGGTAGAGCGCACGCCGCGAAAGCGTGGGTCACGGGTTCGATCCCCGATGATGACATTTCTATGACTATTCTATTCCTCGGTTGTACTTTTGAGTCTTCCATGAAGCAACAAAGTGAACAAACATTAACAAACTCGTCATGAAGTAACTATGTTCATCATGGCTGTAAGATGTCGTGCCTGCTTACCTGGAAGATGGAGAAGAATTGCTTCTTTTGAAATCTGAGTATACAGAAGATTGTTCAAGATACCATACACTCCACACGTTACTAACAGAGAGGCGTTAGAAAGAGTGAAAGAGAACGAAGGATGGTTGAAACATCAAGAAAAGGAAAGTGGAATATTTTGGACAGATGATGAGAAAGAACTGATTGGAGAAGACATTGATAGAGGGAAGGACAAAACAGCGAAGGGGTAGGGGAAGACCTAGAGGGAAAAGGACGACTGATGTTGAACACTAGACCGTTATGAAGTATTCAATCTACGCACGAAAAGGTTCTAACAGAAGACACTGGTGACGAACAGCCGCAAACCAGCTGATGTAGATGCGACCCGCAGGTAGATAGGTTACCTGGAATACAGAGCGTGTATCTGTTGGTTACCTTGTTTACAAAGCAAGCTATTATGATCTTTACCGAGACTTATTACTTTATAACATGTCGTGCTACTAACCTCTAAAATTAAATCACATTGTTGAGTTCTTAGGTCTTGATATTGCTCAAAACATAGGCCTATTCTATGTGTAGACTTCAGCTCAGGTAAAGTATAAAGATTTCTCCAATTTTGTTGCCGAGCACTTTATTTTTTACTTTTCCTAATAGTGATCAAGCTTTCTAAAGGAGTTAATTTTTTGTGGTATTTGCATAGTTTGATACTATCAGCCAAGATTTAACATAAGGCACTTAAATTGTGGATTGGGTGAATAGTGGAACTGTTCTTGCGATTTTTTTAAACGGAAAAGCTGTCAGCTAAGTAAAATGCTAAGAACACTGTTACAGTTTTATGAAAAAGCGATCCGAAGAGATGATCGAAGAGCTGATGTCTACAGGAATGATATCGGGGGAAAATGAAAAATAAAATGTATTTGAAAGTGTTAACGATGTGGATAGACACCACTTGATAAAGAGTTTTAAAGAGATGGGACATTAGAGGACCCAGAGGGTCATAGTCGCCAACTCTATAGGCACGAGGTGATTTGAAATTAACTAGTTGAACATAATGTAACATTTTCCATTAGAATGAAATGATTACCAGCTACATGGACGATACTTTGTTGCGGCTTTCCGTTTAAACAGAATATTAAATGTGGCTGTGTTGAATCGAGTCATTTGTCATATTTGGTCAAAGATTCCAGTTTCAATCAGCTCTCCATCGGAACTGCTTGTGACTAAACTTCTTTCATTACTGTTTTATCCTAATATTACCTTGAAAAGTACACCAGAGAAATAGAAAAGCATGTCACAACCGGGGATCGAGCCCGTGACCAACGCTTTCGCGCCGTGCGCTCTACCAACTGAGCTAGGTGACCTCCAATGTTAACATACTCTGTTTCTCTAGTCGCCACATTAGTTCCCAGTCATCCACAGTTTTTCAGTAGACCTTTTCATCAATTTACGAAGCTCAGATCGCGGGATTTAGAATTGCATAATAAGGATATTATACACATTATTATACATATTATTATACACATTATTATACACATTTTTATACACATTATTATACACATTATTATACACATTATTATACACATTATTATACACATTATTATACACATTATTATACACATTATTGTACTGCACGAAACAGCGAAAGCATTGTGTACTGAAAAGCAAATCGGAGCAAATCACGAGAGCGCGATGAACTAAAGTTTTGATGAGGTTGATCTTCCGTGTTTTCGGGCAGAACGAATTCCAGGAGATATATTGGCCGGAAAATGTAGGTTTTCTATACACGGTGGTACGGACTTTAGTACCATCTTTTTTGATCAAAACACCAAGGAACGGTAGTGAGTTGTTCCTTCTCAAAAGTAAATTTTAGAGCTTGGTGTAAACTGTTTAAGTTTTTGAGGAATTCGTCGCATTTGGACTCCTTTTTAAATATTGCAAATGTGTCATCAACATAACGGAAATAAACAATGGGCTTTTGACAGGATTCAAACAATTGAAGTTCATGAAAGCCAACAAAGTTCTACCTCATCAAAACGTTAGTTCATCGCGCTCTCATGATTTGCTTCGATATAAAATTAGAATCGGAACTCAATTTTCTAAAGCAAACTTTTCTTTCTAATGGCAATTATTGTGACCGATCACGAAGTTTACAGTTCATTATAAGTAGTAATTTCACTTGGTTTTCACACCTCCAAGTCAGACGTCTAAAGTCATCTCTTACAGGCGGTACCACACTCAAAAACGGGAAAACCACCACCTATTACGGTTGATGGGTACCGCAACATCATGTGCTCCGTGCTCTGCCTCCCCCTACCACACATGGGAGGCAAATTGGAGAGGGATCATTCCCTACCTCAGAAGCTTAGCAATTATTCTGCCATGGCTAGAGACTTTTAATGAGAGAATAACATAATCATGTTAGCGAACATTGTACTTTCGTCTCTATTCCAATCTTACGCCCTGAATCTCATTATTTTCCACTGTGAACCAGAGCCAAATAACCAATCAATAAAGAATATTATGTTGATAAATAGTTCTTCTTAAAAATAGATGTACTGCATATGTAACGATAAGTTCAGGGACGTTTCTTCGTCGTAATTACTTTTAGACCAACGCAATCGTTCAAAAATGCTTAGAATATATTTCACGAACCCCAGAGGGCTCCTTAAATACCGCAACATTATGCTTCAAAATGTTTCACCCCTGGTCACGCCCAATTTGAATTCCTTTGCAAAGGACCCCCTTTTAAAATTTCTAGGGACGATGATACCTAGGCTAGGCAGCCAATTAATGCAAAATACAAGGTTGACCTGGTTATGTAAAAATTACACGGCAAATGATTACAAACGCTGCTTCTTATGAAATATAATCAAAAACGATATTATCTAATGACCGTTGGGCTGAATATTTAACACCATTATCAGCAAAAATTCGTACGTTTAATGATTCATTCCGTTTCTTAACTGTAAACCTGTTAACCACGTCTTATTTAGTTAAGGTTAAGTAACACCGTTAAGTCTGGTAGATTTGATGAGGAATGTATAATTATGTCAAATTGTGTCTGGGTCACGAAAAACACTGACATTCTGAAGCCACTTCTTTTCTCTTTGTTATATCTAATGACGATGTGTCTGCGTGGATGTTAAGAAATGCCAAGTACACACCTTTTTATATAATAAACCCAGTTGCTAAGGCTTCAGCACTCAAGTTAGC
Organism: Alatinidae sp. Z8VKAUB7J3; assembly: GCA_010016025.2. Lineage (NCBI taxonomy): Eukaryota > Metazoa > Cnidaria > Cubozoa > Carybdeida > Alatinidae > Alatinidae sp. Z8VKAUB7J3. The sequence continues at coordinate 129,172,918 of JAAAKM020073195.1, forward strand.
CAAAAATTTAGAGAAGGAAGTGGGGGGGGAGGGGGTAGGGGGAGGGGGGGGGGGATGAATTGTTAGGAGAGAAAGGTTTATAGAAGAAGGCGTTAGGTCGAGGCATGGGTTAAGCTTAGCTAAAAGGAGGCTTTCTTTAAGAAGGAGACCCAATTCAGTAGACGCTGAAGTGAGGAAGGTAAAGTTTGAAATGGAAAAGTGTGTGTTACAGTACCAAAACTTGTCAATGCTGTTCTGGAAGTAGTCTGGGCATTAGTGACGTAGTGTAAGTCACGCCCAAGTTAGGATGAATTTGTATCACATTTTCCCTGAGGGTCGGCGAGTAGAGAGAGGCCATCGAGACCAGGGTATGAGTAGTAGAATATTATGAGTAGTAGAATCTTTGGATATAGAATTTACCTGGAATTTTACGTAGGGCCCACGTTATCGGGCGAGAATGTACATTAAAAGAACAGAGAAGAATGTGTCTTTGATAGAATATAGTTCTGGCACGATTCAGTTTATATGTTAATTACAACAAATGCTTCATTCTGTGACTCCAATTTTACTTAATAACGCGCAAGCCTTTGGGCCACGATTATGGCTACACGGCCGAGTTGAGATCAATTTTCCTGCTTTTGAAAGAAGTACCTTTATCCTTTGAGCACCTCTTGTTTAACTTTATTAACCAAGCGCTAGATTTGCTACGATATCTCAGAAACCTCATCCTTGGGCAGCAGAGGGCGAGGACTCCCCGAGGGGAAATCAATCTATCCCAATTTCAAATCATCTATTAATCATTTTAGAATATCAGTGCGAAGCATTTTGATAGACCTTAGATTACTTCCGCTCTCTGTTACAAAAATTTCCGTATATGTCACGCCCGCTTTTGCCACCGATTCGTTTTAATGAGTTTTTCGTTTAGTACTTGAATATATGCGAAAGTTGCAGATCATGACTTGAGTTCATCAGATGTTTTTAATTCGTTAAGCGTCTTCACCGCGCTACCGTGCGTTTAAGGCACATCTTTCATCACATCACTCAAACTCTACATTTACTACAGGCATACGGTAAAGAGTGGTAACAATGGCGGAGATACAGCAAGACATACAGATAAATCAAGTTAAATTTGGTGGTTTTTCTGTTTATTTAGGGTAGTTTCAATGTCGGGCCCACTGCTCATCAGGGGTCTTTGATTGAGAGATAGCCAACACACCTCCAATTAACGGGTTTGTGATGTAGGATACACCTACTAAAATTAGCTATTGTCAACACTCCTGCATTTCAAGGTCACCAGTTTAATGTAAACACGTTACTTTTTGTAACTCGTACCAGTCTCTTTGAATATAACTAGCCATATGTTAATTGAGTTGTGAAAGAGTATTTAGATGATCAGAAAACAGCGATTAAAAGATATTACTGATTCGTATATTCGTCACTTGTGATAACGGATCGATCTCCTAGAGCAGAGAACGGAAGGACAGACATCCCTTCTTGAAGACTGAGATCCTGCTTTCCAAGGTTAAGAAGGGCACCTAGTCGAAGAATCCTATGGACGAGAACGCAGTGGACCTTAGGACATTGCCATTGCTGCCATTCGTCGATTTGAAGATAGAACATGAAGAGCTTACAGGGACGTTTCTTGAACAATAACATTTCTAATGACATGTTTCCAAGTCAGGATTATCAATCGGCGAACTGTACAACGTGTAACCTTGAAATATATGACGTTGCCCTGTTTTGGCTTACTAGAAAGACCTTGAAAACCTGTCTTTAAGGCAGTTAGGGCCCCCAACCCTAATCAAAGATACTCACTATATGGTAACCCTAATTCCCCTTATTCGGTCTGTTTTAGAGTCGACACCTACAAGATCTCGCTGCCACAACAGAAATTAAGGGTAAATGGCGTCTGTTTTAAATTTCATCTTAATAAAAGGATTCGGTACCTCTTAATCAAGGTAATAAAGTCAATATATGATATATAATATATAATTATATAATATGTAATATAAAATAATGAAGTGAAAGAAATAACATATTATATTCAATTTAAATTATACTTTACAAAGAAAATGAATTTAAGATCTAACTTTGACGATAGTAGAGACACCGAGTCAGTCACTATAGCATTTAATTGTGGATCGTTGATCGCATGTTTAATGCTTTTATCCATAGCTGACGCAACAGTCATGCAAATAAGCAAGATGTACTTCAATTTGTTATTTGTTATAAAACAAGGGTAAACACATTTAGTAAAAATGCACAGAATGGGGTCTGAAAATAAGTGCAGAAAGAGAGCCTCAAACACGGGTTTTCTTACAAATGCCAAATATGGACACAATGATAAGAGAACCTAATAGAAGTTGTGCTTCTTATTTCTTTGCTTCTTTGATAAATGGTCCTTCTTGTTCTTATTCTGATTTGACTTTGCACAAGATCTTGATGACATTCTTGTGAATAAAAGTTACAAAACATCTACTTTGAAGTACTCTTAAACGTTTTAGTGTAATGGTGCCTTTCAAAAATTGATGTGCATTTTAGTCTACTTAATTCCTTAAAAACATATACTTGCTCTTGATTTTCACAAATGGGGTGAGATGGGGGTTGGCCTCTAAGGTGGGGGTTGATATTTGCAGATTGGGGTTGTAAACCAGTGTAAACTAAATTTTTTACATGGTGGTATCCAATTCAAATTAAAAATTGTATTAGCAATTCTGGTTCACCTAACTTAAGAAAAGTTGTTCTCTCAAGAAGTTGGGCATTTAGGTGTTTTTCTTCAAGGAAGTGTTATTGTAAAATCTTTCAAGCAAGGAAATGTTTCAATGGAAGAAGTCAAACTTAGTGTTTCTATTTAAATTATTGGTGGGAAGCAGCGATTTGAACTTTTGGAAATTTATGTTCAAAAATTTCTTCCAGGTGGGGGTTGGCCTTTAGAGTTCTAGGTGGGGGTTGATTTTTCTAGGTGGGGTTCCAGACTCCCTTGCAAACTATGAGTACTCTCCAAAAACTGCTGCACTCTGTTTAAATGTTAATGAATTATATAAATGATGTTCCGTCATACTATGATCAAGTGAAAAGACGATCTGATATAAATACACATCAAGTGTCAGTATGAATCTTAGAGTGATTGTTTACCATTACAAGGCAAGACTGTGTACATATTTGTTATAAAGAATCTACCCACCTTGGGTCTTCTTTCTTTATGTGAACTGCCATTTCTAAAACTTTTGTAATTGCCTGCAAGGTACATATAGAGAACAGAGTGAATTAAAATTTTACTATTAATTTTAATTCTATCACTAGCTATACAACATTAGAAATTACTTGTTTTTGTTGCGTTTTAGTAAGACTTTAGTATTGAAGCAAGTCTGTTTGTCTATTGAAGCAGGCGGAAGTGACAGTTGAATGATCAAATGTATGTGTAAAAGGAGTCTGAGTAATGTAAAGTTATATAGTTAATTTAAGAATGTATTTTTAAGGGGTAAGCAGCATTTAGGTAGCATTAGAAAGTGAAACCCACCCAATAGATTACTTTACTTCGGTTATATAATTGGTTAATATAAAAAGATCCTATGAGAGTGCATGAGTCATGTCAGGTCAGACTTTATGTCTGCAACCGGTAACACATTATCCAGTACTACTCTGTGCAGTGCTGATGATTGAACAAGAAAAGAAGCAAAAGGGATCAATCCGGAACTTGATAGGAGCCAAAGATACAGAGGTCCAAAAAAGTCTGAGAAAGGTACAGAGGAGTAACAGAGACCATAGAGGAAAAGTGGGAGTCCATAAAGAGTGCTTTGTTGGAAGCAGCCAAGGAAGTTTGCAGAACTGCCAAGGGTGGTGGGTACCAAGGAAAAGAAGGATGGTGGTGGATTACAGAAGTACAAGAAGGCACTAAAAAGAAGAAAGAAGTCTCCAAAAATGGATGAGAGATAGAGAAAAGGACCAGAGAGGGACCCATAAGGAAGCCAAGAGAGAAGCTGAGAGAGGTACATTTATGGCCATGGCAAAAGAAGAGCCTTGGAGAGAATGGTGTAAGACCATTGAACGTAAGTAAGGCGAGAAAATGATATACAAAATGGCAAAACAAAGAGCACATAGCAGCCAAGATGTGGAAGAGGTGGCAGTAATAAAAGACAAAGATGGCATACTGCTTACAGAGGAATGAAAGATCAAGGAGAGATAGATGGAGTATTTCAAAAATCTGCTAAATTTGAAAATGAGAGAGACCTACTTCAGAGATCACAGAATAGGAAGCTATAAAGAAAATGAAGAGTGGGAAGACAACAGGATGCTCCAGACTACCAATTGGTGTATTAAAGTGCCTGGGCAAGGAAGGAAGCCAGATGGTGCTGTTACAGAAGGTCTTGGGCAAAGAGTAGTTGCCATCAGAGTGGGAACTAAGAAGGTTGGTGACCATCTTTAAGGTTCACGCATGAATCCACACCTAACACTCCCTCACCCCTTCCCCCCTCTACAACACGTGACTAAACCGGAAACCCTTGTTATGCCGTCGCGACCTTCGTTGCGTGGTGGCAATGCCATTCTTAAAATAGTGTTTTATTAATGCCGTTGCAATAATGTCTGCACTAAAGGAAGTATCGGGCAAGATATGTTGAAGTTTTCTGATAAATTAGATTAATTTTCAAGTATAATTGGTAGAGAGAATCCTTTCACCAATGGGAACTTCTAACCTGTACAAAAATTATAAGCATCTCGTAGCAAATACTGTGACTGAGCATGTCGTTTCCATCACGTAACCAAGGCCGTTCCAGCTGGTGGTTTAGTAACGTATAACTTCACAACAATGGTTTCCAGTCTTATTCTCTTGAGTAGACCCCCTTACGGGCACGTAAATGAACTGGAAACAGAGGGGCCAAAACGCAATCAGTTACAATGCGCATAAGGTATAAACTGAGTCACCAATATCGGGTTGTAACTAAAATGTCTTGCGAGGGAAGTGACGTAAATTGCACTGCTTATAAAACATTTCTGAGTTTCGACGAAGATTCGAAAGCTTCAGAGCAATAAGGAAATCTTAACAGTGAGAATCTGGTTGCCGATCAATATTGAGGGCCGGTGCAGCCATGCCTTTGGCCTTCTTGTAAATTTCATAAGAGGGGTACCGCCGCTCCTTTCCCCCTGGTTCTGCCCCCACTGCATCGACACTGTAAGCTAGGTTTTGTACACCTTATAAGTACTAAACCAGTAATTTCATGGACGAAAATAGTAACTCCATTCTGATCATTGTATGTTTCTGTGGCATGAAACCTCTGGGAACCCCTTACAAGTCCATAAGCTCTTTTCAGGCTCTGTGTAGGCCTTTTGCGTCATGCGGATCCCACAAAATACCTTGCAAGGCACCAGGGAGTAATTCAAGCCAAAAATGGACCATTGTGTCAGTAAATATGTTTTCTAGGGCTTAGTGACTTTCTTGATTCCGGATATACTTTCTGTCTGTCGCTCTCCTTCGACTGAGAATCGTCATCGTCGTTTCCCTTTCCTTTCCTAAAAGGCAAAAGCACAAGTCCTCCACAACATTGACATTTTTCATTACTACCATTTCTCCTCTTAACTTACGGAAGCGAGTAGCGTAAATGAGTAAATTAGCGCCCTACGCGATTATTCAGTAGGGCCGCTTATTTAGTGGGTGCGCTACCTAGTGAGGTGCTTATTTAATGCGGCGATTATTTAGTGAGGCTCTTATTTAATGAGGCGGTTATAAAGTGAGGCCCTTATTTAATGGGCCGATTATTCAATGAGACGTTTATTTAATCGAGGCGCTTATTTAATTAGATGGTTATGAAGTGAGGCGCTTATTAAATGGACCGATTATTTAGTGAGACGTTTATTTAATCGAGGCGCTTATTTAGTGAGGCGTTTATTTATTAGAGGCGCTTATCTAAGGTGGCGCCTATTGGCAGGGGAGCTTATAAGAGGGACGCTTATTAATTTTTTTCCAGATCAAGTAAGTATCCTACTGTATGTGATGTTACCAAGGATAGATTCAATTAAGATCTTGCCTGAAATTTAATCTTAAACATCAATGTAACTTGGCGACGTCTTCTTTAGATGCGATCACGTCACTCCAAAGTACTTTTCTTGTTGCCATTCGAAACATGTCCATTGGACGTCCTTTCTGCAAATGTAGACCGCTGCCTACCTTTTGCACGTTCTCCAGTCGCGGCGTGGCCGGGGTCGCAGAGGGAGCACGGCCCCCCTAGACAGCCGTATTTTATGGGATAAGGGAAGGGCGCAAAAAACAAAAGCGCTTGGGAAGATTTGCATACTCGTCATAGTGCATTTCCTCTTTTTCAAACGAATCCAATTATACTAATAGGGTCCATAGGGCGCCACACAGGATCTTGTCCCTGCTGCGGAACGCGCCCCACGCTGCTACTGACGCTCTCCTTCGATTTTTGTGGTGAAGCCTAGTCTCATTACACGTCCAAAGAACTTCGATTGTCTTATGACTAATGCTCACATCAAAACTCTACTTGTACCTGCCTTTTCTAAAACCTTTTGCATTTGGTGACGTCTTAGTTAAATGAATAAATAACGGTACTACAAAGATCGAACGTCTTTGAAGAGGGCACTTATCCTGACAACATCTACAGCTATAATATAGTCTTATCATTTCACTCTTGCCCGTTTACATTGTTTCCTTGTTTCATTGTTCGATTACTTTGAAATCGTCAACTGTCTGTACTATAAAAGAGCAAATAACAAAAATTATTGTCCAATCGAAATACTACAAAATTAATAAGAAGCTATGTTAATCACTACTCACTTGCATTATAACATGGTACGCATAGGAAATATTAAACTATTTTTACTACTCAATTTTGTCGCAAAAAGGATACATTTCTCATGCTGTCGTCAAAGCATGCTTACCTTCGTTACTTTAACCTTACGTTTCTTTTAGTGACGTAATATTTGGCTGCTGGGTCTCCCTCGAATAGACGTAAGAGTCCAAAGCTAGTAAATTTCTTATAGGCCTTTGTCAGCTTTATAAATTTTCCGTGTGTTCTCTTAAGTAGATTTTTAAAACGTTGAGCACATTAGGGCAGAGGTTCATGTTACATTTTTTCGGGCTTAATAGGCACGTTCTTGGCCAACTCGGTGTTGCCTATGAAACGAAGTAAGACACTAGTTTGGCGTGAAATAGAAAAGCGATTGAACTTCAGCATACCGTTCCCCGTAACTGAGCAGAGTTTGGTTTACCCGCAGATGGACATTCCCTTGACCACGAAGATTATCAAACAATCTAGCAACCAATAACAACCTGAAACAAAATCCCCCACCCCTTTGGTACTTCTTTAACAGCCCTTAGTTAAGGTTTTCAACGATGCTCTGCAGTTATCAGATCATTAGTCTATACCAGGCCTATCCTATTGGTGGCCTGAGGGCCATACGCGGCGCAGAAGCTATACCGTAGTGGCCCTGCTTAGCCAATAAAGCAGCAAAAAACGCTTTTGAAGAGATTGACTTCAATATTAACTTTGTTTGGTCATTCGTTTGTGAGGGTGAAGCAACAACTAGCTGTTATTTATAGTTTCCAATTCATTCTTGTCATTTTATGTTTACTCGTGTTGGTTCGAAAATTGGCGGCGCTCATTATTGGCCGCCAAAACTTTCGGGCCCGTCTCAAGGCCATTGTTTTCCGACACGGCCCTACGGAGTTTTTAATTTAATAGTCCCTGTCTACTCACTTTGTAGTTAATGCACATCGTCCCCTGCCACCCACGTATGATGGCACCTCCTTTCTGATTGACCATTAGGGAAATGGAAATACACACATGGATTGGGGAACAGGGGGCAGAGGGGGCCATGCCCCACCATCATTTGCCAAATCTCCATTGTTACCCTGACTGATTTCGAAATTGAAATTGCTAGCGACAAATATTATGTCAAATTTACAGCAAGATACGCATATCGACACGAAACACCCCTCTCCATACAATGCCCAAAGGCACCTTAGTGGAATGTGAAAAATAAATTTCAACCTAGCCTACTGCACCACCCCGATCCGACTTGCCTTACCCCATACCTAGCACAAGTGATCCGTCTGTAGGGAGGTTGGCAAGCTTTACCCATATGGCGGATATGCCCTCTCCTTAGCTGGTTGCCTGCAAAAGACGCACAAAATACATATTTAGTACGATAACTTGCAAACCATGCAGAACCAGAGTAGAAGGAAATGGATGACTCATGTAAAACTCAACCCACTACATGGACCCCAACATGCCCAAGTTCTGTCTAGTGCGAGCACGCTGGGTATATTTTGTTGATGATAAATCTTTGTTACCTTCGGAATAATTGCGCAAAGTAGGGTGCACAATAAAAAGAAGTTTGTCGTAGATCATCTATCTCATCCTACCAGCTGTGGTCGTTTCCTTTCTCAAAATCACGCCACCAATTTTCACAATCCATGCTACGGCCAAGGGGCTTTATGAAAGAAAGACAGTAGCACGTCGAAAGTACAGGACAGAGCAAGGAAAACTGACACGAACAGGATCATGTACGTAAAGACAGCTAGTGGAGGAATTGCAATACATTCATATACCTTTTTTGAAATTAATTACTGTTGCTCTATCACATGCAAGGAAAAGGGAGAGGGTGAGGCTTACTTTAATGACGTTTAGGGGCGGCAGGAGGATCAACTTTAGGAACGATGTCCTCATCGACCTGTTCCTAAAATCTCGTGGGGGCTAGTCTCTGTTTGTTCTTAACTTGTTTTTAAAATATAGGGAAAATCTAGACCATATAAGCAACCATTTTTTCAAGCGACACTAAATTTAAAAAAGCTTGGATTTCCAAGTAAAGGTTTCTTTGAATTAATTACAATGTATTGTTAAACAAATACTTCGTTCTTTACGTTTATTACTCATTACTTACATTTTCTTTCGTGTTCTGATGATGCCGTATCTTTAACGAACTGATAGATATATCTTGCCTCCTCTTCTTTATTTGACCTGTACAGATCATCAGCGACTCTTGTAGTCAGATCCCATATCTTGTCGTCATATAAAGCTTGATTGATTATTCCTTTGTGAAAATCACCTTCTTTACCTGGAAATCCGGTATTCCCATTTGCTGAAAAGATGGAACAATGATACTTCTGCATTATAAAATAATCTGAGAAATTTCATTAGACTGTGAAATAGGAAAGCTTACCCTGAAATGTCACTTGATCGTTGTGCTTCACTTTCAGTTGTCACAATTGCCAATTTAAGTTTTTATAACCCAACTAAAAAAGTAAGTACTTTTGTATTTAAGCAATATATGACTTTAAGCAATAAATAAAATTAAAAAAGGTTATGTGCTTTATTTTCGGGTTATAGGTTCGATTCCCGATGGTGACATATCTTCTATTTCTTTTGTGTTCTTTTCAAAACTGACATTTCAAATCCGCTCTTCTTGATGATACTTCTACTTTCAATGGGCTTTGGACAGATAGACGGGCCGGACGGCAGTCCTTTCTTGGTCAAGTCACATGGCGAAGAGAGGTTGTTCTCCAATTGCGTTTAGCCGGATGTCGATGTCCACCGGTGGATGATTGGGAGCTAATGTGGCGACTAGAGAAATAGAGTATTTTAAATTTGGAGGTTACCTGGCTCAGTTAGTAGAGCGCACACCGCGAAAGCATGGGTCAAGGGTTCGATACCTGGTGGTGACATATTTTCTATATCTCTACTGTTCTTTACAAAACTAAATTGTTTTCAATAAAACATTTGACAAAAAAGCATAAATTAAAGCTAACATACCACCATTTTTTCCATGCTCTTTCCCAAGAGTAACTACTTTCCAATGAAGACAAATAGTGGAACAGGACATTGTCAGAAAATCTGTTGCTAGAAGCTTTTGTAATTTCTGTTATTGCGGCTCCACCAAAAAGATTCCTCATTAATTATGCCATACTCAAAAAGCAACATCAAAGAGGAGCTGACAAAGGCCATGATTCATCATCGAGAAGAAAGGAAGAAAGGAAAGAAAGGCAAGTAGGGTCGACATTATCCAAACTAAATTTCTACTTAACGTAGAAATAACTGCCCTTGATTCTTACATATTGATAAAATACGGGCAGGGACGAATTGCCGCGTAGAGATGGTGCTACTTTTACTTGTCTTTAGCATCAGTTACTGCACCTTCCCGTTCCCATTCCCATTCCCGACTATTCTAGATCTTTTACGACTTTTCGTTACTAACTTGCTTTTTGCTTGCTTCTCTTACCTCTCTTTGCTTCCTGACATCAAATTGGGTTCCCGTTTTAGACTGTTGCTTTCTGGCATCAAGAAAGTGTGCCACTACCATCTTACCCTTCTCTTTTGATTAGGGTTCACAATCTGTCCTTAAATAAATTTCATATATTCGACATCTTAGTTGCCCAAAGTATGCAACATAACTTTTCAATACATTGGTTTTGGAAGGTGTTAACCATTTTCAAATCCCTTTCCGTAGCTCTTCATCATTCTGATTCGTCGAATACGGACTTAACAATACTGTTGTACAGGGTTATTTGTTTCTTCGGGCGATAAAGTTGTCACTTCTATTTGTTGGAGGGGGTCGGGGGCGCTGTTATGAAAGAAAACATTGGCTTTTAGGAGCCTCAGCTTCTTATTCCATTAGAGAACTTCAACCAAAGTCTAAGATCCCTGATTTCATGAATAGTTCTTAATGGTTCATCCTAAATATCTGCATAAATATTCTTTCCATATCAGTTGTCTACCGTAAGGCCAAGATTATTGTAATACTTAGGCCACAAATGGTTAAAAACGATCCAAAGCAGCGCTTCTATTAAGGTAGAGGGTGCCTACAGGCTGAGTTTCCTAACTGGAGATTGTGTTAACCAGTGTAGAAACTTTTGGATTCCTTTTATTTAATTTAAAATCTTGTTAGTTTCCATATCCTTTACTATGATGTTCTTCTTATTGTTAACTTTATCCTACCCCCCCCCCCTCCCCTTAACAGATTCATTTTAGTGTCGACCGATTTGACCACGATTCATAGCTAACTGTTTTCTAAAACATCATATTTTTTTAATGTGATATTTCATAGGGGTTGAACTTTGACATTACTTTTCCCCCAACTTTTTGCAAAGGGCGATAGGAAATCTGTTTATACTTGCCTTAGTTGGTACCAGCTGCACCATCAGCTTTGTTATTTTTCGACTTCCTAATATTTCGAATACATATACTACGCATTATAACACTAATAAAAGCAACGCCACCTTTTCTACTATGTGTATAGTAATGCATGATTCAAAGTACGACAAACGAGGTAGAGAGAGTCCACTTACTGCAACTTAGTCATTATGAAGTGAGACGAGGTATTTGTTGCAGCCAAATCAGTATTTTAGTGGCAGGGAAAACAATTTCACAAAACTTGATGGTCTGTAAAGTTCTGCCATATTTTCAACATTGGTATTCTCTTTGGCTAAGTGGATATGAAGGAAGAGAGAGAGACGGTTTAAAAAAGCTACTGCAAACGTTACAAGGACAGCTCACCTAGAGAAGATAGAGTGGAATCCACTGGGTCCATAACTTGTCTTTTTAACTGCTTTGGGTTATGTTAATGGCCTCTGAAGTGATTCTCAGTGTTTCAGAGATACTAACATTAATTTGAAAGCCGGCAACTTCCCCGATTGCTCATTATCGTAGTCACCATGCCCCAAATCGATTTGGTAAGAGTCTGGCCGTACAAGATACCTGTTGTACCTATTTGAGATCGATAGCCTGTAGTTCAAAGTGAGATTCTTACCTCTTTATTTACGTAGTGTCTTCCAACGCCCATCTACAGTGACGTAGAAAAGAGTTGCGCCAGAAGTCTGAGTAGCAGCGTACTATTCAGCATTCTTCTTCAAACATCGAAAGATGTAATCGGATGTTACTCTACGTAGTTTTTTAGTTTCCTTCTGATCACTGTTGTCCTGCAGCTATGGTGTGAGCTGTTAATCGCTTCAGTTTTATCAGACAGATCTTACTTCTTGTTATTAGGAACTTTTGGTCTATTCTCCGTGACATGGGTACTGCAGAGCAAAGGCAGTTCCTTCAATTTACGACGGGCAGTGATCGTGTACCTGTTGGTGGCCTTGCCAAACTGAGGATGATTATTGCAAGTGGATATTTTACAGAAACCTCTTTTTGGGATACTTGGAGGGTCCGCACAAATTACCTTAAAAATCAATATCTTATTTTCGCCACGCAGCATATTACATCCACAGCCAATCCATAACTTTCTGCATCTCGTAAAACCTGTCTTCACAAGGACCTCAAAATTGAAATTGCCTGCACACCATAAAACCACCGCTACAAATATCATGCCCTAGTGACAATAATCTAGCTTTTGGCGATTATCTAAAGTGAAAAAATAACGGGCTTTCCCCAAGTACTTCCTCGACAAAGTTTTCCTTTGCGTTACAATATTATTAACCATTGCTGTTAATATGGTGAGAACCACACATAGGATTGGGTCCAGTCACTTGGAAGGCATTTACAGGTCCATATTAGGTTTAAAACAAGCTAATTAAAACCCCGGCACCAACGTACAATGATATCAGTAACTGGAGGCGGCAAGAATTCGTGAATTTCCCATAAGACCTTTTAAGTTCACGTACTGTTTATTTTTCTTTGTTGAGTATTATCATTCCAACGTTGACATCTGTCTTGAAAGAAGACCGAGTTGTCTTGGTCACAGTGTCGTTTTACCTGCACTCTTTTCTTTTATAAGAATACTCTAATATTTTTACTGTCTTCCTAGCATCAGCATTCTTTATGATTGCTGGAGAATGTATTCTTAAGGTCTTACTATTTTTCCAAATCAGAAATAGTTTGTGGGAGCAACATTTTAAAATGAATTTTCAAAGTATATCCAAGCTCAAGATGACTTCCAAAGAAATTACGAGCTGTGAAATGTAATGTTTTGTTGAAGAAATGACACCATCGCAAAGTAGGCCACTATTGAAAAAAGATATGACTATGAAAGCTGAGACTGAGAAATATTGTTGTAATATTCTCAGAGCCATTTTCAAGACGAAAAGTAGTTAATTAAAATTTTGCGGAACTATAAATCTGGCTTATTATAAGTAAGTGCTTGTGTTAATGGATATATGGTGATTTGAAAAAAACACCCTAGAAGAAGAAGAAGAAGATAAAAAAGAAGAAGAAAAAGAAGAAGAAGAAGAAGAAGAAGAAGAAGAAGAAGAAGAACAGGAAGAAGCCGCTTGTACCTACAAAACAATGCTGTATGGCTGCTTGCTTGAAAGACAGTCTTGTAATATTCAGGAATTAATAAGCAGGAGGGTGGAATCAAAATTAATTTCTGATAGTTTAGAAATGAATACAAAAGAGGAAGGATTAACATGAGGCGATTTTTTAAAAACGATTATTAAAGCAATCCGTAAGGAAGTTTCTTTCTACATCATCAAAGGTGATTTCCCGACGTTAATAATCGGGGGTTGGGGTTGTAAGAAGCTCCGAGGGGGTAGAAACTTGATACACGTCCGCCTCTTTTTTAGAGGCCAAATACAATATTTCAATCTGAACAAAATGTGGAACTTTCCTGGTCGTCTTCTCTTATAAGCTAAACCAGGAAAACGACTTTGGGAGACCAAAACTCTGTACACATCATACATCACTAGTACATCACTCACTTTGGCTGTACCTGTTCATGTAGTATTGCTGTTCAGTTTTAACATTCTGTTTACAGTTTTGAAATTTCAATTCCAAATACATTACATTTATTTTATAACCCAACTGAAATTTGAAAGTTTGAAAAAAAATGATAAGGAACTTCAAATTACAGATTCATTTGTATTACCTAGACAGCGGCATTGTTTAATTTTCAAAAAAAGGGGACAGTTCCCGTGTATTTTTTTTACAGTAAATTTTATTTTTAATTGTCACTTACAAATTGTGTGAAACATTCGAGTTGTCCTTTTTGGTTGCTTCATAACGACAAACATTGATGTAACTCGGATTGTGCCATGAAAATAATAACCATCAAAATACTACATGTCAATATATTTCACTCTTCTGTTTTGATTAAATCATTAGGTCTTTGAAGCAAATTTTATTTCATTGTCTTCCTCTTTTGTCTGTAATAAATTGAGGGGGGGGACGTTTATTAACATTTGTATATTTTCCAATGTTATGAGGGGGGGACCTACCGCTTACCAATTTGGGTACCTACCGCAATTTGGGTAATTTGGGGACCTACCGCTTACCCCCTGGCCCCCCTTTCACACTGTCTATCAGACCCATCCGGTTCATTAGAGGCCAAAGAGTATGTCTTCGCAGAAGTTTTTCTTTGTTTATGTACGTGGTAAAATTAGTGGTAGTTCAAGCATGATGGATTGTTCCAATCCTTGTTTCTTCGACAAAACAGATAATATGTTGATCTTAAGACTACTTCACTCATTTTTTGTAAGATCCTGTTTTCGTCCAGTGAGAATTGTTTGAGCAGTTTATAAACTTGGATATGTTGTCAGAGAAATACCCCAGGGTTGAAACTTCAACGGTTATCACTTCCAACTCGCAAACAGGGTCCAGGAGGTCGTAACTGATATTTTTATATTTTTCAGCTTTGTAGAGTTGCGACCTCTCGAGATTTGTTTCGAAACATACTGTCAACTCAATTACAATGATCTTGTATAGGGAGTTTACGCTGTAAAAAATAGCTATATCTGGTCGTAGAGAGTTGAATAGAGTGCATGGATTTTGTACCCAGGTAGATCAACGAAAAGAATAAACGAGTTCGCAGTTACAGTTGACAAGTGGGAAGCTATTAGCCTTAAGACATTATCATGGCGCCACGAATATCTGCCATCATGAGCTGCAATGCTACAATTTGAGAGTAAATGATGCGGGCTGGCAACTTTAGATTTACAGAGGGAACAGAGATTAGATGCTACAGAGTTCTAAATTTTCCAATTTGAGTTTGTTGGAAGGGACAAATAATTGCACGCCTTGATGAATGAGTAGATGTTGGCTGGTAGTGCGGATGAAACCTTTTGCCATAGTGTGAGGTATTTCGCAGAACATGTCTGGGTGAGATATTTTATGATAATATTTTGCTTGTTTAGTTTTAGAAACTCGGACCATACATTGCTGATCTTTTCTTCGGATAAGGCCTTCTTCAAAGTCTGCTTTCGCTTATGTGATTCACAGTGTGACATTTCATCAGACAAAAGTATTTTGTTAGTGTTACTGTCTGACGTCAATGTGTTCGAAAATATGATACGCGACGTTCGATCCGTGGAGAATCGTAATATCATTCTAGCAGTGGACTGACACGAGATAAATAAATCAGAAATTAAATTTAGCTTCAAACCAAGGAATTTCTTAGGGAGACATAGGTGAGTTATGTTACTGCCAGGATGAGATCGAATCCAGCGTCTCAAATAATAAGTGATAATAATAGACACATGTATATATTATACATATATACATATATGTGTGTGTGTAAATTTAGTTTAGACTACAAATTCTTGACTGATGTGTAAAGCTATTAGCATACACTGATTAAATGCTATAGCACAAAATCAGTAATAAATAAAATATATATTTATAGTTGTACATTTTGAAAAGAACTGTTGACCGGATTAAGAAGGAATAGATGTCAACATGAGTAGATAATGTTTTAAGAATTAAATTTAAGAAATTTAAGAATTAAGAACCTTTGTTATTTACCATCAATGAAGATACAAAATTATCTATAAAAGCAGCTGGCTGCTTCAATGCATAGATTTAGA
This sequence comes from Alatinidae sp. Z8VKAUB7J3, assembly GCA_010016025.2. Taxonomy (NCBI): domain Eukaryota; kingdom Metazoa; phylum Cnidaria; class Cubozoa; order Carybdeida; family Alatinidae; species Alatinidae sp. Z8VKAUB7J3. Next base: position 129,188,648 of record JAAAKM020073195.1, read on the forward strand.
AGTTTAGAGAGAAGTACCAGTTAGGTTATTATTTCATCATGGATCAAATATGACAAATAATATATTATGCTCAAATATTACTTATAACACATTCCTTTTTAAAAAGAACAAGTTAACAGTGTGTCTAAGGAAGATATGTGCTCCTTTATATACACCTATTTATATTAAATGAATTCACATTATCATATTGTGTTTATGAAAAGCATCTCACACCGTCCTTACTGTTGTTTCATGCATTTAACGTACCATTTCAGCTTTCTAAAATCGTCTCATGGCCTTCCATGAACACAATACCAGCTTACATGGGGAAACAGCTAGAATACAATCTGGTTTACTTCATAATATATCTTTGGAGACAATTATTTTAGATTTTGATTTGCCTGTTCAGACTTCCAGACACCACAGTTTTGTAAATGCTGACCACATAATGGTTGTGAGAGTGGAGCTCCATTATTAAGTTGGTCATGTTAAGACATATACATGCAAACATACCATATTCTAATTGCAAATACTAGTTTGGGGCCTTCAATATGGTATAATACCAGTTATTGATTGTTGTACCAGCAAATGAGATAATATCTCTGGTCAGAGATTACAAGATGACAGAGCTGCCCAAACTGATTTTGCTTTGTGTTGGAGTTTCCCAAACACTTTGTGTTTAAGTAGCATATGCTGTAGATAACTATTTTGAGTGAGATACACTTGGGCTAATGCTTTTGAACCCCCAAATTTTCTTGATGACAATGTATGTGACTAGTGTTTACACAGCAGATAGACGTCGATCAAAAAATTGACAGAACATTGACATCAACATTACCTCACAAGAGGGCTGAATGTTCTCAATCACACGCATAAAATAACACAAGTAACAAGTTGTTTTAAGAATGTGTTGACTTTCTACTATCTTCGCATTAAATGATTCATACTTGTCATACCATATAGAATGTTGGTAACTATCAAACATGTTTGTGATTAAGTATTACCGCTGGTAAGGATTTGAAAAGATATACCTTCGCTGTCAATTAATGACGATTTTTTAAAAATTTATTTCAAAATCATGTATGCTATCATGCTTTTTTTAGTGAAACGATTCTTTTTATTAAAACCTCATTCGAACGTAACAAAGGATAAGAAGCATATTTTTATCCTTCAGGGTAATACAATGATGTGATTGTAGTGTTAAGTGAATTTTTTCTAATTCCCTTTTTCATGAACATGAACAAAACTAGTTGCTTTATGATAACTAAATATGAAAAGAACAGTAGAGAAATAGAAAATATGTCACCAGCGGAGATCGAAACCCTTGACCCACGCCTTTCGTGATTTTTTATAACAAAATATCCTAATAACATATAAACAGTATAATCGTCTCTTTAAAAAGTCTGCATACATTATTTTGCGCATTCAGCCAACTTGTGATCCAATATGGTATACGTGGGTAACCCTCTCCTTAATTACCGCTTTCCAAATAGGATCCCTCATGACCAAATCTTGTTAGCGAATGTCAAACACAATGATTAAAATAGCGATCAAGAAGGTGGTCTTTCAGTTACGTGAATAGGAGAAATATATGAAATATCAATTGACGCCTTCCCTATATCAGAGAAACATTTATCACTTTCCTTGGTTCAAATAAACGAATTCTATAAATTTCTATTCAAACGCTTTCCAGGGTTAATGATTACCGAACATGACGAATTTCATGAATTTACTTCTAGGAATCAAACATTCGTCTCCAGTTATCAAAATCTTAATTTCTCTCCCTGGTGCATGATAGAACCTCTAGAGCAGGGGTCGGCAAATTGTGGGCCGCGGCCCACATGTGGGCCTTTGCTACAAAATCTGTGGGCCGTGAAGCTATATGTGAGTAATTGTATTTAACATGCATACAAAAGAAAAATGTATATAATAATAATAATGTTAATAGATAAGAAAGAGCACACAGCAATGATCATCGGCATTGCAGTGCCAGTAGATGTGAATGTAGATCGGAAAGAGAAGAAGAAAGTGGAAAAGTATCAAGACATGAAAAGAGAAATAAAACGATTGTGAAAGTTGAAAAAGGTAGAAGTTGTGCCAGTGGTGATAGGGACCCTGGGAGCTGTGACAAAGGATTTTGAAAAGTGGATTAAGAGACTCGAGATACCTTGTAATGTGGGAGTACTTCAGAAAACTGTTTTTTGGGGAACTGCCAGAATACTGCGAAAAGTACTGGAATCCTGAGAATGCAAAAATTCTGTTAGCCCATGGTCATTTATTATGATGCGCCTAGCAGAAAGACTTCGGCAATTACAACAGCCTGACACAAAATTGTGACATACAATAACAATAATAATAATATTTCTTTTTAACTTCAATTATTAATCTCATTCCGAATAATACAACCATTACTCACTTTACAGGCATAACGGTTAGATGTACGACGTCCGTTTTCCTTTACAACTACCACACAAGAAGCTCGGGATTGGGCCAATCATTATTTCTCTTACAAAAAAGGAAATATGTTGTCCTTATTGCACAAGATATAATTATAAGTACAAGAACATTACTATTTTCTTGGGTGGTGAGGGTGTTGTTGAGATTCCTGCATGTAAAATTGTAGATATTCTTGGGAAGATGGCTTAAAGCTTTTGGCCAACAGGTTAAGTGTTCCTTGAAGTAATGCTCTGTTAATAACTTGATTATATATCCTTGTGAAGTGAAGCGCGTTGTAGCTGTCCATTTTTTGGCCTTCTGGATCTCTTTAACAACGACTCTGCTACTTTGGGAGTGGTCATATTGGATAAATTTGTCCTTAGTCAAATTGTAGATTAATTTGCTGTCGGGCTCAGATGACTTCTTTAATTCTAATAATTGATTGGCATTACACATATTTAGTAGAATAATAATAATAATAATTTTTTTTTAAACTTCAATGCCATTAATTCTTTCTGTAAATTTACAGTAACAGTAATAATGTTTAACTGTTCCCTCTATTTGTTTAAAACCTTATCATTTTACCCTCACCACCTAATTGTCTAACACCTTATTATTTTAGCCTTCCCCTGTCTTTGTCTAACACCTTATCATTTTAGCCTTCCCCTCTATTTGTTTAACACCTTATTATTTTACCCCTCGTCTCTATTTGTCTAACACCTTACCATTTTAGCCTTCCCCTGTCTTCGTCTAACACCTTATCATTTTAGCCTTCCCCTATATTTGTTTAACATCTTATTATTTTACCCCTCGTCTCTATTTGTCTAACACCTTATCAGTTTAGCCTTCCCCTCTATTTGTCCAACACCTTATCATTTTACCCTCCCCACTTAATTGTCCAACACCTTATTATTTTAGCCTTCCCCTCTATTTGTTTAACACCTTATAATTTACCCTCCCCACCTAATTGTCTAACACCTTATTATTTTAGCCTTCACCTGTATTTGTTTAACACCTTATCATTTCGCCCTTCGCCTGTATTTGTCTAACACCTTATCATTTTAGCCTTCACCTGTATTTGTTTAACACCTTATCATTTTACCCTTTCCCTCTATTTGTTTAACACCTTATCATTTTACCCTCCCCACCTAATTGTCTAACAACCTTATTATTTTACCGCTCGTCTCTATTTGTCTAACACCTTATCATTTTAGCCTTCCCCTCTATTTGTCTAACACCTTATCATTTTAGCCTTCACCTGTATTTGTTTAACACCTTCTCATTTAACCCTTTCCCTCTATTTGTCTAACACCTTATCATTTAACCCTTTCCCTCTATTTGTCTAACACCTTATTATTTTAGCCTTCACCTGTATTTGTTTAACACCTTCTCATTTAACCCTTTCCCTCTATTTGTCTAACACCTTCTCATTTAACCCTTTCCCTCTATTTGTCTAACACCTTATCATTTTACCCTTCCCTCTATTTGTTTACCACATTATCATTTTACCCTCCCCACTTAATTGTCTAACACCTTATTATTTTAGCCTTCCCCTGTATTTGGTTAACACCTTATAATTTACCCTCCCCACCTAATTGTCTAACACCTTATTATTTTAGCCTTCACCTGTATTTGTCTAACACCTTAAACAATGACATTCTCGCCGGACTAGATGTGTCATCAACATGACGCAAAGAGCGATGGTCCCGTGTATCGCACCTTTGTGAGAGTGACAGCAATGAGTTGCTTAAAACCTTTTCATTCTGCTTAACACCTGATGTTGATTTGGTTCACACTTGATTTGATTTGCTTCACACTTGATTTTGCATTGCCACCTTAAATTATTTGCTTTAGAAAAGAATGATGGACATTTTATGAACCACTGGACCGAGGGAGTCGATCATTTAAGCAGCCAGTTTTTTAACACTCAGATGCACGCACAGCAGACAAACATCAACGATTTTTTTTGTTAAAAAGTGAATTAACTCTTTGTTAACCAGCATATTTACATTATTTTGTTATGTTATTTTGTTACGTCAATTTCCTAGTTAATTATAATTTGTTTTAAGTTAGTTTTTATGTTTTGTTTTTTGTTTAAAATCTAATCACAACGATTCTTTACTAACTTTAGTACACCATGACCAAAATTACATATAATACGCAAACGCGTTTAATAATAAGAGTTGAGATGATTCTTCAAAATCTTCATATTAAGGCCAGCTTGTTAATAAGGGCATTTCAATCAAGTCCGACGGCTGGACGCAATTCACAGAGTTGCCTGTATGTTGGAAGGACGTCTCAAAAACTTACAGATCGTATCTCGGAACATATTCCATCCGCGTTGAGAAATATGAAGGGCGTTCGTGAGTGTCAACATCCCGAACGAAAGTGTAAAGCTGATAGATTGTGATTTGGCCATCGGTACACATCTACTACACCAGCACGACAGTTTATGAACCTATACGAATTATTGTTTTGGTATATCAGCTAAAGGTAGATCAGCTTTTTTATCTGAGAGTTTTAGAAGCGGTTTTTACCTTGCGGACAAAAGGAGTTTGTGTTTTCACTGAAATTGTTTTACCAGTTCTGGCACCTCCAAATTGTTGGTAGGTCTTTACGATTGTCCAATCAGCGGTCGACAATTTCTTTTTTCGATCCCTTTCCTTTTTTTGTGAGTTATCATAAATGATGCTTGAATGTTTGAACAACTCGTTCTTTGCACGAGCCATTCTGATGAGGGTGCAATGATCTTCACCCAATGGTACCTCTAAGCCACAATGAAATGGTAATCAGTTTGCTGTAAAGGAGTGCAAAGACCGGAATGCTGCTGCTGTATGAGAAGAGTCGATAAAGCTAACAAATTTTGTTGTTACTAGGCTACCCAGGCCCTTATTCACCCGGGGAAGCTATTAAGGGGAGGCTCCCAATTTATGATTAGCTCTCCCATACTGAAATGTCAAGTTTCATCTTAGGAGTTCTGCGACAAATTTCCCAAATTCGAATAGACGTCCCCCAAAGTTGATCATATCCCCCAATTTTCTTTTAACCTGAGGGCCCGAGGATACCAACGAAAAAAATATTGCAGAATCTTAGCAGTCAGTTGTAGTCTTTAACACCATTCCAGATATTACTATCCAAGGAAAACTTCACCTACAAAGATGCAGTCGAATAAACCAGTTGCTGTAAAATCAGGTATTATATGTACTTAATCAATTCTGTGTTTCATTATTGCTATCGACATAGTTGTCACTATTCCTTCCTACCAAATAGAAAAGCCAACATTTCACCCACTTTCAAAGAAACGATACAACTGTCAATCATAATAAGCGGACATTTTAAGGAATTGGTCTTTGTTTAAAGATTTGTTAAACACTTAAATTCGCCGTTATTCTCATTTGGCTTTAGTCTAGCTAATTCGTGTGATGGCTGTTTATGGACATGCCTCAACGCATTTCTAGCGTTCTTGGAGTCTGTTTGCTGCCCTTTCCCTTGTCATGGAGCATAGCTACCCCTTTCCCTTATCATGGACTATAGCTACCCCTTTTCCTTATCATGGAGCATAGCTGCCCCTTTCCCTTGTCATGGAGCATAGCTACCCCTTTCCCTTATCATGGAGTTTAGCTACCCCTTTCCCTTATCATTGAGCATAGCTACCCCTTTCCCTTATCATGGAGCATAGCTACCCCTTTCCCGTATCATGGAGCATAGATACCCATTTCTCTTATCATGGAGCATAGCTACCCCTTTCCCGTATCATGGAGCATAGCTGCCCCTTTCCCTTGTCATGGAGCATAGCTACCCCTTTCCCTTATCATGGAGTTTAGCTACCCCTTTCCCTTATCATATTTGGTTGTAAAATTTCAAAATCTGAGACTTGGCAACGCTAGGCCATGAAAAACTGTATAATTCCCACTACAGCTACAGACCTATCTCTGGTAATTTATTATTATTTTCAGAATTATGATATAGATTATATAAGGATTATAATTATATACTTTACATAAAGTTAATAACGAAAGTTTGTCTTCACAGCCAGTTTTTCAAGATTTGATGAAACTCAAGTTAAGCCAATGATAAAATTACTCATGGTGATGGGTTAAGGTTATTTATTAGCAAACCAACTAGCAAGCATGCAAAACTTTTAAATAATTTTTTGCCACGAGTAAGTTCATGAAATTACAATTGCTGTCTGAATACTGGATACACATAAAACAAAGAGAGTATCTGGCAAAGTGATGACACCATTACAAAAAAAAATTTGGAATTTTTCTATCGGTCAGTCATTGGATAAATGTGGGCCAAAATTATAACAGTCAGACACTATTATGAACTAGTAAATTAAATTTTGCAGCAGAGTAGCACGATCATTGAACCATTCTTTAAAAAAAGTACTTCAAATATTATGGCAACAATGAAAAGCAGAGAATGCCCTTCGTTAGATGGATTCTTACCTACCGTGAATTAGTACATAGAAACCAGTGCAGTTTTTACAGTAGGGATCTTTTCTTTATAGATATTTTCCTTAGAGATTTTCTCGAAGAGTGATATTTTCCTTAGAGATTTTCTCCAAGAGTGATAATTTCCTCAGGGATTTTGTCCAAGAGTGATAGTTTCCTTAGCGATGTTCTCCAAGAATGATATTTCCCTTAGGGATTTTCTCCAAGAGTGATAGTTTCGTTAGAGATTTTCTCCAAGAGTGATATTTTCATTAGGGATTTTCTCCGAGAATGATATCTTCCTTAGGGATTTTCTACAAGAGTGATACTTTCCTTAGAGATATTCTCCAGGAGTGACATTTTCCCTAGGGATTCTCTCCAAGACCGATAGTTTCCTCAGGAACTATGTCGAAGAGTGATATTTTCGTTAGGGATTTTTGCCAAGAGTGACATTTTCCTTAGAGATTTTCTCCAAGAGTGATACTTTCCTTAGAGATTTTCTCCAAGAAATCGCTTCTCGGCCTTTTCGTAAGGGATGGATGTAGTATCTGTTCTCATTGATGAGAGATTCTTTCCATAATCCGTGAGTGGCGCTCCTTCTCGGCGGTTGAGTGTGCCTCATTGCTGGCTTCTCTGCCTGGTAGCCTAAATTTTAGGGGAGCCTTTGGATGGCCAAGCTGCCCTTTATTTATTAGTTAGCCAGTTTGGTGGTTTTCGTGTTTATTTAGGGTAGTTTCAATGTCAGACCCAGTCCTCATGAGGGATCATTGATAGAGAGACTGCCCTAATGAAATACCCCTTCGAATGCCTCCTGTTCTACAAGAGTCAATTGGTGAATAGTGAAAAATGCTAGTACAACTCTCTTGATTAAGCAACACCAATAGGTCATTTACGTGCCTCCCCGTGTATGTATTTTAGGAAGCACTGCATCATAACTCGCGCTCTTTATAGCTATATAGTTATAGCTTTATAGCTATAACTGTATCATCGTTCCTCGTTTATAATGGAACGCATGTTGTATTCTCAACTAATTATAAAAGACGACGTTGGGCCCACTGGAGCCCATGGTGCTTCCTACAACCTCAGATTTTACTTTTGCATACTTCTTTGTAAAATGCTTTGCTTTCATAGTTGCAGCTCTTTCACCCTTTTTGTAATTTTGTTCTAGGTTAAAAATGTGAACTGTTGACTTACTTCACTCAGCGTACTCCAGGGAGCCTTGCCACATTTGTCTTTGCAACTTGTTTCCTTCGGATTCTATCTGTTGCCAATCTTTCTGAAGAAACTGTTGATTTGTTTCATTTGTTTTACCTCAGTGATGACCGATCACCGGAAATTTTTAGAAACAAACTTGAAAATTCCATGCAAATGAAAGCTGTTATAGGAGAGACCAAAAGACCAAACTGTCTTATTATTGATGAAATCGATGGAGCACCAGCTGTGAGTATCACTGCCAATATTTGTAACGGTTGTCTGAAATGTGTATATAGGAGACTGCGGTATGATCAATCTTTGTTTCTCCCCAAATATGTTACATTTTAAAGTTTGACTGCTGTACTGATGACTGTATTTCATCATGCTTGCTAATTCTTAGGTATTTGAAGGTTAAGTGTACGTGTACGTGTAAGAAAGGTATTCACTTTTCATCTCTTGAAGAAAAGGAGGGTTTATTTGTTTGTGTCCTTTTACACGCTAGAATCACCTTAAACCAAGCACTTTTGCAGATATGTAAAAGACTTCTAGTTTCTGTCCTTTTTAGCAAGGGCGCACTATCCATTGCAGTAGATATAAGTCACCTATTAAAAAGACGCATGCGCATCAAGAAAGGATCATTTTATACCAAAGCAATAGTGAATCTACAGATAATTATATTTTAGATAAGGGACATGTGAAATGACAAGACCAGATAACGCAGGTTTTATTTTGGTAGTAAAAAACAGTCGAGAAACGTAAATATATACACACCAATATAAACTAAAGAATTGACCCTAAATAGTATTTCTTCAGAATAAAATAGAGTAATTGTAGTCAAAAATGTGTGTAAGTTGTACATTGGTCTCCATTCTTACAAAGTTGCCCCTCAGAATGTAATGCAATAGGATTTGGGCACTGGGGGCAGGGATGGTGCTGCACTAACGGAGACAAGGATTTCCAGCTCCTTTATTGTAAAGTAGCGTTTTATTCCCTCCTATTAAGATATTTATGAAATAGCAAGGCTCTCATATTTACCTTACCTTTAGACAAGAGCCACCGATGCCAGTGGGGCAGTGTTCTATCTGCCGTCCACTTCGTTTACCAAATAATAATAATTGAAAATGTAAATGTATTAGACGCCAAGTTCTTTAATGATGTACAAAAGTCTTCTAACGAGTCGAAATGCTGTTAACACAAAATCTGAAAACCGATTTCTTGTCTTCTTATGATCACTAAGATGATTTTTTCTAAACTTGGTCGGCCTCATTTTCAGACCATCGTGAGAGGCACTACAGAACGTTATGAATTATGAGCACTGCAATAGAATACTTTCCATTTTTCAGGGGACTTAATAAACTCGCTATGCAATGCATTCTGCACCACTGACCTGCTACTATTGGTTTAAATAGCGCCGTCGGTGCCTATTCGTAACAAATTTTTTCTTACATCCCTTGTGCGTTAATCTGACGTTGGGGGTTTTCATCGAATCGCCATGTGACGTGACTGGCAACCCCCGGCTAATTAATTTTCCACCCAGAACGTTCTTATTCCAACCCCACCGCCTATTAATTTTTACGTAATCTCCAACCCATGACAATTTTTTGAAGAGGTACTTTGGCGGGCAAGCAGAAAATGTCTTTATTAAAATATGAAAATCACACATTGATACTTTCATTGATCAGGAGGACGAGGGGAACATTTTTAAAGTCTTGGAAGACATGTAGGAGACTGTCATGACTTCGAATAACTGGCTTTTTGTTGTGTTGTATTACCCTACGTTTAGGGAGTTACAGTTGATTGTAAACATTGAGTTTTGACTTTTTGCTCATTTTCCGTCTATTCCAACCTCCCCATCTTTTTCAACCTCTCCGTCTATTAGGCACCCAAGAGTAAGGCCTGTGAATCGGTAGTACTCCAAGGTCATTTGGAATTAAACGGGAACATTTAAGTAATGAATAACTTTATTTCCTGTTCTTTTTCAACTCTTGTTTTCCGATATTAGTGATCGACCAAAAACTTTTAAAATTCCTCTAGGCACGTACAGTTAACAAATTCACGAATTTATAACAAGTTAGCTTCAAACATCATCAAGAGTAAATTCTTACACCCCCCTTTAAATAAATGAAAAGCTCCAATCGGCCTCCATAAAGCGCTAATACGGGCGCCATAAAGGAGTACAGATTAGGGCCCCGGATAGATTTGAGCCATCCCCAGGTGCTTCAGAGGCTTCACCTCAACAAATCTTCTATTCGCTTGCCGCGAATAAACAATTTCGGAAACTCTTTTTGACATTAACGGTCATAATGCATCATGATCACGATCAGCATCACCATCCAGAAGATACTGCATACGTTTGTGTTCATTACTCAATCAATAGACGGGCAATGCTGGGTATTCCTGCTAGTAGTGTAGAAAGTTGTAACCTCAAAGCACTCCTTCCTGAAGTTTACTTATGTGAAATATCACTTACGAGCAATTTTTATCTTTGTTACATATACAATTGACCTTATGTACAGTATTGTATTTTCTGAAATGAATTCTTAGAAAGCTTTTGTTTTCAAACCATATCAATTTTGAAAGCCCGTGTTATAGTTGCCAAGTGGCATGTGGAATCCTAACTTTTTGACAAATTTGTATCTAGAAACCATAGAGAATGGTTCCAAATATATAAAAAGGGCAAAATGGCATTTAAAACAAGTACAACCACATGTTAATGTTCGAAGAATGCATATCGTGATACATAATCGACATCTTTTCTTTCAAGTGGTTTAGCTACGATCGTTGAGACTTTTTATCTTTACTATTGGTTCCGATATTTGTCACGAATACTTATGTTTCTCAGATATTTAGAATTGAAAACTATTGTATTGCTCAAAACAGCTTTTAAGATATTTCTTGCTGATTTTGATTCATGAAATAAAGCGTAGCAACTTCCATTCCATTTCAATCAGACTTACATCCGGTAAACATTTTTCGACATAACTACCTTACCTTATAGTACTAACAAAAACACATATTTTACCAATAATTTCGCAATAAAAACAATTTAATTCAACTTCTTAGGTGTCGAAGTATTTACAACCTGAATATCAAAGCATAAAACCACGTTTTATACAAGTTATACGTGTTAAAACAGCCGCGGGCCTACTACTGGCCTACTACTGGCCTAAAGAAAATTTTCATTTTTCCTAATAGTCAATCTGGCACTTATCGTGTGCCGAAGATGTTATTGGTACAAAATAATTTACGTTAATTGTTACAGATCATCGTTCGATAGCAATTTTGGGTACTTTGTATTAATTTATGATTATTTGTATTGTATGATTACAACAAAAAATAGACGACTAACTGGAATAAGTAACTTAAAAAAATAAATTTAAGATTGGGGCGTACGATTGTTCGGGAGATATTAAGAAATAAAATAGTTTTGTCTAATTCAATATCTCAGGTATATTGCTCACATATCAAAGGAGAAAAAAATACTATCAATGAGGATCCTAACTTCTCCACTGATTATATGGATACTTATATGAATTTCCCACTATCGGTAATCGACATTCATTGCACTTGTAATCAACATCATCATACTCAACATCATTCTCCACCGGGAAAAGCGGTCCCTCCCATAATGAACAGGATTCCTGACCAATGCAATCCTCGAAATGACAATATCAATCATTGACACACCGTTACGTCAGATACGGTTTAATAAGCATTGTTTTTGGGAAGAAGCATCCTTTTGAGGGAAAGGTATAACAACAAGGCCAAAAAAAAAAAGAAAAACCGTTACTGTTTGCAGAAAAATAGTTTTCAGAGCTCACAAGACGAAAAATGACCATTTTGGGGGGAAATGATGACGTCATCACATATTCACGTGATAAAATTTCAATTTTTTTACATTTTTTTAAAGTTCCTATATCAACCTACACGTGTGCTACGTTTTGTGATCCAAAATGTCTTCAAACAAATTTTGAGCAGGGGGTGAATTCCTCTTCAGCCACCAAATTGGCTCACTCTTTCGGTGTAGCGCCATGTGTCCCTATACGAGAAGGCCAGCTCCGTTATTGAATTTCTATCAACTTGTTGAAGTGGGTCGCAAATGAAAGCTCGAGGGCCCTGGGCTGGCAACTCTGGTCTACCAATAATAAGCCTATTAGCTTTTTCTCTCTCAAGAACCAAGTTCATCAAGGCAAAAAGAATATTTTGCTACTCGTAATACTTTGAATGCTACTGTATGAATTAAAAAGCTTTTGTTCTTCCTTCCCCGTACGATTCCGTGGGACGGTACAATTTTCCTTAAAACCGACAAAGTGACAGCGATATTTATAGTTTCATCAGCATCGTAGGTTGAATTTGTCTGGTTTCGTAAAGTAATCGATAACGGAAGAAACGTATTTAATATGTAGCCGAAGGAACTCAACCCATTAATGACTTTGTCCCATAAATGGGACACTTCATTTTAGGCTTGTATTTTCAAGATAACTAAATTTTCAACACAATCCATTTTTTCTGTCTTGGAAGTGGTCCTTCTAATGCAACTATTTTAATTTATTTTTGAATTTGCTGAAAAATTGGTGGTTTGACAGGTGTCAAAATAAGTGTTATCGCATTTTTGTCTTCTTTCCGAAAGCACATATTTTAATTGACACTTACTTTTGAAGGATGTCTGAAAAAAAAAAATCAAACATCCTAAATATATCAACCAACTACTATTAAGTCTAAAAAGTTTAAACTATGAAATATATTGTTAATTATCCATTTTATGGACCCATTTGTGTGCGTCCCATATATGGGACACTGGGACTGATGCTCTGCTTTGAAGTCAGGCCAGTTTTGAAGCTCGATTTATCATTCTGCTTGTTCTTATTGTCTACAAAGGTGCTTTTACAGACAAATATTATGTTGCGATAAACCCAGTGAGCTATTATAACTATAGCGCTGCTTAGGCTGCAAAGCTGTGAAATAACTTGTCAGCGGGAACAAGAGGATGTCGCTACTTTGGTAGTTTTAACCGTCACATGGCGCAGCGATGCCCCCTATCTGTTTTTGGGTGAATAAGTGTTTGCTCCAAGTATGAAGTTGATGGCTACTGTTTTAACACTTTACAGCGAAATTATTTCATATTGAAGGGTGTCATTTGCTTAGTTTTTGCCATTTTGAAGTGTCAGCAAACCGCAAAAGGATCGAGGGAAGTGGAAAACTGAATACTGTCAGGCGCTGATGGTTAACCTTGGGCGACCACTGCCAAACTGTGGGGTGATCAAACAAGTGGAAGCCGGTCTTTATATATACTGAATCGATACATTTTCCTCTGTAAAGAATATTACGGTCCTTTCTCAGGAGGTCAGTGTACCTGCCACTGATAAAAACAGATTCGTGACTTCCATTTAACATGACGGCACAAGAAATAATGTGAGCTTCACAGCTGCAACTTGGTGCTGTGTACTAGTTTAAAGAGGATCTTGAATGTAGGTGTGTTCTATCCTGAATCGAGAGCCTAATCACTAACCTTCGTATTGGTATATTTTATTTATTTCTATGTCAGACTCACTGGTATAGTAGTGCTGATGTGCGGAATTGAGCTTCATTTGCTTGCCAATGTATTAATGACTTTTTCGATACCCCTTAACCCATTGAAGGTAGTCATCGTTCTCCTTGCTGGAAATTTGTCCGAGGAAACATTCCCTGTACCTAATCTCTTAAATTTCAAGGCATTGTGTCAAAGTATTGACCATAGTAAAATAATGTCTTTCTGACAAAAACCTTTTAAAAGGATGACATAGTTTCGTATACCTCGAGTAAGTTATGAAACCTATAATAGCATTTTATTAGCTTACGTTTCCATGAAAAATCGTTAAGTTATAAGGGCTTTGTTAAGCTGAGCCGAAGGTATTTTGTTTATGTTCACATCATATTACGTTTTGTCATTATGTTTCACCTACGCGCCTTGTGTTGGGCACTTATCTTTATGATAAGAATTCAACCGACTTAGTAGCGGCGTTTATCGATTCGATAAACACGTTCTTGGTAATAGGAGGGCCTTAAACTTCTCCACTGTATAGCGTGTTTGCACAAATTTCAATTATTTCAGACAAAGGAACGTTGGTAAAGAGACTGCTCATGTCAAACGAACACATAAACGTCTGTTGTTGGTCGATCCTTAGATTTTGCATAGTTTTGGCAAACTTAAATGAATCTTTGATGAAGCTTCCTAAAAAATGTTTCTGTACAGGTTTTAAAATTTCTGATAAGCACTGGGCTAGTTCGTGCTGTGAGGAGCCAATCTTTGACAAAAATAGGCCGAAATGGTAAACCTTCCTTATGTGTTTTGGGTAACTCATACATGCGAGGTCGTCGAAAGCCTGTAAGTGTAATTAAATCATAAATTTCTCTTGGCAAAGGTTTCTTCACCAGGTAATATACATATTAAGTATAATATTCATTTTTAAAAAGGAAAATTGTCAAAATTCAAGGGCAAATTCCAAATTTTGTGAGGTTAATGTCCCCTCATGCCCGCCCATCACGATAGGCGTGGTTTATCATAATTTTACAAATTTTTTTCTCTAATCTAACAAAAATCATAACCAGAGTAAATAATCCGGGTGTGGTTTATGAAGGGCTCTTAGGATCATTTTCAGCTTCTTGAGCTGTACAAACGTTTTCTTCACATTATTTGGATAGCTATGTATCTATATGGCACATTTAGGTTTCAATCCTTACAAAAGGTTTGGAAGTAAGTGGGTTGGGGTTTTACAAATTCACTCCTTGTTATTTTATTCATCTAATTGTTAAGAGGAGGTAAATAAACTAGTACCACGTAAGTATCTCGTGACTCAAGTTGATACAGCCTGATTTTCCTCTTCTGTAATTTGTCTGTATTTTAGCGAGTTTATTGGTACATTCCAAGTGATACTTAATACATGTTACTACATAAACAATATCGCCTTCACTAATTGGAGGACTTAAGCGAGGCATCAGGTATTTATATACCTTCATTTGATTCGTTTGAACAAGCTCTGTACTAATTATGAAACTTTGACAAAACTATGTCAAGAAATATCAATCCAGCAGTTGAAAGAACGCCACAGAGTACAGAGGAATGTTGCTATTTCTTAGCTGGAAACTTCCTCAGCATATAGTAAAGGAAATACCACTAAAACGAATTCTAGAGATTTCCATTTTGTCTAGTTTTAAGAATGAGGAATTATAAAAACTTATGAGAAGATGTATTCTTAACACAAATTTTGTTGAATGGAAGTGTCGTGCACTGTAGTTTTAATGAACTTCAATATAACTTCGTCGATACTTATCGAAAGACAATGTTGTGGTTTTACTTTTACTGGGGAATGTTCGATAAACTTTTATAGTTCTTCACCATTCTATACTTCTTTCATTTTGCAATTCTTTCTCTTGCGATTGTTTTTGTTAGGGTCTTCCTTACCTACTCTATTCATGGGCCTGACCTTCCTCATTCGTCACGTTCACATCAGAACAACCGTCACATTTTCTTGGCGGTTCACACCCATCACTCATCATCACATTTTCTTGACTCCGGAAAGCCAGAGTAATATTCCTCCACCAGAAAGGCAAAAAATGACATGCGTAAAACTACCTTGCTCTTTTCTCTCTGCCTCGCCTACGTGGTCTTTAAGAAAATGTTCAACTCCATTAGACATCGGGTAGCGAGGACCGGAAAGCTTTAGGCATTGGATAGCCCCAACCTATCTGGTATCTAATTTGCTGCGATGGAGTGCCTTTATAGCCTGCCGGATCTTGCCCGACTTGTGATTTTAGAATTTCATTCTAAAAGAGAGAGTCGCAGGAAGAGAGTGCCGATAGTTTTGAATGAACCAGTGACATAGTCTCGAAAGTGTACAAAACAGATACATTTTGGTACCAATTTTACTAGGAAAGCAGTGGTGGTACCACATAGGTAACAGATGTGTATTGAATAGCATAGGTACAGAGTAAATCAAAGGCTTACAAAATAACAACTTCTATCTGGTAGAAAAGCTATCGATACCTTACAAGTGAAGACTTAAACTCACTCTCGTACTGACATGGCCGACGAAATTAGAATCTTAAAAGGCAAACAGGGCTGCCAATGTGATGTGATGTGATGTGATGTGATGTGATGTGATGTGATGTGATGTGATGTGATGTGATGTGATGTGATGTGATGGAATATGAGATGATACGATGCGATACGATACAATACGATGCGATGTGATTTGATGTGATAAGATATGATGTGATATGAGATGAC
Source organism: Alatinidae sp. Z8VKAUB7J3 (assembly GCA_010016025.2). Classification (NCBI taxonomy): domain Eukaryota; kingdom Metazoa; phylum Cnidaria; class Cubozoa; order Carybdeida; family Alatinidae; species Alatinidae sp. Z8VKAUB7J3. The sequence goes on from JAAAKM020073195.1 coordinate 129,204,959, forward strand.
TTGATATGATATGATATAATGTGATATAATGTGATTTGATGTGATTTGATGTGATGTGATGTGCTAAATTTACAACTTTATTGAACTTTTTACTCGTTTTGTTCTGTTGACTAGCTATTTACTAATCCTACCATGGCACTTAAATATCATCACCTGCTGGCAATCGCTGTAGGCAGATACGTACAGATTACTGTCACAAATTATTTTGGTGCGGGATGCTCATCTATCGAAATACAAGTTGCAAGCTATGGTAGGGAAACATTTTCGATTTTTGTAATAAAATTTCATAAACATAAATTTCAGTTATGTTTATGTCTTAGCCTATTTAACCGATTTAATGGTTTGTTTCAAATTCTAAATATATAGAACTATAACTTATGAAACTAACATCAAGTAAAGATATTATTTCTAAAAGGTGAACTAAAAATTATTTGTGATGAGAGTGACATCATCTATGGCTATGAAATGTTGCGCAATGTTAAAAATTTTTATAAATTTTGTAAAAAGGCCCTGAAAAATACTTTTTGAATTACATTTTGATGCTTCAAATGCTTTTAGTATCTTTAGGGTATTTCTGTAGCATACATTCTATAAAGGCAAGATATTTTAGGTTTTGAGAAAATTATTTTACAAAAATGTATGAGTTTTGAAACTATTAAAATAGTTTCTTACATATAATCCATCGGTTTTTATTTATTTTTAACATTATGACTAAAACATTTCTACCAAACATCTAAAATATAACTCTTAATTCACTGTTGGTACAAAATTCATCTTAAGATGTGATTATTTCATAATTATTTTGCATATATTGTTATATAAGGTTCTCTAGTGAATTGCACCTTATTGTACAACATATTTTATAAATTTTTAGTGAAATATCCAAAATTTTTGCATTTGTCACTGATCACATTTTAGAATTATAAATCGTCGGTACAAAATTTAAGGGATTAAAAGTATTAAATACTGTTAGGCTGTTTGTATTTCAAACTTTAAAATTATTGTTTCGTCACAAAACTGTTATATATATATATATATATGGCATTGTCACCCAATAACTATAAACGTAACGGGCTTAAACTCTTACTAAAGTTGGAAACAACTCGTTTCAAATTTAGGGCGTAAACTCAAAATGCCTTTCTGTCTTCGGACGCCATTTTGAAAAGACACTTTAGCTAATTTTTTTTGGTTACGAGTTATATTTTGCATTTTTGGTTGTTATTTCTAAATTAAAGTGCTCAAAAGATAAAAAATAAAAATTTCTAGTGAAGATTTTTACCCTCATTGACGACGTACACCTTTCCCGAAAATATTGATGTCAGCAAAATTTAAGGGATTAAAAGTATTAAATACTGTTAGGCTGTTTGTATTTCAAACTTTAAAATTATTGTTTCGTCACAATACTGTCATACATATATATGGCATTGTCACCCAATAAATATAAACGTAACGGGCTTAAACTCTCACTAAAGTTGGAATCAGAGGTCTACTTTTAAGTAAGAGAAAAGCCACATCAGAGCCTTGAGATCTTTTGGGCGTGAAATTAAAAGAATGTAACCACAAATCGGCCACCGGTTGATTTCAACATCGGGACAGAACGAGTATGGAGAAAAATTTGAAATTAAAGTAATCCAAACAAATACTCAATGCAACTTTTATTAGCAATGACAAAATGAACTCCATTCAAGTGTTACCTAAAATATAGGGAAGCGTACGGGTGAAACAGACAAAAAGGACTTTTTCTAGTATACAAATTTATCACCACTACCTTCCATTGTAGGTGGAGAGGATGAAAGACGCATCATGAGTTATTACCAAGCTGCATCGTAACAGTACTACCTGAACATCGATCAGGTATTCTTACGTTAAAAGCTGGTTAAAAAATAAAATTTCAACTAAGCCTTGTTGGAATGGGGAAAAGCCATTTGCAAGAAATGTTGAAATGGTAGACTTTGATAAAGATGGGGCTGTTCAAATTTACTTTGACGTTCCTTTACTTTGGGCATTACTAAAAAGTCCATCTTATTATAGGTCCATTCGAGAAAATGAATTACGACACAATTTGATTTACTTTAAAAATCTGGGATAGCTATTGATTAAGTACATAAAAAGTAGCAAAAGCCATCACCTATTTCTTTCTCGAATGAAAAAAGGTTTCTGGTGTTTATCCCCCAAAAAATGCATTTCGACAAAATTTAAGTTCGAAAACAAAATCTGTATTTGAGGGAACATTGGTGAACGAAAGAGGTTCTTCAATTTAATTTAAAATATGCACTTCCATTTATATTTACTTAAAAAATGGGGCATAGCTACTGATTATCTACATAAAAAGGAGCGAAAGCCATCATCTATTTCTTTCTCGAACAAAAATTCTTTCATGTGTTTATCTCAAAAAAATGCATTACGACAAAATGTGATTTCAAAAACAGGATCTGTATTTAAGAGATCATTGATGAACATAAATGTTTCTTTTCTTTGAAGTAAAGTGTGCACTTGCATTCAAATTTACTTACTAAATGTAGGATAGCTATTGACTATGTATACAAAATGTAGCAAAAGTCATCATCTGATTCTTAATCGAATTAAGAGAAGATTTAAGTGTTTATCTCAAAAAATGCATTACGACAAAATGTGTATTCAAAAACAGAATCTGCATCTAAGGAATTATTGGTGAACGTAAATGGCACTTTTCTTTGAAGTAAAGTGTGCACTTGCATTCAAATCTACTTACTAAATGTAGGATAGCTATTGATTATGTGTAAAAAATGTAGCAAAAGCCATCATTCCATTCTTGGATCATTGGTGAACGTAAATGGTTCTTTTCTTTGAAGTAAAACGTGCCCTTTCTTTAAAATTTTCTTACTAAATGTAGGATAGCTATGAGTTATCTATAGAGAAAGTAGCAAAAGCAATCACCTATTTCATAGTGGAATAAAAAAAACTTCAGGTGTTTATCCTAAATAAATGCATTACGACAAAATCTGATTTCAAGAACAGAGCCTGCATTTAAGGGATCATTGGTGAACGCAAATGGTTCTTTTCTTTGAAGTAAAGTGTGCACTTGCATTTAAATTTACTTACAAAATGTAGGATAGCTACTAATTATGTGTAAAAAATGTAGCAAAAGCCATCATCTAAAGGAGAACGGGCACAGAAAAACATAATTAAAAAATGTGTGCATCAGGAACAACTAGTGATACATTTACCAAAAGCACAAATGAGTTTTTGGGGCCATAATATATTATCATTTTATTATCACAGAAAGATAGATGACACTCGACCAAGAGGTACAGCGAGATGATTCTATCAGAACCCGCTGAAAAGGTGTTGAAGAAAGATATTGGACATCATCAGGAGCTGGCAAATTTCACTAAACTCTAAATACTGAAATGCAAATTGTGCTGGATCCTCCGGATCGGAACCCTACCTTGAACAGCCTGTCCAATGCACCTTTGCTTCAAAATTAACGCTCATCCATTTATTGGTAATTCAGGCAAATACCAACCGGACACTGTGCACTTAAAGCCCTCCTTAGAAAAAGCATCAAACACGACTACTAACTTTTGTCAACGATTGTTACCCAAACAGGGAGAGAGTCAAACAGAGATCATATAAGATTGGATGAAACAGCCATTTTATACACTATCTTTCTTCCACGTGACCTGGTCGTCAAGGAGATGTACAGCTTACATGCAATGAAATTCACTTCTCCTTCCTTCCTTCCTGTTTTATCAGTTCTTATTGCAATGATTTTGTTTTAAGAATGATCAGTGTAACACAAGATGTCTCAAATTCAGTTGTAAGCTTGTATAAACATATTAAGTTGTTTTGGATCGAGAAATGGACGCCTGACAATAACCAGAAATAATTTCTTTCACAGCAGTTGGGTCTGCGAAGGCAGTCATGCCTGTTTTGATCGTTTTTTCAGTGTTTGTCTCTGTTTGGGGTAAACTTTGAACAATGTACTTATTTCGAGGTTTAAAAACAAGGCAGTTGAAATTCACTATTTGATCGGTTCTCGTACAGGGAAACGGCTTCCTTCCAAACTTATTTAAAACGTTTGGAACCAAAATAGTACACTCTTCCTTTAATGGGAATCAAACTATTTATGTTCTGAAATTGCCAACCTTAGGAAAATTAAATTTCTCCGCTTGGACACGCTCAGTCTTGTCTCCTTTTCAATGATTGCCTGTTTTGCGATGTTTTTCATTTGGTCATCGTTGTTGCATAAAATGCAATGGCAAAATGTAAACAATAGGGAGAGTTTGTACCGTATCTGAAGATGTTTCTGTAAGATGGCTAGTTATCAACGCACAAGTTGTTGTCCTCGTCTAAGCTGTTTCGAGAATAAGGTGTTTCATCTTCAGAGTATTGGAAACTGAATCTATTTGCTCCTCTTGTCATGTTGAACTCAGAATCTCCTAGAGGTCTGTGGTTGCACATGGTTGTAAAGTGCCACCATATTGATTTTGTTTTTGTTATGTGTTCTACGTGAGGAATGAGAACCAGATATGTGAGAATTGGTAGAGAATGTTGCTGCTATGTCTCTGGTGATGTGAGGGATGAATTGCTTTTATGATTTTTTCTTGTGGCAGTCTTGGTCTGTAAGTTAAAAATGTACTAATCAAAAGTGTGTTTTCCTTTCCATCAGTATTCCTCAATCTGCCGACTCGCTATATCTAATTGTTTTACCACGACATTCTTGTGTCCATTTCCCCGCTATTCCAGGAAACTTTTTAGTTTATCAAATAGGTCGTTTATACTCTTTGAATCTACTCGATACTGTTATTTTCTGCTGATGGGACAGGATTCTTTGGTTATGATAGTACCTGGCAAAGGTTGTGGTTGTAAAAGTAGTAGGCCCGCGTCACTTTAACACTCTAAAACTCTTTATTGGCTAATGATCTTACAAAGATGTTTGGCACGTTTATATTTTAGCTAACAAATTGAAAAAAAAATATTTTAATTTGGTACGAATGACGTCATCTATGGGTATGAAATGTTGCGCAATATTCACAAATTTCACAAATTTTATTAAGAGGCCTTAAAACATTTTTTATATTACATTTTGAATTTTAAAGGGATTTTAGTATCTCTAGGGTATTTCTGCACGTATATGTTGTATTTAGGCGAGACATTTAAGATTTTGAGAACATTATTTTCCAAAATGGATGAGCTTGAAACTACCATAATGGTTTCTTACTTATAATCCATTGGTTTTTATTTATTTTGAGCATTATGACTAAAAAATATCCACCAAACATCAAAAGTATAACTCTTAATTCACTGTTGGTACAATACTCATCTAAAGATGTGATTTTCTTATAATCATTTAGTTAGCCTGTTTGGTGGATTTTCTGTTTATTTAGGGTAGTTTCAATGTCGGACCCACTGCTCATCAGGGGTCTTTGATTGAGAGACTGCCAGGAAAAGGGACAGTTGCCATGACTTAGGATAAAAGAGCAAGAATACGTTCTCTCTTTGCTGGTTATCAAAACTATTAGTAATGAGTAATAAACTGAGAGTGTTTGCAAATAAAGGGAATTTTTGATGTTGACTCTTAGCCTGTTCTTTAATTCTAAGAAAAAGCCGCTTTCCCGCGGTAAATTCGATTAAGCGTCCACTTTTTTACAGAAACGTTACTCGCAGAAGTCCAACGCACAGTTAATTTTAGGTCATGATAACTTCTATCAAGCAACTTCATCTCCTGAACCAGCCACAAGCCGCCTCGAAAAATTTTGGAAAATAAGGAGCCATTTCCTTCCGATACCGAAGTACCATCTTATCACATGTATTTTACGTCTTTATGTCACGTCGGGTCACGTCCCTGTACCATCAGTTGTTCTGTATAACTTATCTAAATATGTATACTGACTCATTATATTCAAGGGGGGATGCCTCATGTACAATTACTGTGCCTACGAAAGGTTGCCATAGCGGAACCACTTCGACATTACTCACGTAACAATGTAATTTCATTTTACCTAAGTTTTACGCAATAAGGTCAATTCAATTTATAGCTGCATAGAAGCGCTTTTCTTAATAGGCCTATTATCTACACCTTCATTCAGAAAAAGAAAAAAACAGATCGCAGTAATCCTTAGTCTATGCTACTCTCGCTACTTGCATAAAAAAGCCTGTCCGTCGCCGCTGCAATTTAGTAGAATTTGTCTGCGCGGCACATCATATCACAAAACCTTAATGATATGTCGTATAGTAGACCCCTATCATTAGAACTCACGGTGACTGTTCTCACATATGGACAGATGACACTCGAGGGCATAATTTGCTGGAAAAAGTTGACTTGAGTTGATCCAGCGCTGCTGTAAAGTATCGACGGACTTCGGTTAAGCACGGTCCTCGCCGCTGGATTTTATCACAATTTTGTAACTTTCACGTACTCTTGGGTGCCTAATAGACGGGGGTGAAATAAGCCTCACAAGAAGCGATCCTTTTGTAAACTATGTTTAAAATCCCCAATCCAAACAAACGAATTAAGTATCTTGCTCCCAATATTATATTTCAACTTATGTGAAATGTTTTATGTTAATTGTTTCCTTATTTCTACCTCTTTTATTTCTCTTTTTACAGCTTCTACTAAATTTAAATTTTGTTAAAGGATCGTAATGTTTTGCCTAAATTTCTGTTTAAACTCTTTTCACCTGAATCAGGATCCCCTGTACATTATTCTCCTCAACGGCGACCTTTTTGCGATAGAGTGCACACTAAGGATGTGGGTAACCAGGGTCTTCCATCCTTTTCTATCTTGTATCGGTGTCAGTAGCTTCCCCACTGTTACCTTTGCTTTACGTTCAGAATTCTAATCTGTTATCCACTTTCCCTAGCAATGAGAACCGTTATCTACCCCTTCTTACTTTACCATTAATGAAAGCACCAATGAGAAGTTCTCAAAACCATCTTTTCTCATTGCAAGGAGCATAGTGGGTGTGATGTACCAAGGAATTGCATGACTTGAGCCGTGGCATGCTAAGGTAAGGCGGCAACTTCCTATCCTTGCTTTATTTATCCTTCCCAGAATGCCAGATAAGTGGTGTCCACCGTGGTTTGCTAACGGCTTTTTCATTACATGACCCGAAACCCACAGCCGTTGGATTCTTCAGTATCTTTCACCCTGTTGCCGCCCTTTTCAAATATACCCGTTTTGGGTAGAAAACTCTTATCATTCTCCTATAAACCAAATCTCCAATCTTCTCAGTACTATATCAGGATTGTAGATAATTAGCATTTCCAACACTCGCCCACAAATCTCAGTCTAAGACCCCTCCTTTACAGCATTTTCTACTTTGCTAAAACTGTTCTTTTCTGTGTTTCATTATCGTTATTGTCGTTTGGAGTAATAATCAATGCGTCTTTATAAGTGCTCTATTTTGTGCAGTTTTACTTTTACGTTTGGCAAAAACTGAGATCATAAATGCATTTTTATTGTGCCACTCCTTTGACCCTTGAAATATCATTACTATTACCTAATTATATTAAATAAGGAATTAGTAAGTGCGGCAAAATGTATAATTCTCGAATAGCTTCGCAATTTCATAGCTACGTCCCCCAGAAGTTTGTAGTTTCAGTTCAACTACCCAAATCACTTCAAAACATTGTTACAGCGTGTGGAAAAGAATGATACTCACAGGACAAAAAGCAGCCGGTACAGACTCCTTTAAATAAAGTAGTTACAAGCAATTGTGAAAGTGTGCGCTTTTGCAAACTCTTCCTCGTTAGATGGAGGGTTAACGCTAAGGTTAAAAATATCTTCTAAGGGATCCTCAGGGAGATCAACTGGAAATGGTTTAAGTACTTCATTACTAAGGAAATATCCTGAGGACAGGTAATAAACAGTTTTACAAATATAAGTTCAAACTAGACCAGACAATGAACAAACGCCAAGACGGATGACACCCAAATAGCATAATTCATACAAGATGTAGCAACATACCATCTTCTGATCCCGACAGAATTACAGGAAGCTCTGGGTGGAAAATAACTGCGGAAACATTCTGTGCATGCCCATCGAGGGTCTGGACACAATTCTTGTTCTGTGAAGATTTAAGACAAAAAAACACATCAACAGAATGCATTATCTCTCTGTTACAACCTTTAAGTTAACATCTACAAGACATATCAAAATAAGGGCCCACTTGTACTCTTGTACTTTAACTATTTGGCGACCGTATTCAAATACATAAGGTTTGATGAAGGAACTTTGACAAACCAAGTTGCTTAGAGAAGTTACGTGACAACATGCATTTGTCTTGCATTCAAACAAATTGTATACAGAATATCCAATTACTGATAAGGAACAACAATTTTAAGCATTTTTTCAAGATGCAACCAGATATATCTTCTAGTCTGGGCCGGAAAGTACATCGCCATTTACTCAATGAACGAATGAAGCGAGTTGGAATACCAGAAAATGGGATGCGTAAATTCAATTTAGCAGTTAAGAATACGAAACAACTATAAATTCAAATAAAGCTGTCCGTCTATTCATTCTCACTAAACAGGACGTGCCACCTAGAACGTGCCATGTAGGACGTGCCATGTTGGACGTGACACTCGGTACGCGACACCTTTCAAAAATTTTGCTTCCTGCAACATGACTGAGCTAACGCCAAACGAAAATATGAAATCACAATGTGTCCGCTTTTATCGTCTATATTTAAGTTTTGTACCACCAAGAATATGTTTAAAGTACAAAGTATCAACGTAAACATACATAAACATACATAAACATACATAAACATGCATAAACATGCATAAACATACATAAAAGGAAAAGTAAAAAAAATAGGTTTTGATTCTCTGCGAAGAGAGAATTGCCGCCGCAGGTAGCCGCTCGCTGCAACGCGGCGCTGCAGGTAGAGTTTGAAAGGATCTTTACTTCAAAAATTAGACGTTGGGGCGCACAGCTTTCGTTTGTTTTAAGTGCGCGTTTTTTGTTTTGTTTTATTATTGGGTTGTGTTGTTTTGTTTTGTTGTTTCTCTTTTGAATATCTTGTATTGATTTTGTTGTTGTTCTTTTTTTTCTTTTTTTTCTATTGTGGAGCAAATAGCTACGAAGATTACAATTATGTTACGTGACATAAGTTTACATTAACATTCATTATAATAAATTGCTAGTGTATTGTAGTTCGCCTCCTGTTCCTTCTCTACATAAGAGCGCGGCGTGAGACCAGGTGGAGAACCGTTTACGAAGCACTGAGCTGGTGGCACTGAAAGATGCTCGAATCCGTAGCTTCAAAGTGGCACGGATTTTGTGGTATAACTGTACTGAAGTGGAAGGGTCATTAGCAAACAAGGTCTTACAACGTGCGTGCCAGACGGTACGGTTTGTCAGTTTTACTATACGGCTGAAAAGGGAAAGACGTTGAGGGGTGACTGCTGAGGGGAGCTGTAGCAAAATATTGCATTGTGCATCCGGCAAAACCCGAGTGCCTAATACATGTTCGAGGAGGGGAGTTAAAAGCTGCCAAATCCTGCGGCTGTGGGGCATGCAATGAGTGCATGCTCCTTGTCCTCAGGGGCCGAGCATACGGGACAATTGGGCGAGGTTAAGGGAATATTCCATTTTTGAAGAAAGGAACAAGTTTTCAGCACTTGGTGAACTGCACGAAATTGTGTATCATGGTCTTTACCTTGTGAAAAGCTGGAGAAAATTGTTTTCCAAATTTGTTTCCATGTGGCGTCTTGTACATGGGGCCACAAACGCGGAAAAAAAAAATACAAAATTCCACATTTTTGTAGATAGGAGCTTGAAACTTCTACAGTAGGGTTTTCTGATACGCTGAATCTGATGGTGTGATTTTTGTTGAGATTTTACGACTTTTAGGGGGTGTTTCCCCCTTTTTTCGAAAATAAGGCAAATTTTCTCAGGCTCGTAACTTTTGATAGGTAAGACTAAATTGGATGAAACTTAAATATTTAAAATTAGCGTAATAATCTAATTCATTTGATGTGTTTATAGGTATCAAAATTTCATTTTTTTAGAGTTTCGGTTACCTTACGGAAGTTCGTTACCACCAACTGTTTGATACCTCAAGTCTTTTCGGAGGTATTTCAGACAAGCAATTTTGATGACTTGGGAACGCATAACATCTCTACAATAAAAAATTTGAAGTCCTCCTGCTCTTCCTTCCCCTCCACCGATGCGTGAAAATTTTAGCTGAACTGGCCAGTCTGAGCCGTTACGGTTATGCTAGTCTAACAAGATGGCTACACATAGCGCGTTTTGATTTAGCTTTCTCCTTTCTCCATGACACAGTTCAAGATCCATTTACTCTCTCCCCTCATAAATGCCCACAAAAATATTAAAATTAATTCTCCAAGCCATTTCCCAGACGGTCTAAATATGCCATTTTGATAACATGGCAACGCCAAGTGTCTTTTGATTTACCTTGCTACCTAACCATGCATGGATGGTTAACAACCCTAGGAGTTCACAGTGCAAACATATTTAGGTGGATAGTAGATAAACTATTTTTAGACTCTCCTCGAAATATGCAATTTGAAGTTCGTTTGCCACATACTTCCCCCTTCCTTACCCTAACTGCAAGTCTCAACTCCACACCCCATGCTGTCCCCAGGATATTGCAGATGTCACATTTTGGTGATTCGATACACATAGTGTCTTATGTTTGCCTTTTCCCTCCCATTACCCCTGGTTCCCGCTGCTGCGTCAATCCCAACACGATTTTTTCTGGTGGAACAGACGTAGGACAGAATCGGATGGAGGTTCACAAAGGAACGCAGACTTTTGCGTCGCTGCGACAAACTCTAGAAGAATTCAAATCAGCCAAAATTAGCTTTTCAATCAGGGTGTCAAGCGCATGAGTATTCAGGTCATATTCAGTCCGAGAGTTGCATGTGCAGACATTAATGACTTTGTTTGTTTTTTGTCCTCTGATCGCACATCGCATGCCAGTCCGAGGTTGCTGGTATGAGCCCTGATTATTTCTGTAACACCAGTCCGGTCTGCTGATGTGCCTTCCTGGGTGCATGGCGAGGGTCCGGAAGTGGCCCCCTCTGAACTCAAGGTTTTTGGGTGTAATTATTCATGTTAGCTTTGACAGCCTACTATTCACGTGCTGGCCTAAGGCGAAATAGAAAAAGCTATAACCAGGGACGGGGGAACAGGGGACAGAGGGGGCATGGCCTCGAAAATTTGCCAAATCTCAATTTTTTCAGTGATCACTTTTCAGCTTTATCAAAATTGAGATTAATTGCGACAGACGTTGCGTCATATTCATAGCATGATATGCATATCGACACGAAAAACCCGTTTCCAAACAATGACCAAAGGCACCTTAATAGAATGTGAAAAATAAATTTGAACCCAACCTCCTACGAGAGTTTGCAGTGTAAATGTTTTAACGAGTTTCTCCAGTTGGATGGTGTGTTTAATATTTTCTCCACCTCTAATCTGCACCATAGCATCGAGCTTAAAAGGTTATTGAAGATTCGTATGGGTTCTAAGATAGATATTTTCGAGCAATGAGGCGGGGGCATGTTGTGCAAGTTCTCATCCCCCGCGTCGCTACACCATTAGTCTTTTGGTGATTGCGGTCTAAAGCATTTTGCATAAAGTGCTGGAGATAAAGCCCGTAAGGCCACAGCAATGCCGTTCGATAGAAGTTACTGATTATGTTGGATCTGGGAACATGACAAGAAAGGGGATGCGCAGGCGATACTACGTCATCTTCTATGCAAGCAGGCTACATCAGCATCACCACCATCCTCATCTTCGTCATCATTGCATCTTTCTCTCGATCTGTTATACCGAAATAAACCTGTTACCCAAAAAGGATTACACTTATGTTGTCTTACCCTTGCAGAGTTTTGTATATGGCATCCAGCTACACAGGGATTTAGGTAGCTCCTCTGATTCGCACATATGGGAAGAAAGATCCCAGCATTCCGGGGTTGTATTTACTTAAACCGTTATATTGTTGCCTTCATCAACTGATGACTGATATCCTTTTTTTGCAGATGGCACAATCTCCTGCGCAATCACCAACGAAAAAGATTGGGTATTTTTCCCACTCCATAAGAAATTTTGTCACACCCTACGGCACCGTCAAGAAGATGGAGTCAGATGAAGAGATAACAAAGAGACTTTTCGCGAACCAATGCGAATGGTTGGTGAGACCTAATGTGGCTGTCTCGGAGTTGGCGGCTACACTGGATGGCAACATGGACCTCCTTCAACAGTTTCCATTTGAGCAAGGCCAATTAAGGGAGCTCCATGATAGCATGCACCGAGAGTTGAAATCGTTGGAGCCATTTGCTAAAGACTCCAAAAGGTCACCAAATGAAGAAGATCTCAAACGATTTCTTCGTTTTGTACTTGATATCGACTCGAGATACAATAAGTTATTCGAAGACATCGCCCTATACGGCCAGGCGCTATTTAGCATCGGCACAAACTATAAAATAGCAAAAGCCCTAGTTAGTCAGCCCAATGCATATGCAAAAGGGCTGACTACCGCTACCGAAGAGGCGAGACAATTGAAAAGGCAACCAACGTCGATGAACATGAAAAACTTTCTAAAGGCAGAGCTCCTCAAAGACAACGTAACGCCACAAGCAACTACAGTCAGTGATAACCAGGCTATGTTCCTCTCAATGTTCCCGGGAACTGAAGAAAACACTCAAGAGCTGCCACTACTAACCGACCTCCCAGGACCTAGTGGCAGCAATGAAAGCAAGAAAAGGAAGAGCACGGATCAATCTAAAACTGCTAAAAAAGCTAAGAAGACCCTGTGCTTTGATTAAAGTAACATGCAGTTATTGTATTTTTCTTGATATTTTATATGTATAAAGAAAAAGTTGTTTGAAAAGAAATGGGTCTAAATATATTTGTTGTCAACTATTCTCAGAAGTCTTTAACTTCTTATTGATTCACATTATCACAGCATATCTTTTAAGATGATATTGACATGCGCTGCGTCTCTTTTGCTTTCAAGAGTTCAGAACATCTATTATGTGTCACAATCTGCTCTTTACGATAATAACTGGGGCTTACTTCGCAAAAATTATTTTAGGGTGGGGGCTTATTTCAAAAAAAGTATTTTAGGATGGGGGCTTATTTCGCAAAAAAGTACTTTAGGGCGGGGCCCTATTTCGCAAAAAGTACTTTAGGACAGGGCATATTTCCCAAAAATTATTTTAGGGCGGGGGGTTTATTTCACAAAAACTATTTTAGGGTGATGGTTTATTTCGCAAAAACTACTTTAGGGCGGTGCTTTATTTCGCAAAAACTATTTTAGGGCAGGGGCTTACTTCGTAAAAACTACTTTAGGGCAGGGGGCTTATTTCGCACAAACTCTTTTAGGCCGGGGGGGCATATTTCGCAAAAAGTATTTTAGAGCGGGAGCTTATTTCGCAAAAATTATTTTAGGGCAGGGGCTTATTTCACAAAAACAATTTTAGGGCGGGGGCTTATTTCACAAAAACAATTTTAGGGTGAGGGTTTATCTCGCAAAAACTATTTTAGGGCGGTGGTTTATTTCGCAAACACTATTTTAGGGCGGGGGTTTATTTCGCAAAAAACTATTTTCGGGCAGGGGCTTATCTCGTAAAAATCATTTTAGGGTGGGGGCTTATTTCGCAAAAAGTATTTTAGAGCAGGAGCTTATTTCGCAAAAATTACTTTAGAGCAGGAGCTTATTTCGCAAAAATTACTTTAGGGCAGGGGCTTATTTCGCAAAAACTATTTTAGGGTGTGGGTTTATTTTGCAAAAACTATTTTATGGCGGTGGTTTATTTCGCAAAAACTATTTTAGGCCAGGGGCTTATTTCGCAAAAACTATTTAAGGGCAGGAGACCTATTTCGAACAAACTTTTTTAGGGCGGGAGGCTTATTTCGCAAATACTATTTAAGAGTGGGGCTTATTCGAGGGGGCGTATTTGAGGGTAGGGGCTTAATCGAGGACTTACGGTATTGTAAATATTTCAGCTTAACATTTTTCTCACATACCTACTATGAGAGTTACAGCTAACGTAATGAACAACATTGTGTACTGAATAGGTTTCTTGGTCTGACACTCCTCAGAGTACTAACGTCAGAATGACCGATAAGGAATGTGTGAAAGAGTATATCCAACTGTACTTTAGAAATAGCTAGGCAGTGAAAATGCGATTTTGGGGGCCATTACTAGAGATCTTGGGATGATCTGGTAAGCAATTTTTTATTGTTGGAGCTGGTGTATGAGACATTGCGCGTTGACAAGTCAGACAAAGCTTATATTGATCATGTTTGCTATGACACTTGCGCACGTCCTGACAAACTACCCCATTTGCAGGCGGACAGGATGGAATGGAGGGAAAGAGCTGTGATAGTCCATGCAAACTGTACGACCTGATGCTGTTTATGGTACGAAACCATAAATACAGAGAGAACAATTCAGGTTTACGCCCACGGTGTCATGCGCTTTGTAAAGCCCTTTACCGATTCCTGGCGCTCTCGGTACCTTCATGGTTTAGTCCTGTGTCAGTATAGAAAGAGAATTAAAAAACTTGGAAGCAGATTAATAGTTGTTGTACGAGAATGGTGAGAATGGCACTGAATGCGACTTGGCAACAAACCTTGACAAAGGGGCAACTTTGTAAAGAGCTTCCAAAGAGGGATACAGTGATTAGGCGAACAAGAATGAAAAACGCTAATGAGTGAATTCGGCATGAAGAAGAGGCTGCTTATTAATTTGTCATGCAGCAGTCTATTGAAGGAAGGACTAACTGAGGAATTCATTGAATAAGTTATGCAGATAACATTTTTCCGATAGAAGATTTAATTAATGTTGAGGAATTAAGGATATTTAGGCTGAACGGAGACGGCTTGGTAGTTTGTCTTCTAGCACTGAAGCGTCCAGGACTACGCCTTAAGTAAAGTAAAGCACTATAGTGATAAAGGAGACAGATTCTTTATATTTCTTTCTGTAGCTTTGTTGTAATTTGTAGTCATGCAAGACAAACGTCAACGAGCAGATTAAAGAGTTAACATCCCCCTATTTCGGTGACTTCTAACTAACACCCCCCCCCCCTAGAATTAGCGTTTTAGTGACACCATGGGCTTTAGGTAGAATTCTGATATCTGATGCACGGCCACCGCCATCTCCAAGGAGAACTTTGTAACAGCTATGAAAGATAGGGCATACTGGAAAGGTGTAGTGAATTCCATCTCCACTGAAGCCGCAAGATGATGATGATGATGATTTAATCTTAGAAGCAGCTTGAGCTGGGATGGATTAAGTCCTGTTGTAAAGCCGTAGGCACTTGCACTTCCTGACCGTTGAACCTACTGCAACAGTTCCTGACTTTCCTTTCTCAGTTGCATGTACACTCATTCTTCTTTGAAATAAGGTGACAGGGATACAGTTTCTGTATTTCCAGGCACGCAGCCAAGGGCGGGCGCGGGGGGAGGGGGGCCGTGCCCGCCCAACAGGTAAAACGTGACCACGTTTAACCCCCAGAAAAATCCTTACAGGCATTCAAAAATGGATCACACCTCGAGAAAGACGAGAAGTCTGAGCCTTCTAGCGACTGTAAAAATTCAAAAATTGTCCAGCCAACAAAACCATGGTGGACTTGTTTTGAAGGAAGGATGGGAGGGAAAGAGTTTCGTTTGGAATTTTCCCCCTATCAAAATCTGACTGGCTGCGTAGCTGTGTATTTCGCAACTCCTTGAGGTTAAAACGATGTTTAATATATTATATTTGAAATATGTGAGATGGATTTATACGCAGTGTTATAGGTGCGATCCTCACGCCGTTCGTGCTTTTTGAGAAGCGGGAAAGTA
Source organism: Alatinidae sp. Z8VKAUB7J3 (assembly GCA_010016025.2). NCBI lineage: Eukaryota > Metazoa > Cnidaria > Cubozoa > Carybdeida > Alatinidae > Alatinidae sp. Z8VKAUB7J3. The sequence continues at coordinate 129,220,767 of JAAAKM020073195.1, forward strand.
AAGAGACTTGGGTAGGGGGTAGAGGGACACGGAGTAGACGCGTTTAAGTGTCGGTTCTAAAATTGCAAGGAAATACGTGTGCATTGTCAATCATTATATCATCCTTTACTTATCCCGTTTTTACCCCGTGACATAAATTCATGTCTTGCTATTTAATATTTTCATAATTTTTTCAAGGTTTTATGGTCTGAATAATCATTCACAGATTAAAATTAAAATACTAACTGCCCAAAAAGCAAGACCAAGGTCACAACAATGTAGTATCAAGCACATAGGCCGCGCCAATAGGGGGCTAGGGACTTCAGCCCTTCCAGTTTTTGTCAAGCATTGTTATTCTCTGGTAAGGAGAAGAAAGAAAACGCTGAAATAAGAAAGAAATGTGGGAAAGAGAGACCAATGCGATCTCGTTGTTGTCAAAGGATACAAAGTCATCTCTGAAGATCTGATGGTATAATTGTTGTCTCTCAGTCCCCCTTTTTTGACTTGATGCCGCAACCTTGAAGCATCAGGAATTGAGATATAGATATTGTGGCCAAATTCGAGAACGACATCTCAAATAATCATTGAGCTCCATCCTTTCAAATATCGAATCATGCCTATCAAAGCCTTGTGATTTGAACCTACGTTAAATCGACCGCTACCCGCAGTCGCAGTGAGTCTTGAACAAGATATTTTGTTCTGAGGGCATAAGTTAGAAATATTTTGTCGAAAAATCCTTTTTCTGGTGTCATCACCTTAATACTCTATTAGATCTTTAACTGCTTCTAGATGTACATTCACTTGAAGGGGCAACAAAAGTAAGGTATGGCAGTGACTACAGGCTACAAAACTTACCAAGATTAAATGCTTGCATTGAATATCAATTTTATCTCGAAACTATATTTTAAAGTCTTAAAATATGATAGACGACGACAATGTTATGTAACATCGGTCCTTAAGATACTCGTTCAATTCTAAACGATGTAACAAGGTTTTGCTCCGAAGAGCATTCCCTGTATGGTAACAGATTAAATGACACTTTGTTCATCCCCGTCTTGAAAGTTTAGTTGACAGTATCTGTTTGGATTCTTGCACTGTTAAGTATTGAAAAGACGATTAATACAGGCTGGATTGTTTCAACGGTCGTGGCTACAATAAAAAAATTACGTCTGGTTATTGTCGGGCCTCTATTTCGCTACCTTAAATAATTTTAGTTTTGGAGGGAATTGACAGGCATTTCAGGCATAGATGGTAACACAATCTATTCTTGAAACGTTAACATTACAAGAAAAACTACTACAAAGGAAGGAATAATTAGAGAATTTCATTACGGATAAGAGGAGAATTTCGTTGATGATCAAGTCGCGTAGAACCAATTTGAGCTTACCTGACGTCATCATTTTCAAAGTATATTCAATAATGAACATCAAATAGCCGAAGAAAATAGCCAATGAAAAATTATATAAGGTAACCAAACAGGCCCGTGGAGCAAGGGCGTGAAAAAAAGAAGACTGAAGTGGTATGGGCACATGATGAGATTACCAGACAAAACACCAGCTAAAAGAGCCCTGAGAGAATACCAAAGATATGTCAAAAAGCCCAGAGGGAAGACTAAAACAACATGGCTTGAAACTGTCTTGCTAAAGTGAGCATATAAAAGAAGCAACGTTTCGGTAGGTGCAACAGATGTTCAGCTGACTTGGATGATGGCATCTGATCAACGATTTGCCCTCAGTGAGAAGAAGCAAAGGTATTTGTCAGTCACCCTCTACAGGAACAAATTGTGTTAGTCCATGTACGTTATTACGAGGAGGATAAGGACTTCCTCAAAGCAACAAAAAAGGGCATAGCATGGATGTAGGTCAGTACCGTCTTTTCCTTAAAGCCGTTCCTACCATTATGGAGTACATATCACGTAATGGCGAGGAAAAGAAGAAAACTTTGTCAGACAAGAAGAAACGATTTATCAGGTTTACACCTTATGAAGATTATACACTGATACACATCAGAAATTACATGGAGAAAGATGGACTCCTTTTAGCCACCAAAGCTGGCATAGCCCTCAAAGTTGATGCTTTTTCTCGACTACAGATGTACACAGAGGAAGTCGAAGAAGCCATAGCAAGGAAAGAGTAGAAGATACTAAAAATTCCGTTACCACAGAGAGGAGGAAACAAGAAAGTAGAGAAACATCACCAAACACATGATCAAGAAGATAGCAAGGAGACCAGCAACTTGGGAACAAATAAGAGGAAGCATGAAGTACCAAAGCATGGAAAACAGGAGAAGAAGTTCAAAGTAGAAAACTTGATCAAAACAACGATCCCTGGATCAAAACAACGATCCATGTGTCGACACGAAGCCTTTCGTCTTCATCCTTGCGATGCTACTCAAGGTTGAGATACCAGCAACGGTGCGCTTCTGTTGTAGCGAATGTAACATGGATCTTGAAAACCAGACGGGGCATGCTTGTCAGATGCCATTTTAGGAGGATCATGTGAAAGCATACTTGGAAAAAGTAATAGAGCGACTAGACAGAGAACAGATCATTCAACAGTGGTACAAACAAGTAAAGGACATGTCTGTATCTGTGTCTACATAGATGTTGGAGCGTTTGAGTCATCATCATTTACAAGACAATCTCTTTAAAGAACTAGTACGTTGGAGCTATTGAGCTTAACCCCAAAAACTAAAACTTTTGACATAGGAAAAGAGCCTTTAATCACATTCTTTACACCAAAATATTTTTGAATAAATAAAACAATAATATATGTCAATATAATTTATGTAATATAATTATGATAATAATATGTAAATATTTTCAAACCTCTCATATTTCTTTAATTTTGACGTCATATTTACGTAGTTAAGGCAATGTATGTAAGGCCAATCTTTACTGAGTTTTTTTGGTAGGAAGATCTTGGAATGCAACAGCAGCATCCTTCATGACGATACATAACTACACATCCCAGAGAGTTTCAGACAAAACTTTAAGAATGTCATCTCTGGAAATTAAACAAAATACCGAAGCCATTGCTGTGTTCAAAGCTTTTTGTCTGACACTTTTCAGCTTACAAATTGTTTGTATGAAATCGAATGGAGGGAACGAAACTGCATGCTTAGCTTTGTCTTTGGAAAAAGCCATGAGGATAGATGAGACGAGGGCCAGGAGGGCCACAAGTGCCTGATTGGCGCTATGTAAGGGATTGGTCAACATTCACTATGGTTACTCAAATTAACCAAAGCCGTCAAATAAAGTTCATTTTGACAGCAACGCAATATTTTGAAGCAAGAAATATTCCGATATGTACACTTTTAAACTTTATACACTTGTTAAAATAAAACTTTTAAAGAACAGATCAAATATTGCTGTCGTCATCAGCATTTTCTACCATCATATCGTTGTATTCGTCACTTTCGTCAGTTGCTTCAGCAAACCTTTCTATTATTACACACTACATAGACATTTGCACTTGATCGTACATATTGCATGTTACTCATTTTAAGTTAAATGGTATTTTGTAAGTGCATATAACAGTCTTATATGATTTTTAAGGGGGTACTTCTTAAGAAACTTTGAAGACTGAAACTGGATAATTTAGGAATCATTTGAGGCTGAAATTGGAATTTTTTAAAGAAACTCGAGGCTCAAGTAGTTGCTTACGTTTCCTAGAAAAAACAACAACGTGCATTTGTACACCATAACCAGGGGCGGTTTTAGGGTATGGCGGACAGGGCGGTTGCCCAGGGCCCCGCGCTCAAGAGGGGCCCCGCGCTCAAGCTATACTCTTGGATGTATACACACGCTGCACTGCATGTAAGAATAAATTACACTCTCTTTATCGTAGTACACAGCATATGAGGACTCCATTCTGTTGGATGCAGTCGTTGCATACACTATGAGGAGAAAACGGGTTGGATAACGAGTGTGAGTAAGTGTTTACAAGTGAGCGAACTAGTGAGCGACTGAGTGAGTGAGTGCGTGCGCAGCGAGTGAGTGAGCGCGCTGCTAGTTAGTGAGCGAGTGGATGAGTAGCGATTAAATGCGTAAGCGATTGAATGAGTAAGCAAGTGAATGTGTGCGGCAGTGAGTAAGTGAGTGAGTGACTCCGCAAGTGAGTGAGTAAGTGAGTAAGTGAGTGAGTTAGCAAGGGAGTGAGTGAGTGAGCGAGTGAGTGAGTCAGTGAGTGAATGCGCGAGTGAATGAGAGCGCAGCGAGTGAGTCCACAGTGAGTGAGTGCGCGAGTTAATGAGAGCGCAGCGAGTGAGTCCGCAGTGAGTGGGTGAGTGAGCGAGTGAATGAGTAGAGATTGCATGAGTAAGCGAGTGAATTGATAAGCGATTGAATAAGTGAGTGATTGAGTGAGTGAGCGATTAAATGAGTTAGCAAGTGAATGAGCAAGCGATTGAATGAGTGAGCAATTGAATGAGTGAGCAGTGAGTGAGTGAGTGAGCGAGTGAGTGAGTGAGCGAGTGAGTGAGTCAGTGAGTGAGTGCGCGAGTGAATGAGAGCGCAGCGAGTGAGTCCACAGTGAGTGAGTGCGCAAGTTAATGATAGCGCAGCGAGTGAGTCCGCAGTGAGTGGGTGAGTGAGCGAGTGAATGAGTGGAGATTGCATGAGTAAGCGAGTAAATGAGTGCGACAGTGAGTGGGGCAATGAGTAAGTGAGTGAATGAGTGAATGAGTAAGTGAATGAGTGAGTGAGGGAATGAGTGAGTGAATGAATGAGTGAGTGAGAGCGAGTGAGTGCGGGAGTGGGTGAGTGGGCAAGTGGGTCATTTAGAGAGCGAGTAATTTAGTAACCTAGTGCCTGAATGAGCCCTACGACTACACACAGCCTTCAAGGTTAATTCTATGTGCAATTACAGCAATAAGTGTAAAATGTTGGCTGTTCAACAGTCCGTGACTAACCGTAAATTTCAACGAGTCTTCCAAAAATGCGATATTTAGAATGAAAGGAGTATGTCAGGGTAACATGTTTTATGCTAACGTTTTTGCCAAGTTGAAACTTTTTGGTGTCATTATTGCAATAATATCGCATGCTATTCAAGGAAGGGTTCCAAGAGCCCTCGGGCACCTTTCCCAGTAACAGCGTATTTATCGAAAGCCTTTTTTCAGTAACGTTAGGATTTGTTGCGGCTGATGGTAGCGCCATGATTTGGCAGGTTGGTCGGTGAGGTGATCTTTTGCCGTGGTAATCAAACTCAACGTTGATCGGTAGACACGGGGACGTGAGATAGACCAAATACGAATATGGCCAAATCTTGTAATAATCTGTTGAAATTGTTTTCCAACAATTTAAATACCAAAAAACTGTACCAAATTTGCTCCAAATTTACATTTACCTTACCTGGCCGGATCGTAAGAGTTGTCCGGTCCCATTCCATTCTATCTCTCTATGCTTCACTATCCAACATCACTGTAGCAAAGGTCTCTGTTGATATGTCAACATCACGGGAGACTGGGTCGATGTAGGTCATAAATGACTGCCCAATATTGTAATGTCAATGGCTGTTTCCATAGGATGAGCTTGTCGATAAGCTAATTTTTACCTCCGTAGCAGTGTCCGGCATACCTAGTAGGTGCTTCTCTCACTATGGGTTAGGAATTCATGGATGTTATCTGTTGCAGGTAAAGATGATTATGGCAAGAAATTGACAGAGAAGGCGTTAGAGGCAGGCGTGAATGTGCAATACTTAATTGACGAAACTATCCCTACAGGGACATGCGCAGTTCTGATTACAGGAAAAGACAGGTAAGTTCAATTTGAACTTGTTTCAAAATCAACTTTCAAAAATTAGCATCTTATTCGATTTACAAGTTTATCTGTACAAATGTTTCTTGTGATACCGTAAAATCCAGAATATAGGCCCCCCGAATATAAGCTCCGCCCAAATATAAGCTCCGCCTGAATATAGACCCCCCTGTAGACTAACCAAAATATCCTTTCGAATATAAGCCCCGCGAATATAAGCCCAGGGTTTACAATTGGGGTTCTGTGGGTTGATCGGAAATTGATAGTGCAGAAGTTAACATAAAAACATACATACATACATACATACATACATACATACATACTTACATACATACATACATATGTACATACATACAAACAAACATACATAAGGACATACATACATACAAACATACATACATAAGAACATACATACATACATAACGACATATATGCCTACATACGTACATACATAAGGACATACATACCTACATACGTACATTCATATATTCATCATACAACTTACCATTAGTAATAAAAAGTGGTGGGGCTTAATTGAGACGTTTGGTAAAGAGGGCGGGGGGGACCCAGCCCGGGTGCTCTTCCAAATATTTCGGTATTAGTGCTCCAACAGCATTCTTCCGTCACGTTTCTTATTCGGCAACAGCTATTGCTTTTGAAATTTTACAACTTTGGAAAACGAACATTTACTCCGTCCATCACACGTGATAACTCTGCTATTTACATTTGATTCCTATCAAACGTTGCACCTGATGACCTTACAAGCCGCAGCTTGAATTAAAACATGATCATTATATTATCGAAACATTTTCCCCATTTTGTACGTAACTTTCATCTTCTATTCTGATGATTTACTTAGACACTCGGTTTGCACCTGATGTTTCCTGCTTTGCATTGCAATAAAGGTGGTCACATTCCTTCTACAAATATTGCCAGGTTTCGAATATCACTCCCGTAAATTAGCTAAATCCAATTGAATCTAACATCAATTCTTTTACATTAACACTATAAAGGTGGCATCTCTGCCACTTTTTCTTGAGATATTTGATGCAATTAGAATGTCTAAGACCACCAATACGACTGCCCTACAAATAATATATTCTTAAACAAAGTTTCATTCGGCTTATGAAAGGGTGTCTACGTGAGACTCAAATTTCTTCCTTTAGTCTGTATCTAATAAGTGTCTCTTCAGCATTGCCTTCCACTTTATATGTCCTTAGGCCTAACAGCTCTGCTCGAAGTGACTTTGAAGTAAGTTATTTTTGCTTTCGATGAGCTACTACGAAACCTCTGATCAAAATACGTATATCGTGTTGTAAATGTATAGGGGACAGAATCTAAACAGGGGACAGTCAGATGCTATCAATTGTCGCCATGAAGTACGCATCGTACAATGAAAGGACTGTCCTACATCCTGCTGAACCTAAAGCTGTCGAAGGACTCAAGTAAAGTATACTTTCCATAGTGAAATCATGATAACTTTTATATGCAACTATTAACTATTCTGTTATCATCCCCTATACGGCAGCGTTTGCACATGAAATTCATAAGTGACATTAACAATATTAGAGTGTACTGCCAGTTGTCAGAAATTTTTTGTTCATTTTCTGTCGAGGAATCGAACTGCTGCTTTGGCTTTCGCCGGAGTCACACCTTCAAGTCAATAAAAGAGTTATTCCAAGCAATTCCCGACGTCATAAGGTACAAAATCTACGTCATAAAGAAACAACGAAGCTATCTATTGTTGTTGTTGTTGCCCACAATGTCCCAGTAAGAACACTGTGATTACTTGTAGCAGAAAAAACAAATGCCCCGACGAAACAACCACTGGCGGTGTTTACAAAGTGAAATAGAAGGTTGTAGGGGCTATTCTTGAAATTTGGGGAACCTGAGTATTTGCTTTCGTAAAATTAGTAAAGCCATACATAGTTGAATCTTGAGGTGAGAATTATCGGGAATAGATATTAAACGTGACTCTTTTGGACTCGTCTGATACAGTATTAAAAATCTCAATTAGTTTTTGTTGATTTTCTGGCGGCACTTCATAAATTGGGGTATTAATATTTAAGAGAAGGAACAGAAAACCCATTATGTATATTTGGTACGAGGGAGAGAATGTAAAAATTCCACAAAATCCCCGCCGTTACGGAGTTATTCTCTATAAATGCTACCTCCCAGCAAGTAACCCACCTGCGTTTTTTAACTAACACTGAACACAGCGGACGCAGCGAATGTACTTAAATATCACAGCAAAGTGTACAGTATTGAATAAACCTGTGATCAGATTAACTTAATATTGTAAATAGAGGAGGACGACTTCCAAAACATAGTAACTTGGAGAACTAATTACGGTCAACAAAAGTTAGAGACAGAATAATTGACTGTATAGAAGAGATATATTTCAGACAACCGACAAGTACACATTCCAGATGAAAGTACGAACAGTGAAAACGGAAGGATTACTTATACAAATTTGGATCCATGTTGCTCCAGAACTCAGCATGCAAACCTTTCCATTATCATATGAGATACAGTGAAGTAGAACCTTGAAATACCAACAATAGGCAATTATAACTAACATCTAAATATTGACCAATATAGGAAAGGAATCGATATGACTTCAATATTACCTCGCAGTGGTACTTCTTGTGGCCTCATTTTTTATCCGTACGGGTTTGGATCTGGTTCATAGTGGTTCAAGCACGAGACCTTAATGGGATCGGATACAAACTGTCCACTTTCATAAAAGGTCCCAAACTGTTACGGACAGCAGAACCAAACTTAAACTCGAGGCCGATCCGCACCAGTTCAGGTACCAATCTATTTAGATCTGTACCCATATGAAAAGGGCCTAAAACTGCACATATTTAACAGCTTCCAAAAAAGAAACAACAATGCCCAATGAAGCAAATAAAAGCTATGTCTTTACCGCTCTGAATTTAGAAGGGATATGCCTTCGATCTTGAGTGTGAGACCAGGATATGGTCGTGACAACCTTTTGCCAATTTTTAGGTCTTATTCATTTCAGTCCCAGGAGCATGCGTCATCCTGATGTATTTGATTTATTGTTATTGCGTGCACGGGGAAATGAAGATTATATTAACATTCACTATTTTATTGGCATGATATTGTGATCATACCTTTAGGACTAACACCTACGCTACCGACAATTTAAACCTCTACCTATATGGATTGAGTTGTTGTTTAACATACATTACCTTAGCCAGGGGAATGCTTGGTGTGCTTAGCATCCTCTAGAAGTGAACTTGAAGGTAAAATAGCATCCCCTAGTTCATGGTCGTCTGTCGTCTGTCCTTGAGTTTTGAAATGTGTGAAATGAGCATTTTTCAGACTTGTTGAATAACCTGCTCCATAGGTCTTTTCCAAGATATCAAATTTGCACACCTAAATTTCAAAATTTCGAAGTGCATATCCTTTCTGAACTACTTTTCATTGTCTTGAGACAACGACCAAGTTTATGAAACAGTCTATTTTATACCTTCTTCTGTATTGATCATTTCATGCGTTAGGTCTTGAACGCCATTGTTATTCCTCCGTATGCGGTTTTATTGCGCAGAATTCGTCACGGTCTCACGCAGTGCTGCAGATAATTCTTCGTCATCGGTAAGAAAACTGTTTAGTGAAGACACATTGAGGCGAGAGTAAATTAATAACAGTAACTGACGATGGCATTTGATAATTCGTTATAAAATTCGTGCAGTACTAGTTTTCTGTAGAACTTTCTTTTATTCGGATGAGAAGGCTACGCGCAAATTCGCATTAAGATTTAACTTAACTTACGATTTGTGTATTATTGAACTTAACGAGGCATAATATGATATTCAAAATTTTGATATCCAAGATAGCTTTGGTGGTTTGAGGTTTTTAGAGGTTTGGAGCATTCAGCTAAGTATGGAATAGAACTCTTCTGCAGTATTACAGCTTAGATGCCTTTGGATGTATATATGTTTAACTGGAAAACTCGATGAATTCAAATTCATCACGGCAATTGAAAAATTGAGCCGCTTTCAATATGGGAGATTTGAAAGAATTCACAAGAGACGGAGATGTGAAAGTTTATCCCCTCATTGTCACTAAACTGGAGTATGTTTAGCAATGATTTGCAAGTCTCAAGTAGGAATGCTATGAGCAGAACACATATGAAAGGAGAAGTTGCTTATACTCACTTAATATCGGCAGAGTTTTAGTTATAAGTAAAGCAGGCAAGGTAATAGGTATATACAATCACTGTGATTTGCCTAACGAAAATCTTTTACACCGGGACATTCAGCTAGGAAACATTTACGTAGATACGCAAATACAATAAAGTGTAAGGAACAATATTAACGTGGCAAGGGTTCGTTGAACGGTGTTCGTTTATGCAGTTTTTGTGTTACTGAAACTTATTGACCAATTCTCATTTGCAGAGGTGCTGGTAAAGCTGGTGGATTAGGGCGACTGTACGGCAAGTTTTCGCTGATTGACTTGGCAGGTGAGGAGCCCTTTCTGTTTTGGTAAATGTTAGGTAATACTGAAGGGCAACTTTAAGGTGCCTTGCCCCTCAATAGGGGAAAATTCCCGCCTTTTAAGGCTTCAGAAAGTGAGAGACAATTTTACGATTGTATATAATTCAGGGTACTAGTGGTTGTACTTCCTTTTACTTGGGTAAGCTGCTGACCTACCATCGAAGCAGCATCAGTATCGGGGAAAAGCGATTTTCCAAGTGCTTCAGTGATGATGATGTTTTGCGGCCAACCAGGTGCTTGGCCATTTCTTAGGCGAATTTCCTCTGCGGTAAAGTTACTGCCAGCAATTAACTCTACATCAAGGGTTTCGATCGCTTGCTCATCAACCATGTAAACGGCAGTGCCCGTGTCGTCTTGGTTTTCACCTGGTTCCACTTGCAAACTCATGGACCAGCCACCGCCACTAATTGGTATGGCATTAATACTAGTGACATTAATAACACCTGGAAGGTTTCTCAGTGCTCTTAAATCTTCTTTTAAGGTCATTTCATGATTGAAGTCTGTAGCGAATCCCATACTTTGAATATGAAAGCTATTTTCTTCGTCAATACCACTAACACGGGCCATCAAATCACTGCGTTCTCCGATAATAAAAACAGCATTTACCACGATTGTCATGGTGACCGCGATTTGTAAGGCGATGAGCAATGCGCCAACTTTATTGCGCATCAGCGTTCGCAGAATAGGGCCAATTTCTAATGAACTAAACATATCTTTCTCCTATTGGCTCTTGAGTTGACCAGCTGGTGCGATAGAACATGCGCGCCATGTTGGGTAAAGTCCTGCTAAAACTGTAGCAACCAGTGACACGGCGATAGCCAAGACCACCATATTGGCATCTAGGGTAGTTAAATGATCAGCGAAGCGGCCATATAATGATCGTATACCCTGTAAGCCAAAGTAGGTCATCACTAAGCCCACTATTCCCCCTGCTAATCCAATGACTGCCGTTTCAACGATATGCTGAATGAAAAGGTCTCGCTTGGTAGCACCTACAGCGCGACGAAGACCAATTTCACTGGATTTACCCATGAATTTAGACAGCATCAAACCAATGGTGTTGAGCAAGCAAACTGCTAAGAACATAAACGATAGCCACATCATTATCTGTGCGTCATCGGCGACAACTTCGTTGTATTCCAACCACTCTTGTACATTGTTCATTCTATTGTTAAGTGGGCGAGGGAAACGGCCCATTTCTTTTTGCTCTGTGACATAGCTATCAAGAAAAGCGTGATAGTCTGCTGGGAAAACTGGTGAATTTGCAATTTCCAACACAATCTAGCTAGAATGAAAATGAATAGAATACAACACTTGATGCCTTTTTTATGCTCTTTCAAACTGCAATAAATTCCTTCTGGAGGAAACTGTGAGCCCTTAAGAGGGCACACAAAGACAAAATGATCCATAGTAATCAAAAGTTCAAAAACTTGTTTCTAAAGAACTGCCTAGTGAGAAATATTGCTATTTGCAGCTGATTCAGGAATAGTAATTATGATTTTTCTAAGTCTTAATAGTAAAATGTAATTTTGAAAACTAATTTCTAGGAGCTTTTAAAAAGAGCCTGACACACCTGAAAACGACCTTACAGAAAAACTGGCATCATTTTTGAGGCTTTCTAGCTCTTTTAAATTCCTAGTTATTTTGATTCAAAATAATATTTTAGCATTAAGAATATCAAAAATAACAATGAACATTTCTAAAACTGCTTCAATTGGCAATTTTTTTTCACTAGCCATTTATTTTTAGAAGCTTGTTTTCAAACTTTTAGTTACTATGAATTGTTTTGAGCTCTTCTAGCCTTTTAAGGGCTCACAAAGTAATTTACCCAGAAAGTGATTACTGAATTATGAAAAAAGCATAGAGAAGCCACCAAGTAATATATTCACTTTCATCTTATCTAAAATATCTGAAAAACTACAAATTTACCAAAAAACCCTACAAATTACAAAGAAAATATTGATGGAAACCAAATGTACTTAAACATGTGATAGCACAAATTAAGTTTATTCCTTCAAGCTCTCCAGAATTTTGTAGTAAAAAAGAAGTGTTTTTTTTTCCAGTGAAAATAATGGCAATTACATAGGTGCTTTGGAATATTTATTGAAGTTTAATCTATTTTTGCAAAATCTTCATTGCTTATGGTGATAAAGTTTCAGCAAACTTTCAGTTTACAACACAATTTAGCTAGGATGAAAGTGAATATATCACTTTACCTTAAATTGCAGCTTGGAGTGATGTAAGGATTATCCATCCTTGTGATGCTCCAGTGACAAAAAAGAATTTGTCTGGTGTAGATTGATACTTTTTTATAATGTTCTTTCATAATAATTGCCTCTTGGATAGCCCAGGAAAAAATGTCTTATTATCCCCTCCTCCGGAAAAAAAAATCCTGTGCATACACAGTATCAGGACTGCGCAAGATGCGTTAATATGGTAGTAATATAAGATAATATGCATGCGTAAAGCACGTACGAAGCCATAGACTTTAAAAGAGCATAACTTCAAATAAAAAAAAAGGAAATGCTTGGAAAATGCAGAATAATCACAATTTTGAATGAAGAAGAAGAAGCTGAGATTATGTACAGATTGAAAAGGCTGAGTTTTTACAAAAGTTGATAACAATAAACCGAAATGAATCCAGATTGGTCGGGAATACGGCTGACTGACCGTATTCCGAACAATAAGCTGTATGAAAAGTATGGTTCAATCCCACTTTTTAAGGCTGGAATGAGAGAAAGGTTGAGATGGCTAGGGCACATTTTGCGGAAGAAGGATGACAGATTGCCGAAAATTTTCCTTTTCGGCCAACCGTGTAGGCCTAAACGGAAAGCAAATCGTCTGCGTTCGGGGTGGAAGGAGGCTATAAAGAAAAATTTAAGGGAAATGGGAACTTCCTGGGAGGGTGTAAAAAGGGGGGCTTTTAATAGATCGGGATGGAGGAAGAGCGTGCGTAGGTATGTTGGCCTAAGGTGACTTGGTGCTGCGATGAGTTGTGAGTAGTATTAGTAGCAGTAGTTGGTTGGGATAACTGTTTCCTTAGAAAACCTGTATATTCTAGATGATTCCAACAACAGCTGAAATATTTTATTTGCATTGGGCACTGGAATGTATAGAATTTGAGTGCATATGTATCCCGTAAATGTAAAAAAATAGAAGGGTTGACTCCATGACTGTGATAAAACTTCTCGAACGATGCTGATCGCCAAATATATGGAAACATATTGAACAAATTTCAATCCATATCGATAGAAACTTATACACTGAAATTTTTGCAAAGGAACGTACCAAATCTATTAGAACAAAGAGTTGTTTCAAGTGTTTTATAGTGACCTTTATTTATCGTAAAGAATTGTTGAAGTCAATACATTTCAGCCTGACTTGAGAAACGAATCGGTTTGGACTCTTCGATGATGTATCAGGGAAGAGTGGTTGAGTGTTTCTCGCCGTTTTCCCCGACGACGGCATGGATCTCCCCCGGGGCGACATCGAACGTGACGTCGCGGTTGGCTTCAACCGAGCCGTAGGTCTTGCACAGCGCGCGCGCGCCGAGTCGTGTGGTCACGTTGTCCATCGCCAAATGCGACGGCGGGGCGCAAAACGCCCCGCCCTACTCCAGACTTACTGAAAGAAATCCGGGTAACCCTGCGTAGATACATCCCAAACGTCGATATTGCCGGCAATGATGTCGGCCTTCAGCGCGTCAACCTTTTCCAGGTATTCGGCCGGGATCATTTCCTTGGTGTGCTTCATATCGGAAAGCGCCACACCATTTTCCGCCAGCCCGAAATCCATCACTTCTCCACCCGGGAACGAACCGGCGGCATAGTTGGTGATGATATCTTCGACGGCGACATCGACACGTTTCAACATGCTGGTCAGCACGTTGCCGGGCGCCATGCCGTCCTGATCGGTATCGACGCCGATGGCATAACGGCCAGCGGCCTTGGCGGCTTCAATGATGCCGATGCCCGTACCACCAGCGACCTGATAGACGATGTCTGCACCGTCATCGAACATGGCTTTTGCCATCTGCTGCCCCTTGGCGGGGTCACCGAACGTGTCGGAGTAGGCGACCTTCACGTCGATGTCGGGATTGATTGCCTTGGCGCCCTGGATGAAGCCGACGATGAACTTGTCGATACCGGGTGCCTTGACGCCACCGATGACGCCGATCACCGGCTCCGGATTGATGCCCTTGATCGAGGTGTCTGTGGTTACGAGCGCGGCCAGTGCACCCGCCAGATAGGAACCCTCGTGCTCTCCGAAGACCACGGACGCGACGTTGTCGCCCTTGCGGGTCTGGTTCATGATGACCCAGTTGTTGTCCGGATAGTCGACGGCCAGCTTTTCCATCGGCTCGCCGTGGATCCACTCCAGGCTGATGATGAGCCCGAACCCACCATCGGCGGCACGCCGCATGATTTCTTCGCCCTGGGCAGCGACGTCCTTGGATTCGACCGGCCGGCCTTCGACACCGGTTTTTTCAAGCCCCGCCTGAAAGCCTGCATAGGCGGTGTCGTTCCACGAGCCGTCACCGAGGTCAAAGGACTCGGCGCGGTTGAACATGTTTTTCATGTTCGTTACGCCGCCCGTGTTCCATGTGCCGATATCCTGATTGAAGACGGAGGCGTGCAAGAACATGACGCTCATATCTGTGACGGCAGCCGTGTTCCAGTTGCCGATTTCCTGATTGAAGAAAGAGGCGCCCAAGAACATGGCGCTCATATTGGTGACGGTGCTCGTGTCCCAATCGGTGATGTCTGGAATGGCGTTGCCGTCCGGATCCGTGTCGTCTCGAAAATAGTAGGACAAATCCTGCGGCGTCAGAAAGATCTGGACGGAAACCTTGTCGTCGGGTGTCGTGCCCACCGTGGCGTCATCCACGAAAACGATCACATCGAGTACGGGGTTTGTCTGATGGTCCAGGCTCACACCTGCGCGCAGATACAGTTCAGTCCCGTCGATCTCGAACAGATGCGCATCTGCGCCAAGGAGGCCCAGCCTGTTTGTACCGAGCTGGTCATCGCTCACAACAATGTCCGCAAACTTGATCCGATTGCTCGTATCGGACTCCTTCCAAAGGCTTGTTGTCGTCCCCGACAACGCAATCGTCGGAGCCTCGTTGACGTAGTTGATCCACACCGTGAACTCTTTGTTCAACGTGCCGCCATACCGGTCGGTCGCCTCGATCTCGATGGTGATCTTGCCCTGAGTCTCATGATCGATCTGGCTGGCATCGGCGACCACGATAGTCGGGTTCGGTGCGTCAGTGTCCGAGAGCTTAAATGCGCCGCCGCCATCATTGATCATCGTAAATGTATGCGCGTCGCCGCCATCCAGGTCGACAGCTCTTAACACGGAGCCGACGACCGTGCCGTTTTCGGCGCTGCCCCCATCGACGGTCAGTGCGGCTTCGACGAAAATGTCGACCGGCGTGTTGTTTCTTAACGTTCCCTGATACGGGTCGTTATCGGGGATGACATAATCCGGATCGTCCAGTCCGGTCGAGTTGGTCAGCACTGCGGCTGCTTTCAGCAATCCGTTGGCCTGATCAACGACACTATCCTTGAATTCGCGCGATTCGGAGAAGAGCACAATCAGCGCTTCGCGCGAAAGGCCGGAATCCAGCGCTCGGGTCCGATCAAGCCGGCGCCATTCTCGGCCCCGAAATCAAAGCACAGTTGGGATGCTATCCCGATGGCATCGCCCTGGGTGCTGGAACCGGTGGCACCTTCACAGGCCTTGCACGCTGGCTCAAAAAGCATCGACCCGATGCCTTGTGTTGGCTGGCACAACCGGAGGGCAGTGTCTTTGCCGGCGGCGAGAAAAAGCCTTACCAAATTGAGGGAATAGGCAATTCCTTTGTTCCAGAAAATCTGGATCTTTCTTTGGCCGACCGCATTATGGACATCCCCGATGAACGCTCTTTTGCACGGTGCCAGCAACTGGCTCAGTCTTTAGGGCTGTTGGCGGCAGGCTCTTCTGGGGCAAACTTGGAAGCCTCGATTGCACTTTGCCAAAAACTCGGACCCGAGAAAACTGTAGTCACTGTTTTTTCGGATGGTTTGGAACGCTATATCAGTAAAGAGTGGGTAAAAAGACTCGCATGCCCTTCAGAACACCATCATTCATGATTTTCTCTCGGGTCTTGGCATGTCTCGCCTTGGTTTTCGGATTCGCCTGCCGATCGACCCAAAACCATGAGGAACCTTCTCAAAACCAACCCCAAGTGACTTTTCGGGAAATACCTGAGTGGCATTTGGTCATTCCCAGCAAGGGTCTTCCCTTTCCTCACAAGCCCATGGGTGTCAGTTTTCAAATGGGCGACTTTCACCATCCCGGCACCGAATCCTTTAAGCCAATTGGCGAAGGCCGAATCGGCCCCGACCAAGGCCTATACTTCAGCTTCCCTACCCTCAATGCCATGGTCGCATTTAAGGGTGAAAACTATGAAACCAAGATTTATGGTGCCGAACGATATGGCGGCCAAGGGGAACCCCTGACCAGGCCCACTTACATGAACTTTGTCGGCGAACAACTTGTTTTCACGAACGATCAAAACGGCCTGGTTCTCGTCATGGATCGAAATGCAAATTTGTTAAAAAGCGCGATGCTACCTATTTCCAGCGCATTACCAGGCCCGCAAGGTCAATATCTCGTGCAAGAAGGATTAGGCAAAGTCTCAAAAACAAATACTCGAGGCGTGTCAACCCAGGATTTCGTCATGCCCCGGCTTGGGCACCAACATGCCGCGGTCGAACCGTCCGACGGACGGCGAGAACACCGGACGGATACCAAGCCCGCTGCGGGCAATGATCTCCGGCACGTGCTTGTGTTTCAGTGGCAGGGCATAGGCGAAGTAGGGCGCATCGATGTGATCGGGTCGCGTTTCGTCTTCCATCTGCGCAATGAGCTGCTTGCCGCCGCCCGTGTAGCCGGAGACGGCGTTGATGGTGACCGGATAGTCGGATGGCATGATGCCTTCCATCCGCAATGGGCGGATCAGTGCAATCGCGCCGGTCGGATAGCAACCGGGATTGGCGACAAAGCGCGCAGCGGAGATTGCCGCCCTTTGGTTGCTGTCCATTTCGGCAAAGCCATAGGCCCAGCCGTCAGCCGTCCTGTGCGCCGTGCTCGTGTCGATGACACGGGTTGAATTGCTGCCCTCGAGCATGCCAACGGCCTGGCGTGAGGCATCGTCCGGCAGACAAAGGATCGCCAGATCGGCATCGTTCAGACGCTCGCGTCGCAAATCGTCGTTGCGGCGTTCAGCTTCCGGGATCGACAGGACCTCGATATCACGACGGTCGGCCAGCCGGGTGCGAATCTGCAAACCGGTTGTGCCGTGTTCCCCATCAATGAATATCTTCGGTTTCATGGTCGTCTTCCCTTGACCGTGTCCAGTCCGATTTTGGCTCAATTTCCGTTAAGGCAGTGTTCCCACCGGCAGTTTGTTGGAACGCGACTTCAAGATCCGTGTCTCTGTGTCGCACTTTCCCTTGCATCGGCGTGTTTCATTGCCTGGGCGCAAGCTATAGATTGGTTGGTTCAGTGGTTCAACAGGATTGTGTGCATGGCGATTTCAGGCCGATCGAAGCTGACCGCTTTGATTTTGGTGGTTGCAGGCGTCACGCCGATCAGAGCCGGTGAACCCATCGCGACGCAGGAGGAGCTTGGCGCCGCACTGTTTTCCGACACCAACCTTTCGCTCAATCGCAGTCAGGCCTGTGCAACCTGTCATGCGCCCACGAACGGCTTTGCCGATCCGCGCGACAATGGTTTCGGCCATCCGGTTGCCCGCGCCGTCTCACTTGGCGACGACGGCAAATCTATCGGCCATGCCGGGGCGGCTGAACCATGTGATCAATCACGGGTGGCGGACGGATCTGATCCGCAGCTGGAACACAGCCGGTTGGATCGATTTGCCGGCCAAGGTCGGCGCGAAGATCG
Organism: Alatinidae sp. Z8VKAUB7J3; assembly: GCA_010016025.2. Taxonomy (NCBI): domain Eukaryota; kingdom Metazoa; phylum Cnidaria; class Cubozoa; order Carybdeida; family Alatinidae; species Alatinidae sp. Z8VKAUB7J3. The sequence goes on from JAAAKM020073195.1 coordinate 129,238,980, forward strand.
GCGAGCTGATCGGTGCCGAACCAGGTTCGGTGATTGCGGCAGACTCTACCTCAACCAATCTGTTCAAGATCCTGAGCGGCGCATTGTCCCTGGCCCCTGGCAGAACCAAGGTCATATCAGAACGCCTGAACTTCCCGACCGATCTGTATATGGCCGAGGGCGTCATAGGGCAGCTGGGACAAGGGCACGAGTTAGTGCTGGTCGATTCGCCCGACGAGTTGCCCGGGACCATCGATCATGACACCGCAATCGTCATGCTGACCCATGTGAACTATCGCACCGGGGCTATGTTCGACATGGCAGAGGTGACCCGGCAAGCCCATGAAGCGGGCGCACTGACGGTGTGGGATCTGGCCCATTCCGCCGGCGCGGTACCCGTCGATCTGGCAGGGGCCAAAGCCGATTTTGCGATCGGTTGCGGGTATAAGTTTCTCAATGGCGGGCCGGGAGCGCCGGCCTTTTTGTATGTCGCCCCAAAACACCAGGAGTCATTTCATCAACCCTTGTCAGGCTGGATGGGCCATGCGGCGCCTTTTGCCTTCGAGTCGCACTATCGCCCTGCAGACGGGGTTAGCCGAGCCCTGTGCGGAACGCCGCCGGTTTTGGCCATGGCGGCACTGGACGAAGCGATGACTATTTGGACGCAGGTTTCGATGGCCGATGTGCGTGCCAAATCGGCCAAACAATGCACCTTCTTCATCGATGTCGTTGAAGAAATGTGCGCCGGCAGGGGCCTGAGCCTGCTGACCCCGCGAGAGTCCGACCAGCGCGGATCACAGGTGTCGTTCGCGGCCACCGATGGCGGGTTCGCCATGATGCAATGCCTGATCTCGCACGGCGTGATCGGTGATTTTCGCGCACCGGACATACTGCGCTTCGGCATCACGCCGTTGTATACGCGCTATGCCGATCTGTTGGGAGCGGCGCGTTGCCTGGCGAACATCTTGGATAGCGGTGAATGGGACGATCCGGCATTTCACCGGCGCAGCCGACTCCTCAAGACATTGTGTAGACTATTTCTACGACAAGGGATATGATAATAGCCGAGTCCTCACGACATGACATTGGGAGATAAGGAAGTCCTCATGAAAAGAGATAAGAGGATAGCCAAGGCCTCACGAAATTACTTGGGATCTCCCTCATGACAAGGGATAGGAAGATAGGCGAGTCCTCACGACATTGCATGGGACCTTTCTCACGACAACAGGTAGAGTTTTACTCAAGACAAGGGATAGGGTATTGATAAGAAGCAAAGTTCATAAGCTTTGTGACCTTTAAACAAGTTTAAGGCCCAAGCAACGATTCCTAAGACATTATTTTCTACCTGGGAAACATATCCCTATCACTACAAACGTATTTTTTCCTGAGAGGCATGATTCTAACCCCATGAAACGATTTAATTTTCTCTCTGGAAGAGAAACCACCCGTAGCCAAATACCATACCATAATATCTTTTTCAACCTATTGCAATACCATTATTTTCCAAAATGAAGGACTTACCATTATTCACCGAGGGAAAAGTGTTTCAAGAATATCATCTATTTTTAGCTTTTATATCTTGCTTACAACAGATAATACAAAACTAGGCCGCATTCAAAAATGGTCCAGTGAACCTTCTAATAAGTTAAAACTCTTGCTCAAATTGTTAGAACAGGTCGAACCATGGGATGAAGCTTGTTTAGAAATAAGGTGGAATTCTATAACAGGATAAACAGGAGATGTAAGCAACCTTCTTTTGCGGGTCTATCAATTTAAATATTTCATTCGGGACGAAAAAGTCCTTACAAACAAATTTGCACTCCATTACACAACTCGTGACGTATATTTTGAGCTAGAATTAGATAATACCCTTATGTTATAGGTTCAACCTCAATTCCTTTTTTATGCAGGAAATGGGTTTTGGCTTCTGCTGTACACTGTAGTTTTCTTATAATATTTTCTTGTAATGTACATTTTGGGCTTTTTCATCGCATTTTGGAGGGCCTTTAGATTTCCCCATATGAAGCTTTACTGTTACATTTTATCGTGCTAAGTGTCATGTTTTCTGATTCTCAGACTAGTTGATAATCTCTTCTTCTTTCTACGAATCTATTTTTACATCTTGTGAATAATTGCAAGTAACAGATGGTAATAACTATTAACAACATACCACTTGTACGCGTTGTTTTGGGTACCCAACTGACTTACCGTATTTTAACAGTAGGTAGTACGAAAAATATGGTTAAATCCTGCTTTCTAGGGCTATAATGAGATAAAGGCTGAGATGACTAGGGCACGTTCTGCGGATGAAGGATGACAGATTTCCGAAGTTTGCCCTTTTCGGCCAACCATCAAGGGCTAAACATTAAGCAGGTCATTCTTGGTTGAGAGGAGAGTAAGTCGTAAAAAAACATTTAATTGAAATAAGAAGTTCCTGGAAGGGTTCAGAAAGGGAGATTCTGGATAGATTGGCATGGAGGAGGAGCGTGCGAATCACTGTTGGCCTCAGGTGGCTTGATGCTGAGATGAGTTGTTAGTAGTAGTAGTAGTAAAATTCAACGATTTAAAGAATAGCTTATGTGATCCAATACAATGGTACTGCACATACTGACAAGGTAATATATCCAAATTTTGTGCCGTATTGTTAAGGGTCTATTTAGGTACGCTAGTTATAAAGGCGAAAGATAGAATAACTCCACAATTAACATTACATTACTTAGTATGTGTATGTTTGTATATATTTCAACACAAAATCCACGCGGACTGTATTTCACAAAATAATAAATAAAATAAAAACTCAATGAAAGGCTTACCAAAATAAATTTAAAATCATGAAGGAGAATGCATGAGGAATGCATGAACTCGTGAAAAGGTACCTAAAGAAGAAATGACAAGGGAAGCAAAATACATATACCTATTGCTCAGGAACTCCATTCTATTCTGCATACTAATCTACATATGCTTATCAATATTTCTCATGTCAATATGGCCGTAGCTCCGTGGGTGCTAATTCGAGGAATGAGGTTCTATTTCAAAAATGTTTATTTTATCTTTGTTTTAAAAAATGAAAAACATATCGAAAATGGCCGCCTTTTCCTTCGATTTTGGAAAATGTATCTTTTGTGTGGTAATTTGGTGCACCATAAAAATCTGAGGTCGTCGTGTAAACCAGGGTGGACCAAAAAAGCTAAAGTCTGGGTTCACCACTTACAGTTGTCTACCCTATTCTTAAAAAATAAAGGAGCTAATGCCTCCCTGAAATTGAAGGCTAATTAAAAAATTTGACCAAAATTGGGCAAAGTATTTTGTTGATGTATTGAAATTCATTAAACACAAACTAAGAATGAAAACAATGGTCAACATTTTATTCTAAATTTGACAATTCATGAAAGGATTTTATTAATAAGAAATTACTGAACAACATGGACAGGTAAATATTGAATAGTTCACATAAACAACCAACAAATAAAGTAAATATACCACTTGATGCCTTTTTGGTAAATTTGCAGTGGTAAATAGCAATGAAGACCACACTGCCTTTCCATAACAAACAACAAGCAGAACAATAGGTAAATTTTATATATATATATATAAGACAGTGGAATGTAACAATAATTGAATTGTTGTAGGCAATGACTGGCAAGGCACTCACATAAAATCAAGAGTCTATTACCATGCAAAGCTCCCTCCAAGCTCTCAAATATAAATTACCTTCTATATATTCCAAAATACACTACAAATTAAAAAAAAATTAGCATACAAAATTATTTGTATGTAGCATTTATAAACAATTTTAAAATCATGAACTTCCTAAACTCTGGTAAAGATATAACCCCAGTCACTCACCAAAGAGGGGTTTGACTGCAGGAACAACCATGTTGGTAGAACTGATTAAAATTAAAATAACACCTACAACAGCACAAAGATGACATAAGTAATGGTTAAATTCTAATACTATGAATATTTTGAATATTTTTTTTTGATTCTGCTGTAAGCAGTGATATTTTTGAAAACCCTAGCTGTTTAATACTTTCTGAAATCACCCTCCTCATTAGTAATGATTTTGGTATGAAACAAGTTTTTCAAGAGGCAATAGAAATTAAACTAGTGTTAAATAATAATGCTTCTTTAAATAGAAATTTGAGAGAATATTCACTCAAGGCATTGTAGGCAAATTTAACTAAAAATAATTTAACGGATCACATTGCGAAGCCAAATGAACGTGTATCAAAAAGACCTTTTAGGTTTTGCTGCCAAAAAAGAAAGAATCGCATTGAAAACATTATCGAGGTTTTTTTTTTTATCCTTTTCAAAAGCCACCTCTGCACGGGTGATTGCTTTGTTGGGGTCTCGCCCCTTCAAAAAGGCCCACTCGGCCCGCATTCGTTCGATGCTGCCGTGGGTAAGCGTGGCCTCTGCGCCCTTTAGTGCCTGAACTACGTTTTCAGCTTCGTCCAAATAAGCGGTAGGGTCTTTGCCGCGCCTCAAGATGTACTTCGCCCTAAAATACAAAAGAAAAGCCTGATTGCGAGCTAAATAAGTGAGCTTTGAATTCGTGGCGAGCCCTTTTGCACAAGTTGCCAACCCTGCTTCCAGGAATGAGGCATAATCTTTCCCCGAACCCCATGCATCTTGTGCCCGTAACAGCCAGATTCTGCTAATTCGTTCGTAAGCCCTGCCCAGTCTCGGGTTTAGAGCCAAGGCCGATTCAAAAGCAACCAGAGCTTTATCGCAGAACGCTAAATCAAGGATAGGAGACCTGGTTTGTGCAAGGCGCAGGTAAACGCGACCCAATTGATAATGTAAGACAGGTTGTCGGTCATGAACCTTAATTGCATTTAAGAGGACATCTTCTGCCTTGCGCAATAACTCGAATTTTTGTGCTTGGCCGAGATCCCGAGATAAGTGGTAATAGGTCATGGCGAGGCTGTTGGCCGCTTCGATTCCTTTTGCGTCCAGGAGCAAGGCACTGCTCAGGGCATTGATTGAACAGTGATATGCCCAGGTGGCGGGTTCACCTTGGCGTTCAAGCCCTTGTGCAAGGCTTCGATAGGCAGAGCCAAGGGTGAAGTGAACAAAATAATCTCTTCTGTTTTCCGGAATTTTTTCCAAAATGGTTACTGCATTTTCCAACATGGTTGTAGTCGGTTTCCGTTGGTCTCTCAACCACTGAGCCCATAGCCAAAACAATGCACCTTCATACCGGTCGATGCGGTTCGTTGCCAGCGCAGAGTCTCTCGCGCTTGTCAGTGCAGCCAAACTCTCAATCAGCGCTTCCGATGCGTCGCCTCGTTCATTGCGAAGGAAGCGAGCCTCCATGTGCCAGAACCGAGCGCGCAATAAGGCAGCCTCACCGTCTGCAGGAGAGACGGTCTGAAGCGCGTCGAGAACGGCAAGACCTTGGGCCAGCCCGGTAAGGTCGGCCAGGCATTTCTGTGGGATACAAACAAACGGGTACTGATTGCGGACGATCCCAGCCTCCACAACACCCAACAGTTCACCCTTTCCGCCTGGATCAATGTCACCCAATTCATTAACTCTGGCGGAATCCTGGTCTACGGCGATCACGATCGCCAAACTTATTCCCTCCATGTCCGCAACGACCAGGGGGGCAACACGGTAGGCGTCCACGCCAATTGGCCAGATCAACAACACAAATTGAATAGCTCTTTCATACAAGCCAACGAATGGATTCACGTGGTCTTCCGCTTTGACCAAGGCGAAGCCACCCTATTCTTCAATGGCTTCCCGGATGCCCAAGAACAGTGGCCCATTCAATCCTTTCCACTAGCGGTCAATCCTGTGCTGATGCTAGGCGTCGAACACCCAGGCACCGACCAATATTTCCGTGGCAGTATCGACGAAGTGGCGGTGTGGGACCAACCTCTGACTCATGAAATGATTTTCGACCTCTACGAACGGGGCTTGAACGGCTTACTCTTGCCCTTCCATCCACCGGAAGAAGTAACCGGCCTCGACGCAACACCCTATAGCGATCGAATCGACCTGCATTGGGTCACCTCTGCGGACACGGAAGGTGACTTGGACGGCTATGAACTCACCATTGACGGTGGCCCCCCAATAATTCTTGATGCTGAGACTGTCACTTATTCGTTTACCGGGTTACAAGCGCTGACGCTCTACGAATTCCATTTAGCAGCCTTTGACCTGGACGGAAACCTCAGCGATGGTGTCGTCTTTTCCATGAGTACCTTGCCAACCCAACACACCGACTTTCCGGCACCGGTTTCCTATTGGACACTTGACGATGCAGATCTAGTCGGAAACGAGGTGTTGGACAGTATCAACCGCAACCATGGCCAAAACTCAGGCGTGACTACGGGTCAACCCGGCATGGTTGGCGAAGCCTTTCAGTGGAACAGCGACCGGGACGTTGTTATTGAGCAGGACCCCAGTCTCGATTCTACGGAACAATTGACGGTCACCGCTTGGGTGAACGTTTCTAATTTTGGAAGTCCGGTTAGAGGACTTGTCGTCTATGAAAGCCTGCGAGGTCCATCTGCATCACTTGCGTCTCACCTTTCCAGCCCGGCGTCGCAAAACAAGAGGTGTTCGGGAGTCGTTCAGCGCCTTTCCCGACAAAAATAGTATTCTTTGTCTCGGCCTCAATGGTCTTTTCTAGAATATTTCTAAGTTCCGCAACCCGATCCCACGTCCCGCGCGCCAAATCGCGCTTCGCAGCGGCGGCGGCAACCCCCATTCCAGCGATGCCGATGACGTTCTCCGTGCCGGAGCGCCGACCCATTTCCTGCCCACCTCCACGGATGGTCACCTGCGGCTCGACACCCCGCTTCACCCAAAGCGCGCCCACGCCCTTGGGCCCGCCGAATTTGTGCCCCGAGCAGAGGACAAAATCCGCGCCGAGACGAGCAACGCTCAGCTCGACCTTACCCCAGCCCTGCACCGCATCGACAAGGATCAAGGCCTGACGCTTGGTCGCCCAAACCTCCTTCGCCCATCTCATCGTGTCCTGCAGCACGCCGGTCTCGCTATTGGCCGCCTGTAATGCGACCACATCGTCCCACATGCCATCAAATATCGATGCGCCATTGATCATGCCGGTGAAGACGCCGTCACTGTTCACATCGAACCTGAACTGAGCGGCGATCTCCCCGCCATGCCCTGCCGCCAGAACCGCGTCATGCTCGATCTCGGCCATCAGCGCACCCGACAGATCGGGAAAGGCCATTCCCGCCGCTTCCGTCGCACCGGAGGTAAACACCAGATCCCCCGCATCGCCGCCCATCAGATCAGCCACTTGCGCCCGCGCGCGCTCCACCACGGCCTTGGCCGCGCGCCCCTCGGCATGGACCGAGGAAGGGTTGCCCACCACATCCATCGCTGCCAGCATCGCCTCGCGCGCCTCAGCCCGCAAAGGCATGGTCGCATTGTGATCAAGATAGACCCGTTTCATCGCACTATCATTGTTCCAAAAATACTCCGGGGAGCGCGAGGGGCTGGCCCCTCGCCCACCGCGACGCGCGTAAGCGCGGCGTAAAACCTCATGAAAAGAGCCTTTAATCACATTCTTTACCATTTGCAATCATAAAATAGTCTAATATCTTCATTTTTTCAACATAGCGATGCGGGTACGCTGTACGATTCCATCCAGAAAGTTCTGAGCTTGCCGGACGAGACCCGCCTGTTCATGTGCCATGACTATGGTCCGAACGGCCGGGAAATTCGCTGGGAAACGACGGTTGCCGACGAAAAGGCAAGCAACATCCATGTCGGTTCGGGCAAGACGCGGGATGAATTCGTGGCATTGCGGGAGGCGCGAGACAAGAGCTTGTCCGTGCCCTCGCTCATCATTCCATCGCTGCAGGTGAACATCCGTGCCGGGGATTTGCCGCCTCCTGACCAGGGAGGGCGGCGATTTTTGAAGGTGCCGGTCAACCAATTCTGAACCCGACGGCAATTCTGCGAGGATGGACATGGACATCAAGAAAATTACGGAAAACCTTTCCGTCAGCCCGCAAATCGCCGTGGGCGATTTGGCGGCGATTGCTAAAGCTGGGTTTCGCTCGGTTATGTGTAACAGGCCAGATGGCGAAGGGGCCGATCAGCCGACTTTCGATGAAATAGAAGCGGAAGCCGAAAAGCACGGTCTATCGGCCGTTTACCTGCCGGTGACGACCGGCAAAGTCCAAGATGCCGATGCGGCCGCGTTCGGCCAGCATGCCGCGGCGCTACCCGGGCCAATTCTCGCCTACTGTCGCACCGGTACGCGGTCGGTGACGCTTTGGGCGCTCTCCGAAGGAGCAAGCCGACCATTGCCGGAAATCGTGGGCAAGGCGAAGGCGGCCGGTTACGACATGGGCGGTGTCGTACGCCGGATAGCCGCCGGTGGAAAAACGCCGACAGAGCTTGCAGACGCTGAACATGACATTGTCATTGTTGGCGGCGGTGCCGCGGGCATTTCCGTCGCATCCAGTCTGATAGCGCGAAACGCCCAATTGGATATCGCGGTGATCGACCCGGCCGATGTTCATTACTATCAACCCGGTTGGACAATGGTGGGCGGCGGCGTTTTCGAAGCGCATACCACTGCAAGAACAATGGGCTCGCTGATCCCCAAAGGCGTGCATTGGATCAAGGTGGGGGTCGCGGCGTTCGAACCGAAAAACGATGCCGTGATTCTCGACGGCTGCCGTGTCGTAAAGTATCGGCGCCTTGTCGCGTCGACGTTGAAAAACAAGTGATGCGGACAGACCTCTGCCGTCACATACGGCGCCGCATCGGCTAGCAAAGGCAATCCGGCAGCAGTGGACACGTGCAACACATGAAAACGATGTTGATGCCGGCGGGCAAGATCCGTCGCCCGTCGCGTTGCGATCACCGCAGCCTCGACATCTCGAATCCGAGAATGATCGGCGATATCGTTGGTGCCTTTCAAACGTTCGGCGTTGGCGCGAACGGTCGATTCATCTTCACAGTGGGCACAGATCGGCAAGGTGGTTTCGGCAAAAATCCGCTCGAGCGACTCCTGGTGATCAACCAACAAATTGCCGGTGCTGCTGCCGATGAATATTTTGATGCCGGGCATGTCGGTGGCCGACTTCAAGTCTTGGACGTTGTCCGGTGTCGCACCAATGTAGAACCCGTAGTTCACACGAGATTTTTTTGCCGCCAGCGCCTCTTTCGCGCGGACTCCGTCAACCGTGACTGCCGGCGGTTTCGTGTTGGGCATTTCCAAAAACGAAGTCACGCCGCCCGCAGCACAAGCGCGCGACGCCGCTTCCAAGTCTTCTTTGTGCGTCAAACCGGGCTCGCGAAAATGCACTTGGTCGTCGACCACACCCGGCAACAAGTGCAGCCCGTGGCAATCAACCTCGCGGTCAAAACGAACGTTGTCGCCCGCATCGACATCAAGGATTTTTGAATCTTCGATCAACACCGATCCGGTACGAACGGTGTCAGGAAAAACAACAGCGGCATTGCGAAAAAGAGTGCGAGTCATGCAATCGAAGATACCGCACCAGCGATACCGACGACCAGCCCGCACAAAATCAGCCGCCGCGCTAATCTATCGACCGGATTGTCTGCCGATCGACCGTTGAAATTCTTCGAAAACGTCGCGATACGCCGCGGGAACAGGGCGACGGTTGCCCGAATCGCGAATCGAACGCAACGAATCAGCCGACTCACGGGTGTTCTGCGTCGAACTGCCCGGCTTACGCAAGCCCAGACTTTTCAAGGCGTCCAGCACGTCGCGATTTTGACCAGGATCCGCTTTCGCTGGATCGATTTTGCGGACATTCTGCCAGCGGTCTGCAAACGTCTTTGCCTGTCCGGAACCCGCGGACGAATGGAACCTCGAAGTTCGCTGGCCTAGCGGACGGGTGGATCGGCTCGGCGATCTCGAACCCAATTCGATCTACGAGATCTCGGAATCGGAGCTGGAGTCCGGCGACGCCTCGGAGGAAGTGGCGCCAGTGGGACTCGATGGCGGTGAACCGTTGTTTGAAGATTGGAGTGATCGACTTGGGCACCGGCACCAGGAGCGTGCGTTTGGTGATTTTGAGGTCGCTCCGTTGCTGCCGTGGCGTCGGAGTCAGTCTGGTCCGGGGTTAGTGTGGCTCGATGTGGATCGGGACGGTTGGGCTGATTTGATCGTGGGAACGGGGGCTGGAGGGCAGTTAGGCTTCCGACGGAATCAATCCGGACGGTTTGAAGCGCTGACGTCGGGTGATGGTGCCGTGGAACGGCGAGATACGACTGGGCTGGCGACGTTTCGCACCGCACCGCAACGACGGTGGCTTGTCTTAGGGGCAAGCAACTCTGAAGACAGTTACGCGCAGAGCGCGGGCGTTTCGCTCCGGCCTGTCGGTGACACGCAATCGGCTCAGCTGTCATTGGGATCGGGGCGAGCGGTGGGGCCCGTGGCGGTTGCCGATGTGAACCGTGACGGGCATTTGGATGTGTTTGTTGGGATGGGGGCAGGGATTCGGGAATATCCCGAAGCAGGTCCCTCGGAACTGTGGTTGGGAGATGGAGAAACGTTTTGGCGTGACGAGGATTGGGCGGGCGGCGCGGAGTCATTAGGCCTCGTGCGTGGTGCGAGTTTTGGGGATGTCAATGGAGACGGGGCACCAGACTTGGTGGTGGCTACGGAATGGGGGCCGGTTCGACTCCTGTTGAACGAAGCGGGACGATTGGTGGACCGGACAGAGGCTTGGGGCTTGGGCGGAACGGAAGGCTGGTGGAATGGTGTTGCGGTGGGAGATTTTAATGCGGATGGCCGGTTGGATTTTGTCGCAACCAACTGGGGCCTGAATCACGGCGGTGGAGCGCGGCCCGTCAAGCCGAGTCCGCGCTCGCTCTACTTTGGCGACTTGGACGGGGATCGGCAGCGAGACTTGATCGAAGCCTATCCCTTGAACTAGACTTTTTGTTGATTTATTGAGTCATCAAAATGAATTGTCACTCCACATCAATCAAACCGCCATCAATATAAGCAATCATGCCATGCTCACCAGTTATGTGAAATATGTCGAAGTCGATATACCCTTTTGTTTTAGTAAAGCCAAAATTATTAGTTTCTTGTTTCAATTCAGTATCCTCTTTAGCTTTATGTTTATTGAAGTTTTCAAGAACAATAGTTGAACTACCCACAACATATTCCTTTCTCACATAAAAGATCTGATTCGCTTCAGGAAAATACGTAAATGTAAAGTTGTTGACTCTGTTGTTGTTTACAACGATTAAATCGTAAACTCTAACTTTGTCGTTTTTAAACTTACTACTAGTCAAATCTTCATTCCCAATCCACCAAGAATACCAACCATCTTTTAATGCAAATGAAAATTGATCTGCCAGTCTCTTTTTAGTTTTAGAAGACAAATTGTCAAGCTTAAAGTCCTTTTCCATAGACGATAGGATTTTTTTCGCATCTTCAGATATTGTGCTAGCTTCATCTAATGCTAATGTATTGAATGAAAAGAAAATTAACGCAGCTGTAATTATATTTTTTGTTTGTTTTAACATATTGACACTTTGCTATTCGATTGAATTCATAAGATTGTATATTGGCTTATTCTGCCGACTCCTTGGAAAAAAAACAATCCAGCTAAAAGGATTGCTCCTATAAGCGTATCGCTACTAAGATCTCGCAAATAAACGATACGGGGAAGCAGAAACTGCTGCAATATCAATTTGGCTTTAGGGATAGTTGCACAGTGACTCGCGGTTGAATCAACTGTTTAGCTGGGCTCGTTCCATTTAACCTTGGTAAAGTGAATCTTCCTACTTGTTACCTATAAAATCCCCAATTGAGAGGCTGCAACCTACGAATACGATTAACCAACCTGCAAGCGGCATTATCTGAAAGATCCCAAGCAAACCCAAACTACCAAAATCGTGATAGCGTTTTGTTGTCAGTGCAAACAAAGGCCAATTCAGTACTGCCATTAACGCTATAGCATGATTCTCATGAATCTACTATGTAAACTGAGGAAGGAATGTTAGAGGTAAACAGAAAGAAAAGTGATACTTTTAAGACAAAAATTTTAGTATTTCAAATGAAGTACTTGCATCCTAATTCATTCCCAAAATGAACATTGAAGTTGTATGATACCAAAAAAAAACTTTCCCGGTTTTCATATTTCTGATTGTGCAGTAAGTATATTTTTGAGTCTTAAATTATAATCATACTATTATAAGAATATATCATAAATATTATCATGAATCTATTGACTTAATTACTATTTAGTTAGGCTTATGGCTTAGACTATATTTGAGAGGGTAAAGTTCTTTTTAAATTGAAAAGGTCAATCTTTCAAAAGCAGTGAAAATACAATTTAAGTTGATAAAACCAGTACCTTTAATAAATAACAGCGTGTAATATATAAATGCCATTGTTTTTCCAGGAAATATATTCAAGTTTACCCTCTAAGCGGAAATTTTATTATTAACAGTATTGACGGTGTGGCAGGGGGAGGAAAATGTACATTTGCCACTCCTCTCCTCCGAACTTAAGAAAAACTTAGATCCAGCACTGCTACCGGGCACACGGCCGGAGGGGTGGATACTTCGTATGACGATGTTAATAGTCATGAGAAAAGGACAAATATATTTGCTTTTAAGAAAATCAAAATGCATGCAAAAGCTAGACATTGCTGATTATATCAAAGCTAACTGATAACCTAATTTAGTTATGAAAAGCAACGTCCAGCAAAGACCGCGCATATGAACCATATTGAAGATTTTTGAACATATAAGATGATATAGTAAATAACCAGACTTTCGATGTATTATCACATCATCCTCAGGGTATAAGAAACTTGAAAGTCTATACGGTATTTAAGGACCTAGTGCCCTGAATAAAAAAAAGACACAATAACCAAAAAAAAAATAAAGGAGCGCTATAAGAGAAATAAGAAAAGTGAAAGCGCTAATGAGCTCATTGTTCCTATCACAGTCAGCCTAAGTCTGGCAAGGAGAAGGCTTTCTTTGATATGGTGAGTGAATTCAGAGGAGGCAGAAGCTAAGAATGCGAAATCAGATGCAGAAAAGGGTGAGAATGTTGATGAGAGTGAGAGCGAATGTTAGAAAATGATGGAGCAGAAAGAAGATTGTTTTGTTCGAAGCTTTTAGAATACCACTGATGAGTTTACCAGATAACTGTGCTCCAGAGGCTCAGGGGCGATAATTGATGTTAGGTACTGCCCACTCAGTGGCTGTTTTATTTTCTAGCAGTGAGGGAATAACCTTATTTTTTTTTGCTTTCAGTAAAGCGCTAGTCAATTTTATGACGGCACAAGCGGAGCGGTGACAATTTTTTTAGTTTTAAGTTTCAACTTCGTTATATCAGCCAATTTAATAAAAGTTGTATATACTTAATTGTTATGAATTATAAGGCATATTATCTTCATCCGTTATGTTCAAATTCTAGAGTGAAGGAAAATCAGACTGAAACCGCAATTACAGAAAGGTTTATTGTTACTCAGGGTTAAAATAGGTGTAAATTTAGTGAATGTCAAAAGGGCTTAGGAAATGTCAAAGATTTCATCCAAGACATCAAAAACTTCCGCTTCTTAGCGGGATTCGTTCACTTGATTCGTTGCTTTCCTCAACCTTGTACATCGAATTATTAAACCTCTGAAACATGGATTTTGATGGAACAAAGGTACTGTTACAAATAAGTTCGTTTACCTTATCTTAATTTCTCTCTGACTGCAAGGTCCTTCTCCTCAAATAACGCATCTCCTCCTCCAATGTTTGCTTTTGATCCATGTTTACTTTTCTATCTCTTGTTTTCGAGCGTGTCAGTCAGATTTCCTGCATGTTTCAGAGGGAGGTTCTTGCCAGATGCAAAGTTGCAGTAACATATTTTGTGGTATACAACATCTACTGCATGCAGATCCAAATTCACTGCTAGAATTAGGCCGTGAACTTTCTCATACCAGTGATCATTTCGATTTTGACGAAGTCCTACCAGTGTCTCATGGAACTCTGTTGTGCGGACGCGAAAGCTGTTTTCCTTCTTCTGGGTCTGCACAGAAATTACTCTGCTCGAACTCGATAAACAATCGGTTTTGAAATCGAATTGTTCTATCAGGCGGTTTGAACTGCTCTTCTAGGATTCATTTTGCTTGACTAAGAATTGCAAATGCAGATCAATGGTCTTTGCATTTGTGTAAGAACTTCGGCATGACTTGTGAAAATAATACCCCGGAAGGCGGCATACGCGTCCCGTTGATCATCAGATGGCCAAAAAAGATATCGGAGGGCCTGATCGTTGAGCGTCCCACCATCGGAATGGATCTGACGGCCACTATTCTGGCCTCCGTTGATCAAAACGACGATGCCTTAAAGTTAGATGGCGATAGTCTCTTACCAAAACTGACTGGTACGCACGAAGTACTTCCTCGGACACTCTTTTGGCGCTATGGAGAGATGAAAGCAGTACGCCGTGACAAATGGAAGTACGTGATCGATGGGGCTTCGCAGATGTTGTTCGATCTCGACACAGATGCGGGTGAGCGGAACAATCTGTTCCATTTGCAACCAGACGTAGTCAATGAACTGCGTGAGGGACACAAAAAGTGGGAGGCTTCGCTCTAAACTGTCCGCTTCAGGCCGTTAAGAGAACCTCTACGCCAGACACTCAGCGGCAGCTTTCGGCCAGAACCGGACATTGGGGAACTACCGCTTGGGGGTTTGCGGTTCAGAAGTCTCCTAGGCGTATTCGAACACCCGCGTTAGCTACAAATCCTTCCAGCGGAGCCCAAGCGTCAACCGTCCAACGTCCATCAGGCGTTCGATTCGGACGAACCAGCACGTCATCACGCGTCTGACGCACGTTAAGTAGGTTCTCGAGATTGAGGAAGAAACTGTATCGGCCTCGAATAATCTCTCCTAGCAATCCCACCTCAAAATATGGATCACTCTCCATACGGTATGGATTGTCTTCAAGGGATTGTGTACCTGTGTAGTAGACTTCGAAGCCAATTCGGCCTCTTTCCTCTACTTCCCAGATCGCAACCAGTCCTGCGGAATGACGTGGTGTAAGCGGAACAGTCCGTCGCCCAAGGCCACCTTCTTCTGGCTCGCTCGCATCTGTGTAAAGGTAGCTTGCAGTGACAACTAAGTCATCGAGCCGCCAGCGCATCAGCGCTTCTATACCACGCGTACGGGTAACCCCGTCAACATTAACCATCTGAACACGGTCTGCGGCCAACGTCTCTAGCCGAACCGCATCATCAATATTCGACCCGAAAAACGTCAGACCAGTTTCAAGATTGCCTGCTGAATAGCTGACATCAATTGATGGATGATTTTTTAAAGTAATTTTCGTTTGAAACCTTCATTGTCTTTTTACGCAATAATTCAGTAAGGCAGTTACACGATAAATGATTTGACAGCAAGCCAGTTCATGTGCTGTCATTCACATAATTGATGTTTGTAAGCAGTGACAAGAACCCCAAGACTCTGACTAATATTTCGGGGCTCTTTGCAATGAAAGGATACAATAGGTTTATGGATGAAGTGGGCATACGCACTCTGCACCTGAAGAAGTATAACACGTTGAATAAATTCCAGTTTTTTCTTGGTCAATTCTGTCCATTTAATATCCTTTAAAATTTACGTTAATATGAGTGGACCATCGTGTTTTTCGTCGAAAAATTATCGTCCAAAAATTCGTCACGACGTATAAAAAAATAATATAGTTAGGTAATCAAGAAAACGAGGGTAATATCAGCCAGTGGACAGAAAAGAAGTGAAGAGGACAAAAGAAGATAATTTCAGCAAGGACCTCCGCCAAGCCGTATTCAGTGGACACTGCTTGAGTTTACTTCAAAAGCTAGTTTTCCTTCTCTCTCTTTTTTTTTTTTAGCTTGGCGGAGGTACTCAATAATTAATCTAAGAGTGGACATCTTGTGGAGGCATCTTATACCATTCCAAAAACCACGTTGTTCTTCTCTTAAAACTTTATCTACATCTCTAATTCTAAAATGTGTAACCATACTAAGTAATTTGCCTCTCTACCTCTATAATTACCACGCTCATTCTTATCACCTTTCTCATAGAGGGGTTTAATTAGTGTTTTCCGAAAATCTCTAGATGCTTCCCCTTTTTCGAAAATCATATTCACAATATTCACTAACCTCGCAACCACCATATAAAAATAGTTTTTTAATCCTTTTAGTACTGTCATTAATTCTTTGTAAGAAAAGAATTCTTTCTTCACATCCAAAGTGTCAACCAACTTTTTCACTTTACTCTATATCTCCTACACTCTATCACGTTTTAACATATTCTCAAAATATTCTGCTCATGTCTCTTTACTTATAATTAGTTGTGTCCCCGTCCCTACCTTTAACTGGGACAAACCCAGGTTGACTACTCCCTCTAAATTTATTAGCAAGCCGTCTTTTTTTTTGGATATATTTAAAATTATAATTTTTATACGTCTTGCTTTTCACTATTCATAGTAATTGCGATTTTGGTGAAGTTTGACTGACTAAATACCTTTATTTCTGTTTCTTTTGGTTCTCCATACAGCTCTTTGTTTTTGTTTGAAAACCTATTTTTGAAAAAGGTTTCGAGCTATTACGCACCATTGTACCTCTAGCCAATTAGATTCGGTTGGCAGGTTGGTTGATGTAATTTTACAACAACATCGTTATGCCAGCAGCTTCATCATCTTTCAATTCTAGCAATAGTCCGTAGTGATTGTAAAATATACTCCCCTTTACATAGTCGTGACGTATTTCAGTTTGTCTCTTTACTTTTTTAGCTTAATCAGTTGTATTAGAGCATTGTGCTGCACATTATACACTAAAGGAACATAAAATGTACTGTATTAAAAATGCCGCAAATTGACTTCAATAGTTGGGCCGACAACTTACTTGTGACAGCGCTAGCATCTACAACACCTTCACCAGTGACTAGGGCTGATGACGAAAGACTTTCCCATTGATCAGAAGACGGTAAAACCTGAACCCGTTCTTCTATTGAAAGCTCACTATTTTCCCTTTGCCCTGCCAAAGAGGCTCTTTCGTTTCTTTGAGCTCTTTGTTCTCTTCTGGATCCTCCGGATCCTAAAATTTCCAAGTGGATATAGCGCACCCAATAAGTTCCACCTTTCCTCTGCCAAAGCACCTAAAAAAGGAAAGATAGCATAAAGCTAAGTAGAATGAAGCTGCAGCGTATGATTGTTCACACGCCCAATCGAAAAAAAATAGTCGCTTAAAAAAAAGAAGAAAAAATAAGATATTTAGACCCTGTTTTTCTGTAGAACCAAACGGTACCAGATAGTTCGCTAATTTTATTTGTTGTCTGTTTTTCATCTCTTCCTGGATTTTGAAAATCTGTCTCAACTTTTTATTCTTTATTTTTAGGCAGATTTCTCTGTGTTTTACCTGTGCGTTAGAGTGAGTTATATAAGGGTTATGTCAAAGAGGGTTGATTTAAACAAGGGCCATTTGAACAAGGGTTTTAGTCAATTGAAGTCGAGTTGTATGGGAGGGTAAAACAGATACCGGTCTATAGTTTCGTGTGTCATTTTGAATACCACTTTTATGAATTGGGGTTACACGGGCAGCTTTAAAACAATCTGGAAATTCTCCTTGACGAAAACAGTCATTAATTAATCCACATAAAGCTTTTACAAGAAAATACATTTAAGCCTTTTTTTTGCAATGTGATCGCTACCAGATGAATTACTAAGCAAAAAAAAAATATTTTTTTTATTTTCATCAATTGTTACAAGTCTAAGGTGAAGAGATACATCAACCGAGTCCCTGAGTAAGGACTCGAACGTAGGATCACCACCATCAGGTACAACTGACAGAGCTAGATTCGGGCCAATATTCGAAAAAAAAACTCTGAATTTATTATATATTTCACTTTCAAACTTCCAAAGTCTCTCCCATTGTACTAATTAATTCATCAGGTACGTTATTTATAATTAATCCAATCATTTCTTTTATTCGTCCCCAGGTTTTATTACGCATCCTTCGACCTCCTTAAACTTTTTCTCACAATACTCCTTTTTTTCATTTCTTAAAATTGTATTCAACCTGTTTCGATCAAATTTATATTTTCTATTAATCCAACGATGCGTTAACTGTGTTTCTAGAAATACCAAGTATGTCAACCCTCCATGTAATTTTGCCAATTATGCTTTAAAACTAAATCAAAAGGCACTGTGCTTATGCTGGTTGCCAATAAAACATTTCAGCAATATCCCAAAAACTACTGAGTGTATTTAATTGGAATTTTCAGGACTACTGCTATCATTTTAGTTAAACAGGGGAGTTTATAGCATTCCTGCTTCTGGCTTGACTTAAGAAATTCCTTATCTTGGCAAATGGGAGCATAGTGCCCAACAAAGTCATAATAGCAGTATGTTGTCTTCATTTTGTTTTGTCATTTTTGGTCCCATCGTCTGTTGTGTTTACTCAAAATTGTTCCATTGTAATTTTTTGGAGCGTTTCCTTATTTTCCTCTTTTTAGCTCTTCGACATGTTCTATCATCCTAAATTCACCTGATCTAGCAATTATTTTTTGTAAATCTGTCAGTTTGCATTTGAATTCGTTCCATTTTTGTGAATTTCTTTTTGTTTGGCGAAGATCCTCGATTTTCCTTTCGAAGACCGCCATCTGCTGACGTATTGGTCTGACATCACCATGGAGGAGTCCGATGACCCTGACATCCAAGCACACCGGCGGGATGAGTTGGCGAAGTGTGCCGAGTATTTCACCCACCTGTGGGAAGAACGCAAGAAGGGAGAGCCGGGGAACGACCTGATCTCCATGCTGGCGCACGGGCCTGCGACGCAGAATATGAGTGCAGCCGAATACCTGGGGAATACGCTGCTATTGATTGTCGGCGGGAACGACACCACGCGCAACACACTAAGCGCCAGCGCTCTGGCCATGAACCTGTTCCCCGACGAATTCACAAAGCTGCGAAACAATCCAGCCCTGGTGACAAGCATGGTGCCTGAAATTATCCGTTGGCAGACACCGCTGGCGCATATGGCGCGTACTGCGACCAGGGATGTAACGGTTGGCGACCAACAAATCAGTGCCGGTGAGCGCGTTGCGATGTGGTACATCTCGGGCAACCGGGATGAGAGTGCGATAGACACGCCGGATCAAGTGATTGTTGACCGCGAAAACCCTCGCAGGCACTTGTCCTTCGGTTTCGGCATCCACCGTTGCATGGGCAATCGCCTTGCGGAGCTGCAACTGACACTGGCCTGGGAGGAGATACTGAAGCGTTTCCAGGACATCACCCTGGTTGGTGAACCAGAGCGAACCAGCTCCAACATTATTCATGGGTATACCAATTTGCCTGTGCAGGTGACCCGCGTGGGCCACTGAGCGTTCGGGATGGCACATGAGCCTGGAAATTGTCATCGACGCCAAATCTCCCTATGAGCTTGCCCGCTTCTGGGCGGAAGCGCTGGCGGGGTACCGGGTAAGATCAATTTGTCCGTGACGATCACATCGTTATGCTGGACCCGGAAGGTAACCAGTTCTGTTTATTTGATCCTTAGGGAGGGGAATGGTTTTGAGAGTTCTACTCGGCGCGGTTATCGGCGCTGTCTCGGTTTTTTTGAGTATTGTCTGCCTTGCCGCTACCGACGCGGAGAAGCTGCTGCAGGCAAGAAGTGCAGAATTCCAGAAAGAGATTATCCAAGTCTCTCCCAGCGTGCAGCAAGGTCCCTAAACGGTATTACGAAACTTCATAATCCTTACCAGTTTTATTAAAACACGGCAACACCTCCTGTTTAAATTTGGGCACTCCCCCCTGAGTAGGTTGGGTCGGATAAAAAGTCCCAAGGACAGTTCTAAGACACTTACTCTGACTTAGTACGAAGTGTGGTTACAGCTCTATAAGGAATTGTACAGTTGTAACAAAAAGAAGTTAGAGATGCCCTTCCTCCTCCGACAGAGATCGAAAGGGGTATGATGGTATGGACGAACTCCTGAAGGGTACAGCTGGGACACACATATGTTTCCAACCAAGTCTGATCGGAATCTGACAACTCTTTTAGCTAAATATCCTAATAGCAAGAACGTAGGGGCTTCCCCCTTTTCCCTCCCTTCAAAATTAATCCTAATATATATAAATAACTCTTATTTACACTTAGATACGTTTCACTAAGTTTTGTTTCGAAAAGGGCTGCATCCATACATTATCAGAAGCAATAACTCATTTCCTATTATATGCTTTTTGGAGTCCAAGATCGCCTGACCACAGTCACGAAAGAAGCGGGCGGCTCTATGTTCTTGTCATCACGTCCATAAAAAGCATTTATTAGGCTTAAATTACAGATGTCACTGCTGCTTCAAATCTGCACTGGATCCTTGCATAGGAGGTATAGTTCCCAGATTTTCCCTGTTAACCCGTCAACCTTTTTGTTTTATTGATTCCACTCTGCCCCTCCCTTTCCTTGAATAAACTTCTTTATACTGGCTTTACCACGCCCTTTCCACTCGACTGTCAATTATATACAGCTGAAGATCATAGTCACAAATGTTGAGCAACAGTTCCACCTAGAACGTTTATAGGGGAATTTGTAAGGACGATTATAAGGAAGGAATCAAAAATCCGAACCATATGATTGTCTGGCTGGATAAAATAAACCAATTAAGCCGTTATAAGGCAGAGTTGTGACTAATATCCGCAATCTGCTGATGCTTCATCTGATTTCACCAACTATACTGCGGGGAGCAAAATTGTCCCTTATCCCTTATTGGCATCGGCGTCCCTACAACGCTTCTGCTAAAATTCATATTTCTGTCACTCTTAGGAATGATAAAATGTATCAAATGCCGCAAGATATTTGGAAAATAATTCATCCATAAGTCTTGGTTCCTGAGATAAATGGAAGCGGAGGTTAACTTAATACCACGTCAAATACTAAACCTAATGTACCCATATATACTACATAAACACCGGTTGTTTTGATTATTGTAATGGGCCATGACTCTTGAAACATAGTTCTAAATGACAGAACAAAGTACCAAAGGAAGTATAGAGAAGGGGGGACTTGTAGCAAAAGGAAAACAACTCCCTCATCTTCTAAGGCTTCCAATGGACTGATTATCATAAGTATCAGATAACCCACACTGTGGATATGCATCGAAAAGACTAAATTAGGCAAGTAATAACTGTTCCAATAGAAGATCTTTAAATACACCGCGAACATAGGAAATAGGACAAACATTGCCCTTGAATACAGTGTTGTCGCTGATTCTGAATGTTGTTCGGCGCCAGTGTAGACATGTTGAAAATTGGCGAATACCAAGAAAAATATCACGCTGATGACCAAGTAGAGGCGTAAAGGCGGCGTGTATTTATTTCGTTTACCCTGCTCGAATTCATAAGCCGCAAGTCCAGGCTTTGATAGTAGCGTTTTCAATGTCAGGGACAGTCTGCCGTCAATATCTAATAGCTCGTGAAATGAGTCACGAATAAAGGGAAAAAATGGTTGCCTTGTGCTTTTGGTACTTTGCCCACAATGGGAGCAGTATTTCGCATCCTCAGATAGCTCTACTTGGCAATTGGCACAGGTGATATACATGTTTGTGATTAGTTAATGCTTTTGTTTGCGTTGTAGTGATTTTACTCTGCCAGACTGCTAAGTACAGCTGAATTCATTTCAAGGTATTATTTCTGTTGGAACTGATCAAGGCCGTTAAAGGCATTGTACATTCCTGCTGCCATTGTTAAGTCGTGCCCAACGTGATCGAAGGTTTCTGCTTGTACCCTGAGATCTACCGGACGATTTCGCAACATGAATTGAACAAATGCATCGTACACCTGGCGTAACTCACCCCCTTCGTTACCGATGTTTAAATAAAGATAATTAATGGAGTCCATCTTTGCGGTGAGATAATTTTGTGAAGATTTTCCATAGAGGATCTGGTTGAGTAAATCAAGATTAAGTAATAGGTGTATTTTTTGACTAACATTTCTTTCGAAATTATTCATATTAATTCTTCTCATTTAACCAATATCTGCAAATTGATTACTTAGAAGTCATCATATAAATTAAAATTCCTACTTTGGCACACGTGGGTTGACCAAATACTTCCATTCTTAACTGTTGCATTACGACTAGTTTAGACACATTGGCACCACAAGGATATTTTCATGTAGCCATCTATTAAGCTTACGTAAGATTCTTCAGTCTATGACAAGTTAAATTTTCAATGTTTATCTCTTCGTGTGAATGAAAAAAAAATATTACAGCCGATTGAAATCCTCACTATTTTTCTTTTTATGTGTTTCAGAAGTTGTAACTGGAAGTTGTTTTGAATAACTAGTAAATAATATTTCTTTTCTTTTCCAGAGTTTCTGTGAAATCTAATATTGCTCGTCAAATAAAAAAAAAAAAATGAAAAAAAATAATCCAGACGTGCATGAAATGTCACCAGAGATCCAGAAAAAGTTAGTTAAAGCTTGCAAAAGAAGTGCTTTCGTCAATTTGAAAGATCTACTCTTTAAGGATTCGCGGTTCCGAATTCTGATTCCGAATGCTGGTTCCAAATTCAGATAAACTCCTTGACGA
>JAAAKM020073195.1:129280075-129317139 GCA_010016025.2 Alatinidae sp. Z8VKAUB7J3
TGGCATCTATGCTTAATTATGCGAGTTTTGTATCACTGGAACATTTCCGATATCGCAGAACTCGACTGAAACTTCTTGAAGAAAAAGAATCTTTCTAATTGTACTTTTCTTTTTTTCCTTTTTATTCACTGGTTTCTTTTACTTTATAATGGCTTTATTTTTTTTTTATTCTTTGATTTCTTTTTTTTTATTATGGTTCATACCTTCCTTTGTTTATTTTTTTGTGTATTTTGTATATATTTGTATATTTTTATTACATTTTCTTGATTTCTTTTTCTTAATTACTATTTTTGCCTTTTGTTTGGTTTATAATTGGATCAAGTGTGTCTAACTTCGGTTGCAGTAATACTAAATTCGTTATTCTAAGATATAATGTCACTGCCACGCCTAAAGGTCGTATCTGACCATACCTAAGGGATAATTACCAACCCCCATATACTAAGCTGTTCTCAAAGGGCGAATCTGCTGAGCTGTGCATTTTCAATAGTAGTTTGATTTGAAATATCCTGCAGATCCTCCTTTGGTGAATAGTTTTTTTTTTACATTTCTTTCTCTTCATTGTTATCATTCCACCGGAATTCTTTAATTTACTCATGAGAAGAAAGTGGTACAATCCATCCGTAATTAAAGCATCAGCAAACGAACATTTAAGTAGCTTTCCATCCATCAATATATTGTCAATTAGCGTTAGGGATAGTTCCAGTAGCTGGATAGTTCTAGTGACTCGTGTGAGGATAGTTATCATTGGATATAGAAAAGAAGAAATCATTAAATTAAGAAAATATTGACAACTTGAACCTTTAAAGAGGGGATATTGAATATTGAATATTGAAATATCCCATTCACTACAAAAGTTTGCCATTAGTTTGTCCATCTCCCTTATAAATATATATCTTCATTATTTGATGGTGTTTTATATACTAAGGCGACAACTATATTTTATCGTAATTACTCGCTCCATAAGCTGCCGTTCTTTTCTTTCACTAATATATACCGGAAACTGGAAATCCCGAAGTGAATAGTTATTCTTACTTGAGGCAAATGTCTTCCTAAGTTTTAATAATAACGATGATTCTGATGATTCACTCAAAATTTTATACAGGATAGGATATTCTGTCATATGGCCTTGACAATTCCAAAAAGAAAAAAAAATCATATTTAACTCGTCAATTCTTCGGTGACTGTTTATCAACATAATTACTTGCTTTCATAGCTTGTGCATTATTTCCTTCACTTAAATTAACATAAGCAATAGAGATTGACAATAAATAGTTAACAGACAGGCTACTACTTGCCATAGTCCATAACAGCCCATAAACATCAAAAAAACAAGCCAACAAGAAAATTATAGAAAAAAAATAGGATACAAAAAAAAATTCCCATTAGTAAAAAACTGGATATTGATCCAACATTTAACAACAATAGATGTTTGATCACTGAAGATATCATTAAGTGACCTGATATTCAAGAGGGTGGAGCTGTTTTCTGGTTTATCTAAATGCAGCAACGGTATTCCTAGCACCAATTTATCACATGCCACATTTAACGGTTGCTTACACTTTGGAGCAAAGTACTCAGGTATACCTAATTTTGATGCCAGTTTCGTTTTATTCACCAAAACGCACTTTGCATAATCGGAGGAAAGAAAGGTGTGACTTGGGTTGGGGCCGGCAGTGTGAAACCTGGCAGTTCATCGAAACGCTGCAAGCTCTTGGTGGCGAAAGCTGGTTTCGCCTGGGTGATAAAGATCTGGCGCTGCATACACAGCGTACAGCCTTGCTGCGCCAGGGTGCGACGTTGTCCGAAGCCACCGCCAACATCAGCACTGCTATGGGTATCGAACACACCATTGCCCCCATGAGTGACGATCCGGTCCGCACAATTGTGCACTGCGACGCGGGCGCGCTGGCCTTTCAGCACTATTTTGTGCGGGAAGCCTGTCGGCCGGCCGTGCACAGCTTTGAATTTACCGGCATTCAAGAGGCAACCTTAAACCCGCAGATCAGCGCCTGGCTGGCGGACTGTGACGGCGTGGTGATCTGTCCCAGCAACCCCTATGTATCGGTGGACCCATTGCTTGGCCTGCAGGGCTTTCGCCATGCTCTGCAAGGCCTGCCCGTGGTTGCAGTTTCACCCATTGTCGGCGGCATCGCCATTAAGGGCCCGGCGGCAAAAATGATGGCCGAGCTTGATGTACCCGCCACCGCGGCGGCCGTTGCGGGCCATTATGAGGGCTTAATTACGGGTTTTATCCTTGACGAAAGTGATAAAAGTCAAGCTAAGCAAATAAGAATTCCATCTATCGTCACGCAAACCATCATGGTAACGTTGGCGGATCGCGTATCGCTGGCACAGGATACGCTGGGGTTTTTGAGAGATCTGGCTACAGCCTAGGCGGTTGCCCGGGCGTTACACCAATTTCTCAATCGGTTACTGCAACTCAGTCGCGTGCGCAACAGTGCGCCTCAAGGAACGCGAATAGGGGCTGTAAACCGCAATTTTAACTAATTGGGAGAAGCCAATGTGGGCGATCGTTCCCGTAAAGACGTTTGACCGAGCAAAGAAGCGTCTTGCAAACGTCTTAAGCGCTGAAGAGCGACGCGCACTCATGTTGGCCATGGCACGCGACGTGCTGACCTGCCTTTCCAGATCTCAATCTCTTGCTGGTATCTTGATCGTTTCTCGAGCACCCGAAGCGGACGCTCTGGCACAGACCTTTGCGACCGAACGGTACGCTGAAAGTCCTGATACTGCAACCGGTCGCCGAGCCGCAGGGCTTCGATCCGCAGGTAGCGTTCGCATAAGTCTAATTCGTCCGCCAGCGGAACCTGGTTGCCAGCTTCATTCAGACTTGCCCGAAAGAGTTCAGATAAATCCTCCACCACCCCCTCGGCGGTATCCGGGTCGGTGGCAATCAGTGAGGCAATGATGTTCATGCTGTTGAACAAAAAGTGCGGCCGAATGCGTGACTGCAATGCCTGGATACGCGACTGCAGTTCGGCCTGCTCCTGGAGTCTGAGGCGCTGCTGCACGTAAAAATAGCGCAGCACCAAACCGGTAATGACCCCGGCAATAATCAGTTGCCCCAGTATCCGCACCGTCATGCCGGGGCCACGCTCCAGCACCAGTTCTGACACCACGCCGATTATCCCGGTTACCAGCAGCACCACCACAAACATGCCGCCAGCGCCATACGCCAGCGGCAGCCTGGAAAACGGCGTGCGTAACGCACACAAGGCAGCGGCGCTGAGCAGGGCCACCCATTGCACATACAACGACATCAGGCCGAAACGAATCCAACTGACTTCGCCACCGGCAAACAGTAACACCACCACCAGCAACTGACTGAACAGAATCAGCAGCGCAATCGCCGTGGTGTTGCACAACTCCGGTATGGCAAAGTGCGCCGGTCTAGCACTCATCGATGGTACATTTCGTTATAATGGGCTCGTTATATAAGCCTATTCTACACAACAAACCGCGAAGTAACGCCAGGTACACCAAATGACACAAGCAGACGACAACAACGCCTCCCCGCCAGGTGATTCTCAGGGCACTGCCGGTGGCCTGCTGCGCGGTCGTTTCAGTGAGGCCACCGACGCCTTTGTAGAAGCGTTCACCGCTTCGGTTGGGTTTGATCAACGTCTGTACGCACAGGACATTCAAGGCTCAGTGGCGCATGCACAAATGCTCGGCCGCCTGGACATTCTGACGCAGGCAGAAGTCACGCAGATTACCGACCGCCTGGCGCGCAGCAAAGACGAAATAGAAGACGGCCATTTTAACTGGCAGGTCGCGCTGGAAGATGTACACATGAACATCGAAGCCGCGCTCACCTCAAGCATCGGCGTCTAAATATTACATGACTCGGTAAGTTTTAATTAGTGAAGGATTAGTTGCGGGTTAATCGTTTCTTTGATATAAGCATTTTGACAAATTTTAAAGATATAGCTTTTGACCGAAAATATGAATGCTTTTCAAAATTCTATTCCTTCTAAAAGATATTAAATTAATAATTCAGATTCAAATTAAATTGTGCCTTCAGTACCCAGGCCGGTACTCCTTGAGATTTAATATCGGGGTAGCAGTTTACTAATGTCGTTACTTTAGAAACACGGACATATAAAATAGAGGGCATAGAGGGTATCTCTATTTTTGTAAGGTAAAGAAGTCTTAATTATTGACTAGAAAAACAGTTATTTAATTTTATCATTTTATTTATTTTGTCCCTTTCAGTAGTGCGTTAGCGAAAATTCAACCCCAGTATTCCTATCTATATTATTGACTTCTGTTTTCGTTGTGCAACGGTCCTAGCAAGTAATGATCCCGCTGGTACCTCTATAGATGGAGATACTATCCATTAACATATTGCTTTATAATAGACTACAAATAGCATACCCTTTGACAAGTTCCTTATAATTTTTCTTCCACACATGCTAAACTATTCCAAGGAGGAAAAACCAGTTAAGTAGGGTACGTTTCTCTATTAACTGGCTGATTGCCACCATTCTTGTTAGATAACTAAGGACCTGAAAGCTCCTGTTTTACCTCCTCATGTACTGCAATTTTTTCTGTATCAAATGCTATCTATTCAGGTAATAATTCTACAGAAAGAATGCACTTTGCCTCAGCCCTACACATGCATGGTACATTTCTTTAAGATGAAAGTTGTTGGCTATATTCATGAAATTTTTCATTGCAGTTATGAGGGATCCGATGACGCCATGATTGAAAATAGCCCAGCCCTATGTTGCAAAAGGAACGTTGTTTCGAAACCCAAACTCTCGATGGCAATGTGTTTCTTACAAGGATTATAAAACCATGTACTCAAACTGGAACATTATGCCTAGTCTCAGCATAGAATCTGGTATTTTCTGGAAGTGGGTCCTTGTCGAAAAGGCTTGTGAATTCGAACTCTACTATGGATTTAATTCAAATAGTATCCCAACTCGGACAAGATCGGCCGAACGTCGCGGTTGAATGAAATCTCGCTTGGAGTGCTTTCGGCGCCTTGGGCGACCGATAGTGTGGTCGCGATTCCGGCAAGGAGCGCCAGGCCGGGAAGCCAGCGATCGGAGACCGTTGAGCAGGAGTTCCTCATCATGAAGGCACCATCCTCCCGGGTTCTCCCGTGCCGGTCAAACAAACAGTGGTTGTTGCCCGGTAGGGCGCGCTTTCTCGCGAGCCGTTCCCGCCCAAGGGCGGCCCGTGGGGGCGATGGTGTTTCCGTTCCCTTCTCTTGCCCAGCGGCTCGCGGGTACGCTCGCCCTACCGGGGGTATTTCGATCGAGGAAAAACCGGAGTTCTAGAAAAACATACTTGACGCCAACTGTATGGGTGTTATCAAACAGTGGAACGTGGGCAGCACGGGACAGAGCATGGACGTAGGGAGCGACACGATGAATCGAATTTGCCAAGGAAAGAATCGGGTGGGGTGGATGATGGCCGGGTGCCTGTTGGGTGCCGTGGGCTTGTTCGGGAGCGACTTGGTATTGGATCGGGCAGCCAGTGGATTGAGTCTGCGCTTGGGTGAGGGGACGCCGGTGGCGTCGCCACTGCTTGAGCCGCAGTTTCGAGTGGAACGTAGTTTTGACCTTCAGGTGTGGGAGCCGGTCGGGGAGTTGTCTCGGGGTAGCCGGAATCTCCCCACCCTGGAGGTCGATTCACAAGGCGCCGCCGTCGGGTTCTTTCGGGCCATCCGTTTGCCCTTGGATTTGGGTGGTGCTGATCTTTCGGGGTTGGACTTGGTGCGAGCCGACTTGGCGGGGGCGAATCTGGCCGGAGCTGATTTGCGCTATGCCGATCTTTCCGGGGCTGATCTTCGTCGGTCTGATCTTTCGAATGCGGATTTACGTGGGGCCGATTTGCGAGCGGCGTTATTGGAGGGAGCCAACCTAGCTGGGACGTCACTGAGTGGCGCCAATCTCATCGGAGTGGATGTGTCAGGGTTCGGTGAAGGAACCGAAGGGCTCGAAGGAGCCGTTCAGTTCATTCCTGAACCACGGGTTGAGATCGAGATTGGTGACATCGACGTGGCGGCTCCGTTTCCGCAACATACTTGATTCGTTGCGACACAACTCATCTTAGTAGAATGTCTAAAGTAAGCCACAGTGGGCGGAAAAGACCTCGGTAGGAGACTTGATAACATAAATCGAAGTCGTTACCTCCTCAGAGTCGAATTTTTTAATAGATATGCTCTCTAGTCCATTTTTGAGTGTTCTGACGTATTCTTAATGACTTATTTGCCATCTAAAAATCTGTAAAAAAAATTTCGTGGGACTTTTTGTGCCCATTTAACTGACTCGAAAAAGCTTAAATTTTATTGTGAAAAAAAGCAAAGGTGAGACAAGAGAAAAAAAAATGAAAGAGTTATGAATGAGTACTAAGAAAAAGACAGTGTAAATTTTCAACTCTAGACTTCAAATACAAAGTTTTAAAAGCAGTTATTTTAAAAAGACGGATCTAGTGAAGTCTCTTAACCTTCCAGATCCTCGTCTGTGGACACTCAGTTCCAGTCAAGTAACTGACGAAACTAAAAATAATTGGTTTTGAGTTTGCTGGAGTTTTTCTTAGTAAAAATCATTATTATTGGTCTTTTAGTTACTTTTGTAAGCTTTTTTATATAATTGCTTATGTAAAAGTTGATAGCGAGCAGAAACACAGCTTTCAAAACAATCTTCAAATAATTTTCAACTTATTTTCCATTATTATCACTACTTACCTTCCATTGTCTTAAGTCACCACCAGATTGCTCTTAATAGATATCATTGTTGGTAGGTTGGTGTCTAAGCATTACACCGCCAGGTAGTCACTTCTGAGCAGTAAAAGAGTTCTAATCGATCATCGTACAAAGTATTTTTTTTATTTTAGTCGTGAGATAAATATAGAAGAAATCATGGAAGATTGAGGAGTGATATGTCACCAAATTTTGCATTTTCTTGGACAAAACTACTCCAGAGTCTCTTATCCTGATTGGGCAAGCCAACAGGGACAGTAACTTGATGAACGACTAAGTCTGTCAATAGTAACAATCACTTCAAAGATGGGTGGGAACAGTTGAAGACTAAAACTGATCTGGACCTTTCAATGAGTTCTTAGGATGAAAGTTGTCAAAAATTAAAGAACTCTTGGAGCTAAACTGTCGGTTCTTAATCACGGCCTTAAAGCAACAAGATGTTTATGGCCTTGGCGTGACCTAAAATCTAATTAGTAATTAGAATAAGTGCTTAAATACTTCATTGGATTGCTTTATCCTCATACATTCTACTGTCTTTGGACCCCCAAGAGTCAATTCTAGGATTTGTGTGCTTTATTTCCCCTTCCCTTTATTCTTTTTATTCTCTTTTTATTTACAATATATATAAATCCTCATTTGTGTTGTGTTTTTGTAGGTAAACAGCAATCCTGAATAAATTTTGAATACACGTATAATTTTCTTTATATTTTTTAGGTTTACCAAATTTTTCTGAGCCATGTCTGAGAGAAAAGTTTTGAATAAGTATTACCCACCGGATTTTGATCCCTCAAAGATCCCAAGAGTCAAACGGGATCATAACAAAACATTTACTGTCCGTCTGATGGCACCTTTTAACATGAGATGTACTACATGTGGGGAATACATTTACAAAGGTCGTAAGTTTAACGCAAGAAAAGAAGATGTCGAAAATGAAGACTTTTTAGGACTTCGTATCTATCGTTTTTACATTAAATGCACACGCTGCTTGTCAGAAATTTCATTTAAGACTGATCCTCAAAGTACAGATTATGTTCTTGAGACAGGTGCAACCCGCAACTTCATGGCCTTGAAGCTTGCTGAAGAACAAGCAGCTAAGGAGGAAGAGGCAAGAAAGGAAGAAGAGGCTTCAAATCCTATGAAAATGCTTGAGAATCGTACTAAGCAGTCCAGAGAAGAGATTGAGTCAATTGAAGCTCTGGAAGAACTCAGAGAAATGAGCAAAAGACAGCAAGGACTTAATTATGACTCCATGCTTGAAAGTTTTGAAATAAGTAGGCAAAAAGAGCGTGAGAGGCAGCTTCTTAAAGCCAAAGAGGAAGATGAAGAAGAAATAAAAAAGTATTTTGGACTAAGTCAAGATGGTGCTAAAGTGAAACGAATTATTGATGATGAAGAAGATTCCAAAATGAAGATCCGAAAATCGAGTCAGAAACATCCTGTTGTTCCCCTGAAACTGGCTGTTAAGAAACAAACGCTTCTAGGAGTTGTGAAAGTGAGTGAGAAGACAATTATACCCGACCAGTGGCGATACGCCCAGATAATGAGCGCAAGCACCAGACTGACATACAGGATGAGCATCGGAACCGACAGCCACCACGGCGTGGCGACCAGGACACCGATATGCGCCTCAGCAACCGACCAGTTTTCACCAGACAGCGCCGCTCTGACCCTGAACGTATATTCCCCGGGCGACAGGTTGGTGTAAGTGGCTCTGTTGGCTCGACCATTGTCTACCCAATCTCTGTCAAAACCGTGCAGCTGGTACTGGTAGCGGGTGTTCAGTGGAGCCGTATACTCCAGCGCTGCAAAATCAAAGGCTAAGGCATTTTCGTTGTGCTTGAGCTCAAGCCTCTGTGACCCTACCGCCGAACCTTGAATCGTCGCTACGTTGTTGACGGTAACCTGTGTGATCACCACGTTAGCGACGCTGTTGGCCTGCTCGTGCGCCGGGTCGAACCGGGTAAACCCGCCCGTCCCGCCAAACAGCAGATGCCCGGTGCTGGAACGGAGGACAGCACCCATGTTGAACTCATTGCCAGGCAGACCGTCGAGTGCAGAAAAATGTCGAGCTTCAGCCAGCTCGGCGGTGTCGTTGTTGATGGTGTAGCGCGTAACGCCGCGCTCCGTCCCTGTCCAGATCCGGCCAAGTCCGTCAGCAATCAGGCTGTACACACCGCTGGTGAGAAACCCATTTTCTCGATTCAACCGCCGAAAAACCTCCCGCCCGGCCAATCTGTCAGCGGCAAGCCAGACATTCACACCATGGTTTTCCGTCCCGACCCATAGATTGCCCGTCGCGTCTTCCTGCACTGTCCACGCAACATCATGACTTAAACTTGTTTCAACCTGGCGTTCGTGTCTGAACTGCACAAATTGTTCTGTGGCGGGATCAACACGACAGAGACCATCGCCTTGAGTGGCTTGCCACAGGTACCCGCCCCGATCGACAAAAAGCCCCAGGACACGGTCTGAACACCCGTTCCCTAACGTTGCGCTGAAACGCTCGAAGCGATTGCTCTCACGATCGAAGCGATTGACGCCGTGTTTGTGAGTCGCAATCCAGATACGGCCGGCCGGATCTGTCGCGATGGCGGTGATCGCGTTCCCGGCAAAACTTGGCGCAAAGAGCGAGGGGCTAAGGGTGGAGCAGCATAAAAGTAAAATTCTTTTGATTTTATCAAATCTAATCATTGACAACAAAATTGTTATCAAAATTTATTTTTTTAGAGTTTTGTTTTCTACTGGTCCAC
Organism: Alatinidae sp. Z8VKAUB7J3; assembly: GCA_010016025.2. Lineage (NCBI taxonomy): Eukaryota > Metazoa > Cnidaria > Cubozoa > Carybdeida > Alatinidae > Alatinidae sp. Z8VKAUB7J3. Next base: position 129,289,562 of record JAAAKM020073195.1, read on the forward strand.
CGCACTTTTTTTCCGGGGAAATTTTAAGTAGGGTGGATTTTCAGGCAGAATAGACTGGACTCCTTATTCAGGATGTGATTGATGCAGAATAAGAAAAGGCAGAACCAGTGATCAGTTCTGCAAGATAATTGAGTTATTTCAGCTATAAATACTATTCTTGGGTTATTTTCGCAACCATTTCTATATTTTATAAATCAATCTCACTGTTTTTAACAGGGAACGGAAATTGCAGCGAGAGGCCAAACCATGTCGTTATCTGCTCCTTTAACATACATTAACCTTCACATCAGAGGAGGCCACGTGATTCCTACTCAAGAACCAGCAGTAAATACCGAAAAAAGGTATGTTGGTAACTCAATATGTATATCCCTCTTTAATCTAATTAGTTAAACAGTATTTTCACTTCTCATGTTCCATTAACTATTGCATGTTGCAATTGTTTTATTTTATCATTATATATAATTTAACTTTATCATAGAAATAATTAATACCTTTAGGTATAAGTGACACAAGTCCGTATTCAAAGAGAGGCAAGGAGGTTTTCACCATTTTAAAACCCATGGTAACAGAGTTAAATTGGGTAAGACTAATCTGTTCGATTCTTGATTGGTATTGCCATTTCTTACATATATAAAGTTAAGAAAAACAACTTGGTAAACAGTTTTATATTAATAAAAAACTAGCTATGATAGATTAAAAGGAGAATTTTTTAAATTTAATTCATATTTTAAAAAAATATGCATTAACTATCAGATGAGAACGCTTCGTTATTCTTATTATGCTTTTACACTACGCCTAATAATCTTACTAAAATGAGTTAAGAGCTTACGCTAAGGTTCATTCACAATAAGATTTCAGTAATACAAAGATTTAGTTGAGTTGCAATTCGAGTCAATTTAAATTCTTCATAGAATTTCTGTTTGGCATCAGCTAATCCAAAAAAATAAATTATAGGACTAATTACTTTAAAATCAATTCAATCAATCAATCAATTTATTTAAATTAAACAGAGCAAAAATTACAGAACCTCAGACCCTCAAGATTCCTTTTGTAGTTCAGAATCTAAAAGATATGATTATTTGAAGAAGTTACGGAGGAGTCCATGAAAATACTTAAAAATTAAACAAGAGGAAAGGAAAATGTATGTGGATTGACCATTCATAAATTAAGGCTGATCTGGCCTGTCACCTCAAATGCTAATTAAATTGTTCTATAATATATTTTGAAAACAGGGAGGGTAAAAGAAGAGACTTTTGATAGCCAAAAGGAGAGCTGAAGTTTTGCAAGAACACAGTAATAAGAAAGATTTTTTTCCAATAAAATAGCCGGGAATTCAACATGTCTATCAGGAAAGGCGAGTATCATGGTATTTCACCATGAGTGGTACAATTAGTTTGAACCAAAGGGTATGAAGTAACTGACCAAGACTAAATAAGTAGAATGGATTTAAATAGACTTAGGGCAAGGCGATTAGTATCGAACCAAGAAAATGCTCCTTCTAGGACAGAATATATGTTCATGATTAGGGAAGATTCTTTAGTCTCTGAGCACAAAAAAAAAATAATACTATGGTCTGAAAATGCGAAAAGCGTTAAGTATAACTTATATAAATTTTCCTCTCAAATTATTCCATTCAAACTTCATTGTGGAAAACTTAAAAATAGACTGGAATTAGGTATCACTTTAGGGTCAAGGCGTAAGTCGCTATGGGGCAGGAAGGTAACTGTTCTTGGGCTGCCTCACTGGGTGAAACAAAGTTGTGATCACAAATTCTACAGCAACTGCGGTTAGATTGTCCAGACACAGCAATGAAAAGACCATTGGTGGATGTAAGGAATAAAATAGGTTATAGGATATATCTCTGTCCGAACCTCTACATAGGAAACTTAGAGCTCCTTGGCTGGAATAATGAGGAACATCTACTGGCTTTAAAAACAAGAAAAGTGGCTGCAAGCTCGATATTCTGCATCAACATCATCTTTTTTTTTCTGTTCTTTACTCCGCAGTTTCAGGCCACTTGAACATCATAGGAAGCTGCTTAAAGGCTTATCTTGAAGGCGGTTCTCTACAATTTCAACCCAAAGATAAGGGGTTCTAGATGCTTAGATTCTTAGATGCTTAAATGAAATTTTAAGAGGCGCAAGATTTATGTAGACAGATATCAGATTCGTTTACCTTCAAACCAGAAAGTCAGACGAGTCGTAATTAACTTAGCTTCCACGGAATTAAAAAGAATCCCTATTCTTCGGTTGCACTTTTCAAAAGGTTTTATTTGTCAGTAGTCCCAGACTACACTTCTTCAGATTTGTTGGCGCGCAATAAGTTGATACCAATTTTGGAAGCCATGCGTACAGAAGCCATTCAAATGCAAAGCTGAGGGATGTGAGACTTTTTACGGGGATACGATTTTTGCATACGATAGTGAATTGGGTAAAGCTGAATGAAACTGATCGAGAACAACGAAAGGTTATAGCAATAAAGCAATAAGTGCCTCTGATCATCAAAGTTTTGTCTTTCAAACACGCAAGGGACAGATATTGAAGTTCAGACAAGAAAACGTATGCATGATGAGATGGCTAGCCCCCATAATGATTTTAATGAGGCTGGGACATATTTCACTCGTGCAAATCAGAGTGATCAGATTGTTTCGCGAAAGAAGCGAACCGGTAAATTCTGCTGCTAGTGGTCACAGTTTTGAAGCGCTGTTTCTGTGTTTAGTGCAGAAGAGGGGGGCCCAGCTGCTTTTGCAGGTAGGCAGTATCATACCCCCGTTAGCCAAAACCTGCGATGGATTTAGTTCAGCAGGCTAAAAGACAGGACAAAAGAAATAACAAGAACATTAGCCTACAGGATAAAGGCGTGAAGAAAATGCTTACCAAGTGAAAAAGATTATAAATCATTTGCACCTCGCCAGATTCAGAATGCCGCGGTTTTTTCTCAGAAGTTTCCTACTTGGGGGGATATAGTAGCGCGAGGGAACCAGTCAAAACTGCCAAAATAGGGAATACAAGGCCATAGTGCTTACGTTTACCTTTACTCGCGCTTACGTTTTGTAGCTTGGAATTTACAAGGTTATAGTAGGGAAAAGTTAGAACAAAAAGTTGGAAAATCTATTCAGAGTCAAGCCAATCGGCAGGTTGTGAAAATCAGCTTTAGATGGCCTAAAGCACCTGGATACCCGACCATTTTCTAACATTATAGGATGGGGCACATAGACATCTGTATCATAGACCTGGAAGCCTCACGACTGCAAAGAGCTGTACTTAAGGGAAAAGGTGGTGTGCTTTGCCATGCCAAAGATTTTCTTCGGCAGCATACCGCTGGTTGACGCCTATTTTTCCTATCGAGAAGGAGTTCCAAACCTGTTCAATACACGACAAGCGACTTATCGCTCAAATCCGAATAAACTGAAGAGTTCATTAAAGCTCTTTGGTACTCCAACATCGATACTTCTGTGCTAAGTTGTGAGAGAGAGAAATTTAGCCTTATCAAACGAAAACGACCAAAATATTTTGCTATGGGATATTTAGGTGGTATATCTGATCGAAGATTATGGGAGATTATTTGAATGGCTAAAAAAGGAAAAAATCTATAAATTAATTTATTCCTTTATTTGAAAACTCGTTTAACCTTCAATAACAAAAAGAAAATTTAATTAACCGAGTCACAATAACAATGTCTAATTATCATCTTAAGCGATAGAAAAAAAGAAAAAAAACATCAGCGTCTCAATTGTAAATCAGACAAGAACACTAAATAAAGGCTAGTAGGAATATTCTGTTTATGGTCTTACAAAGTTCTGAAACTGCAATCCCTTGGTCTGTTTTATTATTTTTGTTAATAGTTCTTAGTTGCCTGTTGATTCAGGCATATTCAGAAAATCATAGGCGGCGCAATAGCGCTACCCACGTAAAGAGCGAAGTTGTAGCAGTATATTATTTATTTTAATTTTAATTCTTATCGACCAAGGCACTTCGTAAGGAAGGAGTTTTTTCGAAACCTTTTGGAAGGGCTTGTTCGATTGGAAATCGAAAGTTCTAGTTCCAATCTCGAAAGTCAAAAATAACTGGAGGAAAACCAAGCATCCGATCAAAATTTGAGATTTTTTCAACAAAGTTAAAATATCCAATAGTTATGTCTCTGGGGATGACAACACCCCAAAAGCCCTTGGGGGCAAGGGATGTCAGTCTTGTATTTTACCCATTGTTTATATATAGTATTTGTTATTGGGAAAGAGAACATGTTTCACTGCACGAGACATTATATGAAGGGCATGCGGGATGCGGGTATGTCGGCCGTGGGTAAACATTTCCCGGGTCACGGTGCCGTACCGGAAGACTCGCACTTGGCTATCCCCGTGGATGAACGCCGTTTTGAAGACATACAAATGGACGACCTCATCGCTTTTCAACGTTTGATTGATCATAGACTGACTGCGATCATGCCGGCCCATGTGATCTACCCAAAAGTCGATCAACATCCAGCTGGATTTTCCAGCATTTGGTTGAAACAAATCCTGCGCCAGCAAATGAACTTCAAGGGCACTATCTTCAGTGACGATTTAAGTATGGCCGGGGCCGAAGTGATTGGTGATTATCTGGCCCGCGCTGAGGCCGCACTGGAGGCCGGTTGCGACATGGTTCTGATCTGCAATCAACAGGATGAGGCTATCACAGTGGTAGATACCTTACAGTTTGATATCAATCCCACCGCCGGTGTACGTCTCATGCAAATGCACGGTAAAGGTGAATGTGATCGTGATGAATTATGTCAGACTGAGAAGTGGCGTGTTGTGGTTAATGACATGCAAGCCTTGGTAAAGACACCGGAGCTGGATCTTGGTTTTAATGAAACATAAATCCCTAATCGTTTTATTGTTCAGCCTGATACTTACTAGCCTGACGACTATGCCTGTCCTGGCCGATCAGGCCAGCCTGAAACAATGCCGCAAATTCACTGAACTGAAAAACGGCGAACTCCCGGATGTGTATAACAACGCGCTGCTTTGGCAGGTACAGAAAGAAGGCGTCGAAGACAGTTATGTCTTTGGCACCATTCATGTCTCTGATCCTCGTGTCTTGGACTTACCGGGTTCGGTTCACAATGCCTTGAATAAGAGTCATACATTTATTATGGAATTGTTACCAGATACGACGGACCAGGCAGTATTAAAAGAAATCATGTTTTACCCGGAAGGAAAATATTTAACCGATATCGTCGATGAGCAATTCTTTAATACAACTTACCAAATCCTGAGTAAATATTTTTATTCAACGGATACGGTCTCCAGTATGAAACCCTGGGCTGCTTACCTGACCATGAATTACCCGCCCAATACCACGGTCTATCTTGACGTTAAGGATTTTCGGCCATCGATATAGTACCTTTATTATCCTTCCCAGGGTTTGCACTCTAGGAGATGCCATATGGCACTTTGCGATGGAGCTATTAAGAATCCAGTTGAGGATTTTAGATCATGGCTAATCGATTGGCCAGCTTTCACTGGCACTTTGACCTTCCTTGGGCAAAAGCATACCTTTGCTGTGGCACGATCTCTTTCATTATTTAGAAAAGGCATTAAAAATTATGACAATTTCCTTTTTTTAACTGAGTTTTAACTGCAAGTAAGGGGCGACATTACAACTTAAAACGAACAGAAATTATTCCGTATATGAAAGAGACTGTCCCCTCCTCAACGCCCCGCTCTTTACGCTAAAGTTTGACTCCTTCTCACAACTCTGCTTTGTAAAACAATAAAATAATCACCTTTATAGAAATTATCTTACCCCGCAGATCCTCCCACGGAACCCAATCCCCCACCAAAAAAATCGTCCCTGAAAACGTCTGTACACTTACCAATAACCAATGCTAGATATAAACAATGGGCAAAGTTCATAGCTAGCAGCCCTTCCCCCGGGGACTGTGGGAGATTAAGTCGTTCTCAAAGACATAGTTATTAGATATTTCGACTATGCTGAACAAAATGGCTATCTGAAAGTTTTGATCCGGTGACTTTGGGAAAACCTGAGCGTGGGAGGGGGCCTAGTCGCCCTCCAATTTTAGGTCACTTAAAAAGCACACTAGAACTTGTAATTTCCATTCGAATTAGCCTTCTCGCAAAATTCCAGGACCAATGGGTCGATACGATCGACCCTGTCAGAAAAAAAAACAAATTAACACGCAACCGTCATCGTTCTTCCGGCAAAAAATACAAATTCAACACTTGCGCAGATAGGAGCTTGAAACCTCTAAAGTAGGGTTTTCTGATACGCTGAAGCTGATGGTATGATTTTCATTAAGATTCTATCACTTTTAAGGGGTTTCCCCTTTTTTTCGAAAATAAGGCAAATTTTTTCAGACTGGTAACTTTTGATGGGTAAGACTAAACTAGACGAAACTTATATATCAAAATTCCATTTTTTAGAGTTTCGGTTACTAGTGAACTGGGTCGCTCCGCCTCGTAGCGGTAGATCGCGGGCGGACCCTGGGGCGGCGTGCCCGAGCCGCTCGGGGCATCCCCTTCGTAGATGCCGCGCAGGTAGTCCTCCGCGTTCATCTGCTTGTCGCTGTCGCTGGTGCGCGTCCAGGCGAGCACCTGCACGCGGCGGCGGACCTTCAGGGCGAGCCAGCGCTCGCTGCTGCGCGCGAGCATGTCGGCACCCGGATCCGTGCGCGGCGGCGTCACGGTGAGATGCAGCACGTGGCTGCCCGGGGTCCGGAACGTGCTCCGCGGCAGGTCGACCTGCACGGTCGCGTAGCCGGGCTTCGGGACCTGGAGGCTCGCGCCCACGGCCGGGAGGTCCGGCACGGGGAAGTTGAGCTTGCGATCGCCGTCGTCGACGCGCACGCCGAGCTGGGCTCCGCTCACGGGCTGACGCCCGAAGTTGGCCACGGTGACCGCGAGTCGCAGCGAGCGACCCACGAACGAGTCCTGGCGACCGCGGTTCTCGACCTTGACCACGGCGAGGTCGCGACGGTCCTGGCCACCGACGTCGATGACGCTGATGGCGGCCGGACGCCGGAGGATCTGGATCATGCGCTTGCGCAGGCGGTCGCTGGACGCCTCGGCCGACGGCGCGGTGGCCTCGCCGTCGCCCTCGTCGTCGAGTCGCTCACGCTCGGCGCGCAGCCAGTCCTTGGCCTGGAGATCGGTCACGAGCACGACGTGGCGGTTGACGTCCGCGTCGTTCATCTGCTCCTGGACGACCGCGAGCGTCTTGGCCCAGTTCGCCGCCGCGTCGCGGGTCCGTACGGTGGCGGCCGCCTCGCGGGCGCGGCGGGCGCCCTCGATGCCGACCGCGCGGCCCATGAGCACGTGCGGATCGAGGCCGTGGGCGGCCTCCTCGTCGGGATCGTTCGTGACGATGACCGTGGTCGCGTCGTCGGGGCCGACGGCGCCGAGGACGAGCTCGGCCTCGTGCTTCACCCGGTCGATCACCGCGCGCGCGTCGAGCTTGGCGGCGGTGCTGTAGGAGTTGTCGAGCACGAGGTAGACGGAGCGCTTCTGGCGCGCGAGCACGCCGGCGCCCTCCGTGAGGACCGGGCGCGCGAGCTTCAAACTGACTTAATTTTCTTTATTAGACTCCATTGTCCATTAATGATTTTTCTATCCCTTTTCATTAGCCATCTATTATTTATTTGATGAGAATTAATCGATATGCTGAATAAACGGTTAATGCTTTGTTGTCATAGTTGTAATTGGAGATCAAATGCAAAACACAAAGCTGAAGATAGTTAACATGCTTGTAAGAAGCATGAAGAAGCTCGCAAATTTCTTATAGAATGGTCTATGCACACGACTTGTTTTTGTACTTTTAATTAGGAGACTTTTATTAAATTGTTTTATTTTTGATGGTTTTTATCTGTTATACTTTTTAGTGTCATAATTTCTTCTATATATCTTTTTTATATTGTTTTGAATTTTCAACGAATTCTTGAATAAAATTTTATTACATTTTTAGATCTAACAACTCTACAAATCTTTTATGTAACAACTCTACGAACCATAACGATAGTGGCATAGTTAAAAATTCAGTAAAAAAACAACAACTAAAAAGTATGTACTCTTTCCTTTGGGTCCTTATTAGAAGTAAAAACAAAGTCAGAAAATTTTGAGTGTCTTCTGTATATGGGACGTGTGAGGTTTTCTCAACTTGGTAGATATGGAACTCTTTTGGTGTATCAGCTGCTTCTAGGTTACATAATTGTTGAGCAGATACTTGCTATTGAATACTAAAAGCTATAAGGTAGTTTTCTGTGATTTCAGAAATCTACAAGTTTTCATGTTCTCAGATTTTCCGCATTTTCTCAAAGATTATCAACTGAACGATTCTTGAGCTTTGTATCAGCATTGAGCTGAACCAGAATTGATCACAAAGGAACTTAAAATCTCCACAAAAGGGCCTACTAATATACCGAATGAGAGCGTGTAATTTTTGTCAAAAACTTTTGGCCTCTTGGGGGTGTTTTCTCTCTTTTTGTAAATCACCAAAATCTTCTCAGGATGGCTACTTCTTCGACTTGAGACTTGATAAATTTTGTATATTCGCACTTCGCAGTTACCATAAGAAAAGCAAAATCTTTCGGTGTATATATTTTCATCAAAACTCTTTTTCACTGTTTAGGTTACTATTAACACGGGCCACTCCCGCTTTTACTCTAGTTGAGCTAGTATTATTACTGGGACACCAGTGACAATTTTGAAAATGGACTTGTTATATTTTCATGGAAAAAATATGTCCCATCCTTCACAAATTTCGAGAAGCGTCGGTCTTATTGCTTCTCGTGGTACTTGTTACCTCTCAAGAATTTTTTCTTGTTACCTCTCAACACACTCAAGAATTTTACAGAACGCACTCAATCCTAATGAAATATGCCAAAATATAGTGAAAATATAATACTTAGTTTATATAATAATATAATTTGAGCTATATATTTGCACATTAGGAGGGTGTGGAGGTAAAGTAACCTAACCTTACTCTCACCCTCCTAATGTGATAATATATAGCCTAAGTTATGCAAGTCCAATGCATTCTGTAATCTGTTGTTTGTCTTTGTAGCTATGAAACTCGTTTTAATAAATCGGACATTATCCTTATTATCCTTAGCAAATTATCCTTAGCATACTTTCATCCCCAGACCTATCCTCAGAGCCTGCGTGGGTTATGTTAAACCTCAATGTATAGTTTCGGAGCTTTTCAACTATGCTTAATATTTGATCGAACAATTTTTGGGGAAGAAAGGGACTTCTGAATGGGCTAGTAGTCATCCGATCTTTTTGATTAAATAAAAGGAACACCAGAAATTTTAACTTCCTTTCCAATGAGCCCTCTTCCTGTGTTCTAGGATTGTTGGTTCGATACGATCGCCCTTGGGCAAAAAACAATTAACACGCATCCGTGATTTTTCTTCAGACAAATAATACAAAATGCACCACTTTGGAGATAGGGGCTTTAAGCCTATGCAGTAGGGTTCTCTGATACGCAGAATCTAATGGTTTGATTTTAATTAAAATTCTTTGACTTTTAGTGGGTGTTTCCTCCCTCTTTCAGGCAAATTTTCGCAGTTTCTTGGCCATTTAAGGGATGAATTCATTAATGAAAATTCATTAATGAATTTTATATAATTGGAATCAACATAATAAACCGATCATATATTCGATTGATATCAAATTTTTGTTTCTTGAGTTCCGATTACTATTGTCGCTCCATTCTTACAGTTCATTACACAAAGTGTTTGATATGTTAGCACGGCAAGGTAAAAAAAAATCTGGCAGAACTAAGCTATAATAACCACAATTTTCCAATCAGCGTTGGGGGGGGGATTTAAATACGACAAGTGGAGTAGGGTTTGGATGCTCTCCAATCACTGTCGAGCATCCCCTGAACATGTCCTGGAAGTTTCAGCTTGATCCGGTCAACCATCCCTGAGATACTGCCTTTTAACAGCCATAATGCATATAGTGTGTTTTGATTTTGTCTAATATCTCCCCCAAATTTGCCAAAAGTAGTTGCAAGCAGTTGCAGTCACATTGCGAGTAGTCACAGGTGCAGTCATAGTCGCGACAGTTGCAGTCGCATGTTGTTGTAGCTGAAGCCACAAGTAGTCTCAATGTTACATAGTTGCGATTACAAGTAATCTTAGTCGAAGTCACAGCAACAGTCACAAGTAGTCTTAGTTATAGCTGCAGTGCATGTTATGTGAATAGTTTAAATATCTATAGTCAAAGAATAAAAGAACTTGAACTTAAAGTGGCCTCAAAGCTTTAAGTTAATACCCATATCTGTTGCTAAGCATATATGCCTAGCATATTGCATATATGCCTTTTTCATAACCTGGATGTACCCAAGGTCCTTTGATTTAGTCCAACATGCCCCTCCTCATTCCCTGAAATTTCACCTCAATTATCTTAGTTTTGTAAGACAAACCCAGGATCAAACATCTCTCATTACAAATGATAAATCCAGCATGTAAAAATGGGTAAATTGAAGAATTTACGTTACTTGCCCTGGAGGTTGTTGGGGGTATAGCACACCTGGAAGCATAATTGTTAGATCTTTTGACTGTTTTAACGAAATGGTTTTTAGTTTCTATCAGTGTTGAGAGGGGCATCTAAATGCAAAAAGGGGAGGGCTGACTGCGCTCTGGCCACTCTTCATTATCTCCTGCAACATATCTTGAAGGTTTCAACTTAATATCCTCAGCCATTCATTGGATTTTGCTGATGCTTAGATTTTCTGCTTTGTAACCAGCCTGCATATAGTGTGTTTTGATCTTGTTTGAAACCCTCCCAACGTTTCCTGAAAGTTTCATTTTAATACCTTAAACCTCTTTTGGAGACCCAGGGTCAAGAAATAGAGACAGCTCGGGGCTTGATTGGAATTACTCAGCCCCGCCGCGGCGGCACCTTGAGACAATCGGCGCTGGCGTCGCCGAGCTCCATGCCTCCGTCACAAGGATAGATGCCGCCCGTGGCATAGGCGGCTTCAGGAGAGGACAGAAAAGCCACCATGTGACCAATCTCCTCGGCCTGACCCCAACGGCGCATGGCGATTGAGCGACGGTAACGTTCCGCCGTTGCCTCATCACCGGACAGGCGGCGCATGCCTTCGGTGTTTTCAATTGGTCCGGGCGAAACCGCGTTCACGCGCACGCCCGCTGGCCCCCACTCCATCGCAAGGCACTTCACCAGCATGTTGATTCCGGCTTTGGCTGCGCAAACGTGGGACTGCATCGGCATGGGGGCCGAGCCTTGAGGCGCGGTGATGGCAATCAGCGCCGCACCTGGCTTGGTGAGATGTTCAAACGATGCCCAGAACACGTGGTAGGTGCCCAACAGGTCGATATCCACCACGGACTTAAAGCCATTGGGCGATATCCCCAGAGCGGGGGCGGGGAAGTTGCCCGCCGCGCCGGCAATCACCATGTCGAGGCTGCCCCAGCGACCTGCCACGTCATCGACCAGCGCTTTGACGGCATCAAAGTCTCTGACATCGGCCGCCAGTCCGACTGCTTCGCCCGGCCCGGCGGCGTCAATTTCCTGCGCCGCTGAAGCTGATTTTTCCGCATCGCGGCCAAACACGGCGACATTGTCACCGCGTGCCGCCAGCACCTTCGCAATACCCAGATTGATACCACTGGTTCCGCCAGAAATCAGTCCGTTTTGTCCGCCTGACTCACTCATGTTGTTTTGTCCTCATCACCGCAAATAGGTTTGACCCGTGGCGTCTGTCACTGCCGAAGGGGCCGGCCGGATGGTAATCTCAAGACATGGGATTTAGCAATCAAGCCGTCGACACCGCTGCGCTGCCGGCCGCAGCACAATTAGACTTAGGACCCATGGCGCCCGCCTATCCACGCGAGGTCAGGATTCAACACCTGATCGTTTGGGCCATCGTGCTGCTGGGTAGCTGCATACCCTTTCTGGTTGTCGCCAAACCCGCAATCGTGTGGGAAGAAGCTCTTGGCTCTTCCGACCTCGTCACAAGTGCCTTATGAGCTCTTGTTTTTTTCTGTTAATCTACGCGGGACTATGCGGGACCCCAAATATTTCACTTAGACGCTTGGTGGTCATACAAAAAAAAAATACATTTGATTAAAAAAACATTATATTATGTTTCATCGTAAGCTTATACTCGTTTTTAAAACGGTTCCGCAGACTTTGAAAATTACTTCGTACATTTTCTCGAATATTTATGGGTTTTCAACGCCCCGTTCTTTACGCTACAGTTTGACCCATTCTTGCAACTCTACTTTTTAAAACGACAAAAAAAAAACTTTATCGTAAAGAGCGTGGCGTTGAGGAGGGACAGTCCCTTTCATATACGGAATAATTTCTGTTCGTTTTAAGTTTTAGTGCTGCTTTAAGTTTTTGCATACAGGGATGTATTGAGATTTGCTTAAATTGTTAATCTTATTAATTTGATTGCTCTTTTCTATGAATATTATTTATTTGTACCAAAATTTATTATTTTCTTTTCTTAGGATGGATGCCCACTTGAGTCAGTTTCTAGACAATGATTGGCAACTTTTGCAAGTTTTGGGTGATCTGAACTCCAGTGGCTTCAACCAAGCTTCTGATTCTGCATCTGTGAATCCAAACGAGCTTCGTTTTCAAGATAACCAAACCAGCTCTTTTGATAGTAATTTTGTAAAAAGTCAAAGTTCTTGGAAACAAAATCGTGAGCAACTAGTTCAGAATTATGGGGGAAATATGCCAAATGGTTACAATAATATTGCAACATATGGAAATAGTGAGAGATATCAAACAGTTACGCATCAGCCTGCAATCCAACTGCAATCCAACTGCGATTCAACTGCAAGTATCAATAAGCAGCAAGTGAGAAATGGTTATGAATATAATAATATTAGGAGAACTGAGAATGTACAGCAGCAAATCGCACAACAGCCAAAAGCACCCAATAAATATCAAAATATACACTCTTATGACAACATACGTACTTATGGGCAGCCAAAACAGACCCAGCAATATACCCAGGCACAATATCAAAGACCTCGAAGTGATCATTTTCTAAATGAGCAATATGCATTCCTCATTTCAAACTTTACATTCCACAGAGTTAAACCGTTTTAATCCTTTAGAAAATTCAACGAATAAACCGTGTCAAATTCAGTCCATCTATCCAAACTTTGTGGTCAACAGAGCTAAAGCTATCCAGTCTTGGGGAAATTCACGGAATAAACTATGTCAAGTTAAAATAATCACTTCAGACTTCATTCTGTACAGAAATAAACCTTTTAGTCCTTAGGGAAATTCAATGAATAAACCGTGTCAAATTTAATTTATCTGTTCAAACTTTGCAATCAACGGAGTTAAAGATGTTCATTCTTGGGAAAATTCTCTGAATAAATTCCGTCAAATTTAATTCATCATGCCAAATTCAAGGAATAAAACGTGTCAAATTTAATTCATCTGTTCAAACTTTGTAATCAACAGAGTTAAAGCTATTCATTCTTGTGAAAATTCATTGAACAAACCTCGTCAAATTTAATTCATTGGTTCAAACTTTATGCTCATCAGAGTTAAACCTTTTAGTTCTTTGAAAAATTCAAGGAATAAGTCAATCCTTAGGAAAAGTCAAGGAATAAATCGTGGTAAAATTTAATTTATCTGTTGAGACTTTGTAATCAACAGAGTTAAAACTATTTATTCTTTGGGAAATTCACTGAATAATAAACATCAATTTAAATCATCTCTTCAAACTCTATAATCAAGAAAGTTAAACTACTTTTAATCATTTTTTTTCGGTATTCAGCTAGCAAGTAAAATACTATGAATTTATCAACTACCTGAGTTTATTGTAGTCAGAAGTGCTTTTAATATTTTTTTGGACTCTGGCAGCAGATAAAATACTTGGAATTTACCTACTAGCAGAGTTTGTCCTATGAAAAAGTGCTTTTTTGTTATTCTTATTTATGCTCAGTCACCAATTAAAAGACTTGGAATTTGCCAAATAGTTGAGTTTGTTCTAGTCAGAAGTGCTTTTATTAATTTTTTGGTACTCATCCAGCAAGTAAGATATTCAGATTTTATCAACTACCTGAGTTTTTGTAGTCGGAATTGCTTTCAGTAAATTTTTGACATCAGTCAGCAACTAAAACAATCGGAATTTATAACGTAGCTGAGTGATATTTCATTAGGATTCAACGTAAAAAAAACAGGTTCTAATCTCTAATTAAATGAAGCACTTGAGTATTTGCCGTGTGTTAGACACAATTACCCATTCCATGCTAGCCTATGCAGGGCGGACTAAACTTTGTGTCCATACCCACCCCAGAAATCCCGATTTATATCATTTGTTATGATCTCATAATTCTTTCTTTTTGTCGATGCTTTTTTCGGATGTCCCCACTCCCCTACCCCACAAAATAAATTCCTTCCATTGTGCTTTTACGAGTTCTATGCCAATTGCCTTAGTGTCTGGACAGATAGTAAACAGTAATATCAAATACAAGTCATCGACGTTTCCAGTATTCTTATTTTCACTTATGGAAAAGATTTCTACTTTTCTCCAATTTCGTAACGCAGCTTGTATTTACCAAGAGCTCTCATACATCATAGCCGATTATACACATCACTACCCGGGATACATGCCGACAAAGACTTGATCAAAGGTACCGCCAATGCGTGTTTAACGCCTTCGTCTTTGAGAGGAACATACCGACACAAACTAGTGTGGAAGCTAAGCTTTTCTCAATGTAAAAGATACTACAGTGTTCTGTAAAGAGCATTATACTTATATTCTCATATAGTTCTTTTTTACATGGCTATTGACGGGGTTTTAGAAGCTAATATTTTGCCGCCGACCAAAGGACCGAAGTAAATCCTTTTAACGGTGGATTATCGTAATGGAAATAAGTCTCTCATGGTTCATCTGGTTACTGGTCTCTACAGGAAATCTAACTTGTAACAAAAGAGTAATGGTCGATTCAACTTTAAGTTTTGGATTTTTCTACCAGGTTCGGCATCTTAGTTTCAAAAGTTGCATGTTAATAGCCGACTGAGTAATAGCTCATAATTTGTTATATCCTTCCTTACTCTTTCAGAGTCTAACCAACTAAACATGAGCCGTCGTATTATAAAGAATTACCAAAAACATTACGGAGATATTCTCTTGCCTTGTATAATGACCCCTAACCTGTGGTAGCATATTGGATTGATCTTCTGGTGGAAATATGGCACCAGGCATTGAATTCCCACAGCTGCAAGGTTAGGCAAAAGGCTTTTTATGATTGTTTTAGTATTGTAGCCATTGAAAGGAAAGAAAGTGGGATTCTTTTTTTTTATCGAAATCGGATAGCCAAAAATTGGACTAGATAGTTTGAAAGATTTCAAATATCTTGCCATTACAAATTCGTGAGGTCCGATGGAGTAATTTGTTTTGTTTAGAGCCTATTTTTGTGCTGTCAAAGGAGTAACTAAGTCTGTCCTTGCACAATTTCACTGTAAAACATTTCCCAAACCTTCCTAGTAATTCCCGGCCTCCAGAACATCACTCTTGCCCACTGACATCATCATTGCTTTCAATACTCTGGCCAATATTATAGCTTGCAAACCTATTTTCGTATTTTTTCAAGCCTTTTCCAACTAAGAAAAAACATACTTACCAATGCGCCTTGGATATTCTACTTTTTTCATCTTTACTGCATCCATCATCTTTACGATTAATACCTCCCAGGTAAGAGAACCTATTCAGGTTCTGATTTTTTCGTTACCTAACATTATCTATTTACCCTCATTTATTCCTAATCAAAGTGATCTTCGTCTTTTTAAATTAATATTTAAATATTTCCAAGCATCCTGAACTTTCAAAATTTCCAAAATGGATTTATTTTGCAAACATTATTATCCTGGACACTTTAGGAGACAGTTTAAGGGAGCTTCACCTTCTCATTTAGTACCGTGTTCCCCCATACCCTTATTCATGTTCCTTACAACAAAGTTGATTATAATGATCCATATAAAAATAAATCCATATAAATCCACACAATCTGCTTAATTCCTGATTCAAGCAAACCAGCTACTAACCTTGTTTCCCGATTTAAATGCAGCAACATTATTCTCGTTCGTACCACTAATCACTTTAGCATGCTTGTTTGGAAGGTCATACTAAGGCAGTACCTCCGTGAAAGCTTCTTTATTAGCTGAATGCTGTTCATCAGTGTATCAGCTGTTCGTAATATATTAAACTGTAGACTAGAGGGTTTGAGAGTTCAGAAACTTCTCAGTTCTTAGTGTAATAGTTAATGTTTGGTCTACGGATCCACTTACCTTGCTAAAACCACACTTTTCTTTGGATACACCTTTACCTACTTTACAGTGACGCCGCTCGCAGCTGGATCTTGAGGCGATTATGCCCTTGCGCCCGCTCAGCCCTCAGGGTCAGCATAGCGCCCCGTGGCGATGTCCCCGCCCTCGCCGGAAAACCGTACCGCTTGACCGTCGCTTTCCAGCGTATAACAGGCCCAAAGGTCCGACGGCGGCCAGCTGGAGCAATATTTTCCATCTCGCACTCCCCAATAGCCCCAGCTGTCTTGGCCCGCATGATAAAGCGTGCGGCCCGACGCACTGAACTCCTGCCAGGCACCGTCGCCATACACCAGCCTGCGCCCTTCCAGCGCCGCTTGCACTTCGTCCCCGGTCAGCACCCGCCATTCCGACGCGCAGACCTTTGAAACCGCCAATGATACCGCAAGCATCAGGGCAATCTGCCTCATGCTACCCTCCCAGCCTTGCTGTCTTGCCTTTGCTGATCTAAGAGGCCGGGCATCTGCTGCACAATCACATAAAGGTGCTTTCGCCCATGATCCCCCGCTATTCCCGCCCCGAGATGGTCGCAATCTGGTCGCCCGAGACCAAGTTCAAGATCTGGTACGAGATCGAGGCCCACGCCTGCGAAGCCATGGCCAATCTGGGCGTGATCCCGCGCGAGAACGCCGACGCGGTGTGGAAGGCCAAGGATGTGGAATTCGACGTCGCCCGCATCGACGAAATCGAGGCGGTGACCAAGCATGACGTGATTGCCTTCCTGACCCACCTGGCTGAGCATGTGGGTTCGGAAGAAGCCCGGTTTGTGCATCAGGGCATGACGTCTTCGGACGTGCTGGACACCGGCCTGAACGTGCAGCTGGTGCGCGCTGCCGACATCCTTCTGGAGGGCATGGACAAGGTGCTGGCAGCCCTGAAAAAACGCGCGCTGGAGCACAAGAACACCGTGCGCGTGGGCCGCTCCCACGGCATCCATGCCGAACCGACCACCATGGGCCTGACCTTTGCCCGGTTCTATGCCGAAATGGACCGCAACAAGAACCGTCTGGAAAAGGCCCGCTGGGAAGTGGCCACCGGCGCGATCTCCGGCGCGGGCGGCACTTTCGCCAACATCGACCCGGCGGTCGAAGAGCACGTCTGCGAGCAGCTCGGCCTACAAGCTCTGAGGCAATATTCTAACTGCGTAAACAAACGCATTTTATTTAAGACCTTTGGTTTTTTCTATTAGTTCTCATTACGTAGCTTTTTATTCCTTTATAGCCGTTTTTGATTTTCCGGCCTTTTATTTATGTTTATTTAAATGTTTCTTTTTAAAAGTAAGTAAAAATAGTAAAAATAAAGGAATTAAATATGGACCTAGAACAACAACAATATTAAAGGCAGGGATGCCAGTTCACACAAATTCGGGAGGGGGAGGGATATTTTTGGATTTTATCAAATTTTTCAAAAACATTCAAAAACACTATTTTTTTAAAATCAAGAAGGGTTACAATTTTTTTTCTTAATTACTTTTTGTAAGAATACGGTACCAAAAAAATTTGGGCCAAATCAAAAATTGAGGGGTGATCGGCCTATCCCTTCTAATTGGCTTTCCTGATTAAAGAGCATAATATATGACCACACAAGCACGTATGCATTTGTCATTGGAGAGGGACTTTTAAGGGGATTGAACTTGAAAACGTGGGAGGGAGAATATCGTCAATCTAAATACTTGACAGGAGGACAAGGTCAAACGAACCTTCCACACGTGTCTAATTGAGGTCATATGTTAATGTGCTGGAAAAACAACTGGTATTAATAATTTTTTCGGAATAATTGGTTTATTATTCAGTTAATTCTAATAAATCAGCAAGTTCAGGTTACTTCTCTTATTTTGGCACTTATCTCTTTATACTTATCTCTTTATTTTCTACTCAAGAAGTGAAGTTAGGTTAATCCTGATGAAATACACCTAAGCATAACGAACTTCAATAACGTAACAAAATTATGGAAACTACAACAGGAATAATGGATATAAGACTCCCCAGAACGCACTGCATTAAAAAGGTTTCTAACCTAATCAAAATAACAACTAAAATATTAAGCCAAAATATACCTACACCGTAGTGCATATACATTCTCTCACGTTAAGCTGAAAGAAACTACAGAAAGAAACCGGTTCTGTCAAACCAAGAACTTGGGTGTGGTGCGTATAGGAGATAAGTGCCCTTAATTTCTCCGAAGGTGCAGAAGATACTTCTCCTCTGTCCCCGGCACACACACTCAACCATTTTGCTACAGTTTTCTCATTTTTTCTGTTGGGGTCCTTAGGGAAATCTCAAGGGAGGGAATGTTCTGCCTCCCTACTTGAGTAAATAATCAGTTATACTAAATAGTGACCATTGATAATTTTAACTTAAATATTCTTTTATGAAAAAAAAGACTTGCTTTTTACAATCTTTTCAATAGTTAGTAATTTGATACGTTTCACATATTTTACATTTTTACATATTTCGCATATTTACAGTATTTATGTCAGCATCATCTTAAAAAATGAAAATTTATCCTAATGTCCATAAATCTTCACACAAAATTCAAAACAAAAAGTAACTCCAATGTTCAATTTTTAATCTTTAACTAGTATACTGGTTTAAAATAACGAATAAAAATATTGCTCAAGCTTGTTTTTGCTTAAACTTAATATAACTTTGCTTAAACGAATAAAAAATATTGCATAAACTTGTTTTGCTTAAATTTAATATTGCTTAAGCTGAAACGAACAAAAATACTGCTTAAATTTGTTTTGCTTAAACTTAATAGGCCATTGCTTAAGCTTAAACGAATAAAAATATTACTTAAACTTGTTTTAGCTTAAACTTAATGTCGCTTTAGCTTAAACGAATTAAAAATATTGCTTAAACTTAACATTGCTTAAACTTAAACGAAAGGAAATATTGCTTAAACTTGTTTTTACTTAACTTTTATATCGCTTAAGCTTAAACGGGAGGTTGAGTTTAAGCTAAAACGGATTAAAAATATTGCTTAAGCTTAAACCAATAAAAATATGGCTTAAACTTATTTTTGCTTAAACTTAATATTGCTTAAGCTTAAACGGGAGGTTGAGTGGCCGTACAAGAGGCATTTCTCCTATTTCCACATGTGACAACATGTGACAGCTTATCACAAAACGCATGGATGACCTAATTGAGCGAGGAAAAGCGAAAAAGAACAGCCTACATAAGCATGTTCACATTTATTTTATTAGTAATATTTTTAATTGGAGATAACGACATTGAACCCAAATGTCTTTTCACTAATCGCAAATCAAATTTTTTTTAAACCGGTTCTCTAAAAAAAAAAAAAAAAAAATTGAGGTCGTTATTTTTTTATTTCAAGAATCATTTTAAGCCAGAATCTAGTCTGAATAAAGTAGACCTAGGTTAACTTATTAAAACTTTGGTAGGGTAAGTGGGCTAGTTGACTTTAAACTGGTTGGCCTACTTATGACAATTCTTCTTTTTACCGTCATTTATATTTTAAAATAGATAAGGACGCAGAATTTAGGGTCAAACAAATTCACTAAACTCTAGATGGTGTTATGATTTTTTTGTTATACTAATGCTTGTTTCCATTCTTATGTCGTTTGTTTTTCAGGCTGGGTGTGTTATGCTGAGAAAACTCATGGTGAGTGGCTGCTTCCTTATTTGAGCAAAGTCAAATCAGGTCAACAGATTCTTGGATCTTACATTAAAAGAAAGATGGCTGATAAACTGGGTTTGCCTCAGTCTAAGATATTTCATGTCTCTCTGCAGTCTTGTTTTGATCGCAAACTTGAAGCATCTAGGAATGATTTTTATGATGAAATGAATGAGTCTCATGATGTGGATCTTGTTATTACACCAGGTAATCTTTTAATCGGTTTATGTCATATGTTTACTTGTAACCAGTGTCTCAGGCGATTTAGCGGTTGGTACACAAACAAAAGGAGTAAATTTTTAGTAAATATGAAAAAATCCCGGTATTTAAGGGTGTGTGCGGACACTGTAGAGCTTTCCTCTGCGTACATCTTGGCAAAGTCCGAAAAGCTCATCTTATAGTTATTCCGTTTGGTAAAAACAAAACTGAACAGTAACTAACCTACTTACCACTTAAAATGGTTTTGGCTACGAACCGTAAATAAATATTTTGAGGCCATCCATCACCTTAGGTAGCTTTGTCCTCGGTATCTTGGGTTTTTGATGTAGTTTATTATTATTGTTCCGCTATCTATCCCTTTTTTCCCATCCTCTTGTTTTTTTTTTTTAATATTACAATGGGATAAGTCAGTGAGATTTCTATTGGTTGATTTTACTCTCCATAACAATGCAGGTTATGAAATAAAAATCAAATCAAAGAAACATCTTTTTATATTGACGCTTTGGTTACAAAACTAAATTTCTCAATATTTTTTTTGTTTCGAGTTCCGATTTAATGACTATTAGGAACATGAATCTCCTGTGAATTTCATTGGTTCTCATTTAATCTGCCTTGTAAATACGAATGATGTCAATCTTATTTTATCTGAATGCATTTTCCAGTAGCTTTGAACCAAACCGTTCATGGTGGTGAACAGTTCGATAAAGATTGACTCTTCTCCGTTCTGTCAAGTACTCAAAACAAAGGTAATATAAAACAATACCATAAATACATTAGAAGAACTGAAATTCATAGGTTGATTCTAAATACATAACGATTATGAAGTTTAGCTTTCAGAACCGAAATTTATTTTCATACGAAAAGTTTTAATGCGTCGGAGAACAGGGGAAATTATCCCTATTAAGGGGTGCAACCCCGTTGAAAATTAACATCCAATATTTAGTGTGCCTGAATAACAGTCTCAGTCTTCCATTGGTCATGTGCTATTTTTGAATTTTTTTAGTCATTTTTTCCTCCAAGGGTTGCTACATCAAACCAGCAGTGGTTATGATATTGGTAAAACTATTTTCGTTAGAGGTCTATCAGATCAATTTGAAGGGATATTTCCATTGCCTATTCCTCTCATTTGATGCTATTTATTTAAATGAAAAGTTAAAGAGCAGAAGGAATGGAAGCACGGCCCAATGGCGGAAATGATGTTCAAAAAACAAGTGTCGAAAATTCAGTAATTTTAGCGAAAATTACATTTTTGGTTCCCCCCACCTCACCTCTCCTGAAGATTTTTCAAACCTTTTGTCTTAGAAAAACATAACAATTTATTCAAAAATGGGATGTTTTATTGCAGCGTTCTTTTTAAGTAGCAAACTTACCAACATCTAAATAAACTGCCTTTTTTCAGCCATTTTATTCCAGCTGAAAAACAACAATAACACGAAAACTGGGGAACGTTTTCAGGCAGCTAACAGAACATCGTTTGGGTTTGATCTGCAAATTTATTCTTAGCAGTGAAAAACATAGAGAGATTCTACCACCACTTTTGAGGAATAAAATAAACACAAGGTCAGCTAACAAAGTGAGACTGGAATTGCCTACTCCAAGAACCTTTCGCCAATTCGTTCGTTCCTTTTTACGTGTCAGCGTTTAAAAAGTTATAGTCTAGGCCTTTAAATAGAACACTAGAAATTTTTATTTCCGATTCAATGAGCCATATTTCAAGCTTTTACGACCATCCACTCTGTACAATGAGGCTGGAAATAACATATTACTGTAGATACGCTTTTCAGCAGATGAACGCTAATCCCCTGACTACGATTAATCTGTCTTTTTATGTTGTTGTGATTAATGGATTCACTAAAAGCAACTTTCTTAACAGCATATGTTCTAATTACCTAATAATAATCACATGTATGAGTGATGTTTTTTAAGTAAAGTTTATTTGAAGATAAGTACCCAACGAAAGATTATTTCAAAAAAGTAAATTCATTTTCAGAAAGAACATACTTCACTACACTTAACAGCACACTTGCCAGGTTTCTTCAAACACTTACCGTACCTCTCAACTGATTTAAAGTAACCTCTTCATAAAAACTTGCCACCTGCTCTGATGATCACACTTCACTGCCGTTTTTACATCGTCGTCATGACTGTAGCGGTTGCCACTGAGGTGTTGCTTGATTTAGAGAAACAGATGGTAGTCACTTGGCACTAGATGAGGACTATTGGATGGGTGGTGTAAAACTTATCAGCCAAAACTGTCTAATGCACCGTGGGTCTGATCTGCATTATGAGGTCTTTCATTGTAATGAAGAGGGCAATTCTCTTTGTCAGCATGCCAAGTTTTTTTTTGAATCGGTACGTAGAGCTTTCTGAGAGTTTGGCAGCATGCTTCTGCATTGGTAGTGGTTCCTTGTCACATAAAGTTAACCAATAAAACACCATGCGTATTCAAAAACACCGACGCCGGGATTTAGCGCTGGGAAAGAGGCTTTCAAATTTATAGAGTGTGTGTATGTTTTCATTTCATATTCAGCTGCCTCGATTTGAGCGTGATATGCAAAAGCCATGTTTTGTCTCCAGTTCAACCGGTTGCCATCTCAGTGGCAATGATGACAACGACGTAAAAACGGCAGTTAACTTTTGGTTATCGGAGCAGGCTGGCAAGTTTTCATGAAGAGGCTACCCTAAAATTAGTTAAGAGGCATATATTAGACTATTTTATGATTGCAAATGGTAAAGAATGTGATTAAAAGCTCTTTATAATTTATTGAACGAGACTGACTTTCTTGGGTTCAAAATTAATTCATAAATTCTAAGTTTTCGAAGATAATAAATAAATGGAGTGCTAATACTGTTCAATTACTGCTTGAAGATTTAAGTAGATAAATTCTTAAACACGTTGCTTTCACTTGTTGAATGTCTTCATAAATTTATTTACTGAAATAAAGCATAAAACAAGTTTATTGCAATGCTATGTGCAATGCAATGTAATTCCGGCTATTTTTACGTCGTCAAATAAGGTAATCAATAATTACATAGTAGGTTTAATTTTCTTTCTTGAGTTTCAGCAGCTAAACTACAACAACTGAGCACTTAAACCCCTAGCCCAAAGAAGCAATATAATCCAATATGCAAAAACTTACCTTCAGAGGCTTCCGACAAAGGCTCTCTCTCAGATATCGATTGAAGTGGTTCTGTATCAGGCGATCGCTCTCCATCCCCCCTAGACAAAAAGAAAAGTACAGTGGCTACCAACGTCCTTGACATTTTTTCCCTTGACAACGTCCTTGACACCTTGACAAAGCATGTTAGCCAGAGAAATTTATTGTAAAAAACACTCAAAAGAGAATTCGCAAAAGCTTAGTTTTCCAAAGCTTAGCAAGAAAAGGCACCAAAAAATCCTGATAGAACGAATACGATTTTTAGAATAGTCAGATAGGTGAAACAAACTGCAACAAATGTAGGGTTTGTATTTCATTTATTGATTTTTCTTAAATAACTATAATTAGAAAAAAATTGGAAAAAGGACATCAATAAGAGTAAATTTTGACTTTATAAAAGGGGAAGGTTTATCACTTAAGCTCAGAACATAGTTTTCCCCCTATACTATGTTTTAACTGTCGAAAGACATAGGTTTTCAGCTCTCCCATGCGCTATTATCAGTTTATTCTAAATATTTCATAATAACAATAAGAGCTATTAATCATAATGATTGCTCGCATTCTTTTTCTTTCTTTTTAACTTTATTCAACACATTAATTAAATACAAATTAAATCGATTTTTTAAATGGATAAAGTAATGAAAATGGACAGTAAAATAAAATCAGAGAAAGGCATAAGAAGTAAAAATAGAAATCACTCTATGTATTAAATATTTGATGAAAATATACCATAATCATGCTCAGTGTTTGCTCTGATGTTACCCCACTCCTTAATTACTAAGTAAAGTAGCACGCCCTATGCTGCTTTTACATAGCATTTGCTGTATGCATTGAGATAGGCATATAGGGAGGGTTTTGTTTCAGAGGGAATTCGTACAGAGAGCACAATAGAACAAAACTCGACATTCAGGGAAAGGTGAATTACGGCCCCCAAACCCTCTTCAATATCCTCTCTGTATGTACCTCACATGGGTTGATATTATGCGTGATCCTGATTTCCCCCATAAATTTCATACAGAACCCTGGCCTGATTCTTTCCAGATGTGCTGCAGCATTGAACTCTTGTCTAAAAAAAGCAACCTGATATTAAATTAGCTTAAAGTTAGCCTACTATGAATGGGCAAGCTACATTAAAATATAATTTATTATGAGGTGTTTGGTAGAAGCTAAAGTAGAACTACAATTGTACATTTTAAAGATGTCATTGCGCTAGTGACGGGTTCACCCGTTTTTCTTGCCGTTTTGACAAATCCTCCCCACCCTCCCAATAGATTCATGTGTATGTGGCCTGCAAACACGACTCGCATTAGTTGCAGAATTTCTGACTCCTTAATCATCCCTTAAGAAGTAGCTCAATCCAATAAGCATTATCTTCATTTGCCCTTTCTAGGCGGTATTAACGAACTGGCGTTAAATCAGATATCTGATAAATACTCGCCTCTGTGGGTGTGGAAACACCACCCTATTTCTATTTCGATCAGTTTCTCCAAATTTCAACCAAAAAAGCTGGTAAACACCAACTCATGACATCCGATCAAAACTTTGAGGTAGCTATTGTGTTCAAAAATAGTCCCAAGTCAAATAACTGTGCCTCGGGGGTTGACATAATTATTTGCAGCCCGTAGGGCCTAGACAACAAGTTATGAAACTTGACCGTTGTTTACAAATGTCAAAATTCTGGTTTAAGTCCTAAGAAAAAAAGACTTTAGTCCATGCTAGAGTTCAAACTCTTAAGTAAACTGTGTTTAATTTCACCTCGGGTGCAAAACATACACGCAGGATTTTTCTCGAAGGGGGCCTGGCCACCCTGAGCAATTTTTCTGTCTTCTATCTTTAGTTTTATTGATAGAGTAAGTAGACTACAGTGCATCTGGATCTGCATTGAAGCCCAGCACTTGACGGCCACAAATTCAAATGAACTTAGAGCACTTAAAAGGTCGAAGAGCTAAAATGGAAAGACACACAATATATTAAAAGTGCTCATTTTTAGCTATACATGTAACTGATCATTGATTTCATCTAAAAGGAGATGTTTGATATTTTCATAGGTTGTCCTTAATCCACTTGGATCGTTCATTATGAATTCCAGATTATTTACGCCGAAATTATGCTGGAAAATTTTTTCGGACTTCAGAAGGTGCAAAGGGTATGCAAAGTAGCCTACAATTATTTCGGTATACTCTGCCTATCAATCACACACTAGAGTCATCTAATTTATCAATATTCACTTCAGCAAATAATTTAAAAATATAAACTAAGGAAAGTCCAGAATTTTAGTTAAATAAGATTATTATTTGTGCAAAAAGCCTATAATTATGAATTCCAGATTATTCACGCAGAAATTATCATGGAAAAATTTTTTGGACTTCAGAAGGTGCAAAGGGTAAGCAAACTAGCCTACAATATAATGTATAGCCTACAGAGTAATTTTACCAATAGAAAACATAGGTTTGATTTTAGGTAGGCTATTAAGGGTTTGATTCAATTTTGCATCAATTCTAACTTCATAAAATTCTAAAAATTTGCAGTTAATCATTCCTTAATGTACTTTATTTTACTTTACCTCAAACCTCCCTTAATGTACAAATATTTAGCCCAAGTCATTTATATCCTATGTAGGCTATTATTTTTGTCAGTATTGCCTTTATTTAGAGGTATTGAATAGAAATAAAATCGTGACATGAATGAAATACACTGACTAAAGTGACAAAGAAAGCATTTTTGTTAAAGTTATTCAAGAAGTATCCTATAATTTGTGTGAGAAAAAGGTGTGGTAAAATTCTAGTTAATTGACTTCTTGCTATCTCAGAAAGGGCCTAGGTTAGGAAAATGAAACTTCTAGGAATGAATCTACAGACTAAAGTATGTCTTGGGAAGGTATTTTGAAGCAACTACCATCGGCGCCGGCCGTTCGCCGGCCGAGGGCGATCATCATCATGGCCAGGAATAGAAACAGGCCTGGGCTCGACGCCGACCACGGCCGCGCGAGCCAAAGGCGCCGCATGTCTCTCACTCCCCCATAACCCACTTTGTCGACCCACCGCCCAGCACCTGGATCAATGGGGTCGGCCTGAGGATCTCGCGAAGCAGTCCCTGGGCGCACCACCGCAAGGCTTCACCGGAGGCAAGCCCGCAATGTTCCGCCACGGTATGGGCCCTCAGCAATCCGGTCAGCTCCGTCACCATCTGTCCCAGTTTCTCGCGCGCCGCCAGAACTCCCTCCTCGGTCTCGAAATAGAGTGTGAAACGATGGTTCATCAGCACGGAATACCGATCCGCGCCGCTCGCTTCGTCCAAGGGAAAACGGTATCTCAAAAATATATGCGGAAGATCAAACTCGATGGACGGCTTATCGCGTTCGGGCCAGTCCCGCTTCGGTGGCCGCCAGTCGGTCGCGAGCTCCGCGTCAACGATCTCCCGACATTCCTCCTTCGTCGTGGCATCCGCGTGCCGGGGCACGACCAGGGCCGACAAGGCCATGCACAGGACCAATCCCAATTTCGGGACCAATACCGGTGCTCCATATCTGATTTTCATGATTTCCCGCCGCCTCTCGGAAACACGAGAACCGTTCACTGACTCAAAAATAATACAACTTTTCCGTGCATTACACAACAGGAAATTCACACGGCCGCTTACTCGGCCTTCTCCCACTTGTACCCGCCACCATGCGCGACAATTCGGACGGGAATCGGGTGAAGAATTGCCTCGCCCACGCGTTCCCGGACGGCGGAGAGTTGCGCTCGCTCCTCCAAACTACAGAAAGCCCGAGGCTCCAAGCCTAGCAGCAAGCCTTCGAGCGCATGGAGCACCATGCCCATCCGCCCGCGGGCGGCTTCCATGTCCGCGCGCGAGCGAAAGCCGAGCATGGCGTTGGAATGCACTTCCATCATCCCCCCATCATCGACCGGCAGGAAGGCGCTCAACCGGGGCAGTTCGACCCGCGCGTCGAACCCTTCATACCGTCCGGCCACATTTTCGGGAGGGGTCCACCGAATGAGCCCTCTTGCGACATTCTAGGACCACTGGGTCGATACGTTCACTCCTGAAGAAAAAAAACAAAAAAAAAACAAATAAACACGCATCCGTGATCTGACTTCTGGAAAAAAATTAAAAATTCCACATTTTTGTAGATAGGAGCTTGAAACTTCTACTGTATGGTTCTCTAATACGTTGAATCTGATGGTGTGATTTTCGTTAAGATGCTATGACTTTTAGTAGGTGTTTTCCCTATTTTC
>JAAAKM020073195.1:129317149-129490947 GCA_010016025.2 Alatinidae sp. Z8VKAUB7J3
GGAGCTTGAAGCTTCTACAGTGGGGTTCTCTGATACGCTAAGATAAGGCAAATTTTCTCAGGCTCGTTAGTTTTGATGGGTAAGACTAAACTTGATGAATCTTATGTATTTAAAATCAGCATTAAAATGCAATTCTGTTGATGTAACTATTGGCATCAAAGTTCTGTTTTTTAGAGTCTTGGTTGCTATTGAGTCGGGTCGCTCCTCACTGTTGTTCGGTACCACGAACTGTTTGATAGTGCATGGTTAAAAAAAGAGGACAGTACTAAGTGCTTGGTTGGGAATTATTAGTGACGAAAAAGCTTTCTGCGAAGTATATAACACGAGCCTCGTGTGTATTAGAGGATAGAACTCTGTAATTCAACATTCAGAGGTGTAAAAGCATGTTTTGAATCTAAGAGCGAAACTAGGCCCTCTCCAGCTTGTCTTGCAGACAACTAGCTCGTCAAACGCTGAAATAAATTTGATTTTTAGAAAGGACCGGGTCCTAAAGGCAGAGCTCTTTTGAGTCATGAATCATATCATCTGTGATATGAGTGCTGCTTCCTGCAATGGTATTTTAAACCTATGTTCCCAGGTGAAGTGTCAGGGGAATTCAGCCTTGGAGAGACAAAGGTATCATTCTCTGGGCTGCTAAAAATTCCCTAAAATCTAGCGAAGGTCACTATTGTTCCCTTAAATTGATAATAAGTCCCTAAAGTCCCTTTTCTTGCTTTGGTTTGAAGCTCCGTATCCTGAAGGCTATCGATACATGTGAGTATACGGATTCCAGTATTTTTCTTTTGATTGAGATTCTTGGAACCATTTTTGGCTTGTCTCAGAAAGAAAAAAATTGTTGTTACATACTAGTTACGCAATAGCATAATCATCGTTATATTCTTTAGTTTTAAGTCGCTAGGTGTTATATTAGGAATTCAATTGAATTAAAGAATTCTGGCGGATTAAAGAATAATCCTTTTTTGTCAAATTTGTTTCCTCTTGGGACTCGCTGTGATATTCAATTTTGCTCCTCTTCCAACTGCAGATTTTAAGTATGATTCGATGGGCTCATCCCTGTCGCTTATCTTCAAAACGCAGATTTCTTTGTCCATTATTTTCATTTGGGATTTGTTGTGATGCTTTTTATTTAACATTTTCTTGCCACATATCTTCTTGCGCTTAATTTTTGGGCATCGTTACCTCAGAAGTTTTTTCATACCTTTTGCTTTAGCTGTTTGGATTCATTTAAAGCCATGATTAATTTCACATGACGTCAAAGGTAGCAAAATCACTTCTTTCCCTGTTTTTCCCAGTCGTTATATTTTTGATTTAATTGCGTTGTTATAAAATTTAGGAAACTCAACTGAACATTGAAAACCCAAAACGTGGCTATGACAATAAACACACAAGAACTGAGCATCTAGACTCAATATAGAAACAAATTTTAGATGTTGCAAATTATTCAACTCAACACAGCAGAAACTGCGGAGGCATGCGCGAAAAATTACAATTTTGAACTGCTCTAGCTCTGAGCAACATTCTTTAAATAAAGGCAACAACTGATATATCCTTTTTTAGGTAGTAAACTATTGATTTCCTGTCTCAAAAAGCTTATCTATTCAAGCATGAGCTTAACTCAAATAGCTTGATGACGTCATTTTACGCAGATTCTGCTCTGTCTATACATTCATATACATTCATGTGATTATACATTCATACATTCATAAGATTCAAATAAATTCATTTACAGTTCATATGAAAAGAGGATGAAATAGATTGATTAGTTATCAAATGACTGTTTATGCTACATATATTTTGCCAAGGGAATGGGAAAGCTCGACAGAGCTATACTTGTGAAGGGATGTTCAACCGTTAAGGGGTAATTTTTGCCTTTTCAAACAAGTTCAAGGATATCCTCATGATAAAAACAAAAGAGAAAAATTTCCCCTGTAAATTCCAATGACTTATTAGATATATTTATGCTCCAGATATATTTAAACGGATTTTACCTAGAAACTAAAAGTAAAAGCTGATACTAAAAAGCCCTAAAAAACGAAGGAGAAAACCTAGAAGCAGCAATGCTTAAAACCATCAGCAAATACCTACCCTGCTTATACATATTTTAGCTTTAACTTTTCCAATTTTACAGTTAGCATCATATTTAAATTTATTTTTTACTGCAACTTTGAGCGTAAAGACAGAACAGTGGCTACGTTAAAAGACTCTAACCAAACCATAAAGAAAAATCCTGGTTTAAAACCAAAAGAATTCGTTACGGGCTAAATAGAAAATGAAAAGTTTCAGAAAATTTTTTTATTCATGAGAAACTATCTTGTTTAACAGGGCTAAAGCATATATATAGGTATTTACCACCAGATCTAAAATAAAAAACGGTAGCTTTTGTGCGATACAACCCTTTGTAAAAAAAAAAAAAAAAAACTAGTAAGATAAACTCGGCAACTATTTTCCAGTTTTACTTTTACTTCTTTAATAATTGTTTCATTCTTTGTTATTTCATAATTGTTCTTTAAAAAATAAATAAAAAATTTGTTTCGAGACATGCCAGGGCAGCGTACAGTCTAATTTAGAATTTTAAAAATAGTCGATTTCCATGACTAACGAGACAGTGGAAAAGTTTTCTCTTGTTACTTAATCACATTTCAGCCATGTTAAGGTATTCGCTTGATTTAAGGTGTAAATTTGGAAAATAGATAAAACAATCAAATTCTTTCTATGTTGTTATTATCCTTTCCTTTCATTGAACTTACCATTTTTACTTACCAGTAAAAAAAAATTGTACATTTTTTTTTTTTGTGCATCTTATCTTCAAGTTGACGCATGGCAAAAGGAGAACAATTTATATTAGAAGGTTTCAAATATGTACTTATGAATCTACGAGGGTTCATAACATGTAAACATGTACTTACGAGGGAAAGGGGTTTTTCTAGCAATTTTTTTATTCTTCTAGTTCTTTCTCCAATATTAAACGGTCATTATAACAAAAATAATTATATTTAAAAGCTTTTCAACCGTATACAAACAATAAACAAAGTTACCATAACTAGACCAAGGAGACTTCCAGGCGCGCCTGAGCGCCATACGCGCGAACTGCGACGGCTATCTGACCAAGCCCGTCGATCTCGTAGAGCTTGTCGAGGGTCTCGATCGGCTGACCAAACGTGTCATCGAGGAAGAGATACGCGCAGTCGTCGTCGATGACGACATCGATGTGGCGGAGGCAACGGCGGCTCTCCTGACCCAAACCGGGATCGCAACCGTGATTTGTTCCGATCACGACATGGGCATGGTACCGATCCGGGAGATCCGGCCGGATGTCATCGTCATGGACATCGAAATGCCGGGCTGCAATGGCTTCGAATTCGCCAAAGTCATCCGTCAGGATACCTCGCTCGCACAGACACCGATTATCTTTCTGACTGGGGCCGGAACCGACAGCGGTTGGATCCATAAGATGCGATCGGGCGGTGACGAGTTCCTGGATAAGTCGGCGCCGCCGGGAACCTTGCTGGCGGCGGTTCTGGGCCGCGCGCGACGGTCGCGAAACCTGAATGCCGTTATTACGTCATTGCGAGAAAGCGAGGCGCGCTTCCGGGCCGTGGCCGATAGCGCCCGCGAGGCAATTGTAACCGCCGACGGCAAAGGCCGGATCGTCTATTGGAACAATGGCGCGCGCAGCATCTTTGGGTACGAACACGCACAGGCCTTTGGCAAACCGTTTGCTGAACTCATTCCCGGTGTCGACCTTGAGACTTTTCGGGAAGCCGTCAAATCCGCGGCAACGATCAGCGAAGGTTCGCCCCAAGACAACGTTCTCGAAGCCACGGCTGTCCGTCGGGACGAGTCGCAACTGCCCGTGGAAATCTCGCTTGCCGAATGGCGGATCGGGGAGCAAGCCTATATCACCAGCATCGTGCGTGACATCACCGACCGCAAGAACGCGGAACGGGAATTGGCGGAAAGCGAGCGCCGCTTCAGAGATCTGGCAGAGGTTTCCTCCGACTGGTTCTGGGAAAGTGACGCCCATCACCGGTTCACCTTCTTCAGCAACAGTGTCTATGCCGCGACGGGCCTGACGTCCGGTGATTTGATCGGAAAAACGCGCTTCGACCTCTTGCAACGGGAAGCCGGAGACGAGGCGCAGTTAGCTAAATTTCATTGCGTGTTAGGCACATCGTCAGTATGATTTAAAGAAGTATCCCTTTGGACTGTAATATTGAGTACCCGACAGGGGTAATGGAAGAAAAAAACCATGGGTTTTAAACAATTAGAATAGAGGAAAGGATTTGCCAGTGTGTTCGCCTCTAATGGCTTAACCCTCTTACCACTTTGCAGTTCATTGCAAGAAATAATAGAAATTTAAAGAAAGCTATGAAGGGCGGTGAATTCTTTCTCCATAATTAAGATATGTCGATTTTCTTATCAAGACTTGAGTTTGGCAGTAAAATAATGCTTCTAATTTTCTAATTTTAGTTGGTTTTGGTCTTGAGTTTAAAATTTTTTATTGTTTTGGATTAATTTCTGAAGTCTCTTTTTTGAGCTATTCTGCTTGTCGTTACAAATGGACAAGTCCTTTATAGACCGTTTCTGTTTCTTGTACCATGGAATCAAAGTTGAAGTTGACTTACTCCAAGTAGAAATTTTTGATATCGCGGATTTTTCCAATATTGTACCCTCAAACTTATTTGTGGTAAATGTTGATAAAAGGATCTGCTAATTTCCTATACATGCCTATTGAGTGCCACTTTATCTTTCTTGCTTCGAAAAACCAACCCAAACCAATGTTTGATGCTGGGATTTTAGGGCACAGTTTCAACAAATATCTTTTCCAGTTTTGACTAGGGCTGCCATCTTAAACGCTGTTAATGGAAAATTCGCATTACTAACAATGGTCGACACTATTACTTGCACACGTGGACATAATTATTTCAAGAACCGAGGACTTTTTTTTCGGCTAAGACAGTGACAGACAAATTATTATATATACAAATTTTTTGCCTGTTTTCTTTGATTTGTTTCAAAAAGTTAAAAGCTATATTAAAACCCAAAACGATTAGAAACAGATTTCTAAAATAATTCAAACTGTAAGCCTAACTGTAAACCTTCCAAAGTCTATGGTGTCACATGCGTATTATTAAAATTAGATGAAACAACATGGAATTTTTAACCAAAAGTAAGGAGCAACATTAAAACTCAAAACGAACAGAAATGATTTTAAAATCTTAAGACCAACTCATATGTATTTCGACAGAGCTTGAAACTCCGGCTGGAGACAAAATAGTCCAATACTCGCAACAACAAGAAAAACGGTCAAAAAGGCAAGAACGCAATGACGAATGTTTTGTTCCGTTCAGACCAGTGTTCGTTCTTCGTTTATACGAAATTAAATCTTGTTACTTTTTTTCTTTGATGAAATATTGGATCTATTGTTGAAACTATTCAGTAAGTTCGTTATCAAATATTATGACAACTAGCAATGTAAAACCAAGCGTTTGTCTTCACCGTTCTTTTCTCTTTTATTCAATTTTGTTTTCCTGTTTCTTATGTGGTCAAAATTTACCGTTCATACTTTTCTTCTTTTTTTTTTTTTTTTTTTTAGTTTTCCATAAAAAAAAGTCCAATCCAGAATGTTCATTACTACTGATTCGTCAGTCTTTTGGGATTTCTCCATTGTTTTTTCTTTTTTTCTTTTTGGGTTTTCCTTGCTCAATTTCTTTTTCTGCCTTTTTCTTTTTCTCTTTTCAAATGTTAGTTATCACACAAAAATGTTCAATACAAAGTTACTGCCCATCCTGCCTTATTCAACAAACCCACCCTGGGGTAGGTTTTGCACAAATTCATTTGTAGTGGCTATAAGCTTGTGAACATCTAACCTTGGTTCCAGAGATCTCTTCTCTCTCAGTGGGCATCTCTTCCGACTTCAGAAAAAACCCTTGATATTTGGAGTACTATGAATACTAATGTATGTCTTAATAATACAATCAATTCATGGTTTTCTCCATTGATGAGGATATATCCCAAAACTAAGGGGCTGCCAAGTGGGAGGACACTTCATCGGTCCTTCAACTTAACACTTAGGGCCTTTGTTCATCAATCGACCAGTTGAGGCGAACAGCTTGCGATGGGCTGCCTGACGTTAACGAGCTAAGTGAGACGTTTCTAGTCTCAAATGCGATTGACTCGATTAACTGATTTCTACAGGAAATATCCGGATATAGGATGGAGTAACTAAATCGAAGGAAAATGGCAAGAGAAAAGTTTTTATGGGCGATTTTGACCTGAATTTTGACCTGATTTTGGCCTGACCTGATTTGCCGTCTCCAAAGACAGTAGAATATTTCTCAGGTTGTGGCCCTTCTTCTGGGGACTGTGGGGGATCATGACGTCCCAAAATACATAGCTATTGCACCTATCAACTCTACTGAACAAAATGGCTATCTCAAAATTTTGCATTAGGTGATGTTGGGGAAGAAAGGGCGTGGGAGGCAGACAAGTTGCCTTCCAATTTTTTTGGTCATTTAAAAAGGGTACTAGAACTTTTGATTTCCGTTCAAATGAGCCCCCTCCCCATCTTGTAAGACACATTGGCCCAATACGATCAGCGTGTGACTGATAAATGAGCTCTGCGCATTTTAATTTCGATGCCCCTTTTCACTTTCATGTGAAGAGACTTGTTTTATCTTTCCTTTAGCTTCGGTCGTGTTTTGCTTTTTTAGTAATCAAAAAACAGTAAAACGATAGAAAATAACAATCATATAACAATCAATCCTTTTTCAATAACTAAAAAAGCCCATCCACTTGTGTTGGTGCAGCCTTCATCATAGAAAAGGCATCCTTTAAACGATTGAGTCTCAGAAGCCATATATCCTTTTTTTCGATATGGCAACACTAATATAAATCCCTGTAGACGACCATATACCACATTCCTTAAATGTTGGTTGTTATACAAACAACAACAGGTAAAATTATAAGGAAGGAATTTAAGACAGTTTTTTTTTTTTGAATGTATATCGGAAAGTTACATAGCAGCTATGAGCTGGATTATAGAGATATCCTTGAATATATCTTATGAATATGAAATCTTAGCTTCTAAAGAGCATTTGTCTCGTCTATAGTGCTTCAAGAAAAAAAAAATAACCATCGCTAGATTTCAGTCGAGTAGGCCTACATAGGTACAGGCATATCTCCAGTTTCGATTCCACATTGTTTTCCCCGTTTGTCCTCGCCTAAGGCAGAAAACACTATGGCGAGGCACGCACACGTCAAGCAGGAGCAGCAATTTGAGGACATAGTGGCAATTGACTGCTAGGTCTTATCCCCCCCAGATTATGAAAAAAAACTTTACATGGAATTTTTATTAAAAAAAAAACTGCACAGCCTAGATTTTGAAAAATACCTTTTTGTATCTGCATTAAAATCAACATTCTTGACTTACCTACTTTACCTCCCCCCTTATGTGCAAATATATAGTCCAATTTGTATGTTTCCCATATATTCTGTCACTTGTCTTTGTCTTATCTCGCGCTAAGCGAAAAGAAAATAACGAAGAAACCGATAACAATTCAAACATTAAAAACAAATGTTTCATATACTTTCCATTAGTAGTCAACACATTTATTAAGGAACTATGTTTATACTGATGACCCAACGCTACTCCCCTCCTTGATACGCCTAACCGAAAGTTTCTAACTGCGAAATTCAAAATAGAAAATAACTTTGATCAGAATCGCACCCATCTATTAAATACATTTCCTTTTTCATCAAAAAAAAAAATCTCAAATTTCATTAGAAGTATCTACTTGAAACAAACTCCATAAGATTTAAATTAGCTGGGAACTGCTAGATATCACAGGCAACACTCCAGCATTCCCTCAGCAAAAAGCCGTATGCCTCCTATGGATTATTCCCCCTCCCCGACAATTCTACATGGAAGGCAATCCCGTGGTTGGAAATTAAAAGTTTAAAACTTTTTGTACAACCGCGACAGGAAACTTACTATAATAATCGGTAGAATTGATTCATATTTAATAGAACTCCACGAGATTTCTGTCTCATCCTCCAATCACAGAAAAGTAATGACACCTATACATCTATGCAAAGATTAAGAAAATAATACATAACTGATTAATTTTAAAACTTCGTGACTCTCAAAGAAGGACCACCCACTTTCTGTGATAGAATGATGGAATACTAATCATTCGACTGATCTTTTCTCTACTATAGTGTATAAAATGTTGAGTGGGGGACTGATTATGAAAACTTATTTTGGTCAGTTAATTGCTCCAATGAAGGTAGTGAATCGGGAGATATTGACCACTTGGGATATCAGCCATGATTAGGACAAAAATGTTTCTGTTACTAGCTCAACAACTACTAAACACAATTATGAGCTACTAAAATAGAAACCATAGTCAGCGACTCGTAAAATTATAACTAATTATTTCTCATTTATACCCCAAACAACACAGTGCTCATCAATAAAAGTTAGAGTATATTGAATTGTACGTTTGAAGTGTTTACGTAAGAGTATTACGTTGTATTTCCCGACTGGCATTAAGCCTCTGATTTTCCTTAAAATCGATCAATTGATGCTTAGAATTTCGCTAAAGCTCACGCCATATGAACTCTTGGCTCTTTGCTCTTCCGGCCTCGTCACAAGTGCCCTATGAGCTCTTAGCTCTTGTTTTATTGACAGTCTTTTTCATGGAAAAATGAAGTGGGTATTTTTGAAGACTTTACTGCCTTTCCATGTCTCTTTACTTTTAGTCGAGAAAACTTTTTTTGTCAATAATTATTATCTTTTTAAATAATAATAGCAGTCAATTAAATGTCAAATAATTCAATAAAATTAATTAGAATTGAATGTGATCCAAATTTGACTAATGTTAATTAAATATCACATGATAATAGCAGTGTCATTCTAGTGAAACTTTCTGAAATTGCATCAGTTATCACATTCTGAGACCTTCGAAACTTTTATTTATTTGGACCAACTAATTCTTTTAAAAATATTCAAGAAAGTTTACCCAACAGCAATTGTTTAATACAATTTGCTATGAGAGTCTGCGCCTGTAAATGGCAATACTGTTGGTAAAATGGTATTATCATTTTCCCACTTACAGTATCATCATTTTAAAACTGGTAAGTATTACCATTTTACAAACTTTACGATATATTTTACAAAATACTACCATTTTACAAATGGACAGCATCACCATGTTACAAATGGCAAGCGTTACCACTTTACGAATTTTACGAAGCAGTTTACAAAGTATTGCCATTTTGCAAATGGCAAGTACTGCCATTTTATTACCACTTGACGATATATTTTACCAAGAATTACCATTTTATAAATGGATAGTACTATCATTTTACAGATTTATAGCCATTTTATTACCATTTTTCAAATTTTACGAAATATTTTGCAAACTATTATCATTTTAAAATTTTTACGAAGCATTTTACAAAGTATTACTACTTTACAAATATACAGTATTACAACTTTACAAATGGAAAGCATCACCATTTTACAAATGGCAAGTGCTGTCATATTATTACCACTTTACACACTTTACGAAGCATTTTACAAAGCATTACCATTTAAAATGGAAAGTACTACCATTTTACAGATGGTAAGTATATCGCCAGCCTGCTGCTCGACGGCCTCGGCTACAAGGCACAGACCCGCACCCTGGCCGTACCGATCATCTTCGCCGGGCTGCAGAAGGGCCTGGTGGATGTGTTCCTCGGCAACTGGAT
Source organism: Alatinidae sp. Z8VKAUB7J3 (assembly GCA_010016025.2). NCBI lineage: Eukaryota > Metazoa > Cnidaria > Cubozoa > Carybdeida > Alatinidae > Alatinidae sp. Z8VKAUB7J3. The sequence continues at coordinate 129,326,906 of JAAAKM020073195.1, forward strand.
GCCGGCAGGCCAGCACGACTATGCGCGCTACGTGGAGAGCGGCCAGGTGGACAAGGTGGTGGAGAACCTCGGCGGCACCGAGTACACCCTGGCCGTGCCCACCTACACCTACGCCGCAGGGGTGAAGGACTTCAGCGACCTGAAGCGCTTCGCCGAGCGCTTCGACTGGAAGATCTATGGCATCGGCTCCGGCTCGCCGGCCAACGACTACATCCGCCAGATGATCGAGGGCAACGAGTTCGGCCTCGGCGACTGGAAGCTGGTGGAGTCCAGCGAACAGGCGATGCTGGTGCAGGTCGGCCGCGCGGTAAAACGCGACGAGTTCGTGGTGTTCCTCGGCTGGACACCGCACCCGATGAACGTGCAGTACGACATGCAGTACCTGCGCGGCGGCGAGAAGTACTTCGGTGACAGCGGCCAGGTCAACACCCTGGCGCGCAAGGGCTATGTCGCCGAGTGCCCGAACGTCGGCAGGCTGCTGAGCAACCTGACCTTCACCCAGGAGATGGAAAACACCATCATGGATGAGGTGCTCAACCGCAAGGTGGCCAACGCCACGGCGATCAGCACCTGGATCAAGGCCAACCCGCAGGTGCTCGACGGCTGGCTGCAGGGCGTGACCACCCGTGACGGTGGCGACGGCCTGGCAGCGGTGAAAGCCCGGCTTTGAATTAGCCGACACAAGTGAGTAGGGTGGAGTCGCCTGCTGCCCACCCTCGACCCTGACCATGCGCCTACCCGATCGACAGACCCTGTTGCCATTTCTGCGCTGGCTGCCTGGCACCAGCCGCAAGACCCTGGGCAACGACCTGCTGGTAGGCCTGACCGGCGCCATCCTGGCCCTGCCACAATCGCTGGCCTATGCCCTGATCGCTGGGCTGCCGGCCGAATACGGCCTGTACGCCGCCATCGTGCCGGTGATCATCGCCTGCCTGTGGGGCTCGTCCTGGCACCTGATCTGCGGGCCGACGGCGGCCATCTGATCTTTGAGCTTTGATGGTTTCAGAATCATTGCTCAAAACCCTGTTGCATAAAAGGCATATGGGCAACTGTTTGTCTGCTTTTGATGGTATTAAACTGAATTTTAAATAATCAACACTGTGTTGTCAACATTTCTTCTTGGATTCAACCATGTTTTGTATCAATTACCTACCTACACATAAAAAAAATTGTTTGAGTAAGTTTATGATGAAATTAATAAATTAATTATTGCAATGAAAAAAAACAAAGAACTGTCAGCAAACTGATTCTTTATCTTAAAAGTAATAAGTCACTAAGATCAATAATAGAGTTTTATGAAAACAACCATTTCATTTTTTATGTGTAAAATAAATTGTTAAATAATAAATTAAGTTGAAGTATGAAGTTGAAGCATACAGACAGGTGATTACTTACTTTTTTCCAACACTGACAAACACAAACATCAATTCACTTTACTTTTCTTTTCAAAAATTTAGAAACAAATGAAAAATGTTTATCATTAGAATTTGTATTGATATTGGTCAAGAATCAAACAAGTTCATGCAAGATTGCAAGCACATTCACCACAAGTTGTATTTTGTCCCTTTGCACATGTAAACAAGCATTGCAGAAGGCAGTGCTTTGTAAGTCTTGACATGTTGTAGTAAATATAAAATATGCATGTTTTTACAAGAAACGGCTGCTGAGCTTTTTAAAATAATATCTGCCTATATTAATAGTTGAAGTCAAACCAACATTTTAGTTCTTCACTATCAAAACCAGATACAATTTGTGGACCCACTTTTACTAATTGTGAACCCCCATTTTTTTTTGTCCCACCAATGTAGATCTCTGTTGAGCTTGGTGTGTACCCTTAGGGGTCCACCTGGACCCCTTTGGGAATCACTGATCTGGGTTTTGCTAAATGAAATGCAATCTTTACTTGTCAATTTCTTCAAAGCATCCTAAATCAATGATAAATTGAAAACAAACCAAGGCAGAACTTGGGCAAAATCAACTGATTTGTTCTATTCCTTTACATTCTCAGGAGAGAGGAGGGTTGTTTAAAAAAAAGTGAGTGCTCCTAGGGATAAACATAAACAATGGAGACAGCGAATGCCGTCAACGCATGAAGTCCGACAACGGCGTCCGAATGGCCCGACAGCACCTGATCGAGGTCGATCCGGACGCCACAAAGAGTGACAAAATCTCCGGCGACGAGCGCGTGGACATCATATCCGTTCCCGGTGCGCACATCAGGCAACGCCTGACCCAATTCCCGATCTGCCATTTCGATGTCCCTTGCCACGGTTAGTTTGACATTGCCGGTGTTTCCGGCGACCAGGGCGACGTCGATACCGGCCCATTCCGCAATGCTGCAGTCGTCGGTGAATGTATGATCTGTTTCCGCCGCTGCCCGGCGATGGGCATCGAGGATCTGGACAAAGTCAAATCCCTGGGGCGTTTGTGCCGCCATAGGATCGGCTCGAGGCACGGTTTCTCCGACGGTTTTGTCGGTGGTTGCTCGCTTGATCGTATCGGTCAGCGGAACCACGGGAAGGGCGGCTGCAGTGCCCTTTATCAGTGGCTCCAGGACAGCGTCGATCAACCCTGTATCGATAAACGGTCGAACGCCATCATGGATCAGCACAATATCGGGTGCTTCCTGTCTAAGCGCTTCAAGACCGCGGAGGACAGATTGTTGCCGTGTGCTCCCACCATCGACCGCAACAAGCGGTTTTATCACCTTCATATCGGCAATGGCGGCCTGATAGAGTTCATGATCGTCCGGGTGGATCACCACGCACATGGTGTTAACGGCGGGATGCGACAGAAATGCCCGAAGGGTGTGGGTCAAAACGGCCTGACCGCCAATTGGCCGGTACTGCTTGGGGCCGTCTTCCGGACTTCCGGCGCGCTCGCCTCGGCCGGCTGCGACGATAATGGCGGCAATGGACTTCGAATCTGCCATATTGTCCCTGTATCTCGGAACCCGCTGGGTCTCAGGCTGTTGCTCTAGCGTCACCGGCCTTACAAAGCCAGTCCCGCAGCGCACAAAAATGACTTGCTTTTCCCACACCGTTGCTCAAAATTAGGGCAACATGAAAACATGCCTCTTTTCAGTGCAGATGGCTTGATGATCGACACACCCTTCAACATCGGACCAGTACGGATCCGAAACCGCGCGATTCTGGCGCCAATGTCCGGCGTCAGTGACCATACATGAAAAAATAACAACAAATATAAACTTAAAAAGTTATAAATACTGACTAATTTAACTACAATACAAAAAAAATATACCTAAAAAACAGTAAACAAATTGAATAAAGCAATAAACATAAATCAAGGTGAACTAAAATAAAAATATACCTGGAAATATCAATGCTGGCTTTATCTTTTTCAAAAAATTTAGAAACTGCTTCAAAATACATGCAGGTACAAACCTCATAAATTCACATGATTAATTAAAATGAATTTCAAAGGACCATAGCCTATGATATTTTGTTATGTCTTCTTTTGTTTGTTCCTAATCATTTTTACATAGTGAAAGCAATCTGTAGTTTCTGCTTATCTTTAATATCTGATATCTGATAGTCAACTGCAAAGTTTATGGTGCAGAAAACACACCCTTTTCTATAGACATCAGGATAACATTTAGCATTTTGGGATAATATTCATAAAAACAAATTTTTTTGGAACTGTATGGTTATAAATCAATTATTCAAAAGAAATATATTCATATTACTGTTGAATACTTGATTTAAACAAAACTACTATATTTTAACCACTTTAAAAACCATCTTTAATTATGGTCAATTTTAGTGTGGTGACAGAAATGAGTTACCTTTTGCGGCATTATATTAAATACCTAACTTAACCTAGCCTAAAGTAACCTAATGTACCATAACCCCTGACCATCTCTAAATATTAAATATATAATTAAAATATACCTACATCATAGTTTTCCCACTGAATATACACAAACTGTAGCCAATTCCTTCAAGGGCTCAAAGGGAAATTTGGTAAAATTCTAGTTAATTGACTTCTTGTTATCTTGGAAAGGATTTAGGTTAGGAAAATGAAACTTTCAGGGATGGGTCTAAAAGCTAAGGTATGTCCCATGAGGGTATTTTCAAGTACCTGCCTCCACTCCTTCTTTCTCTAGAGGGCCCTGAAATTTGCCTATATGACAGGTCTCTACCTATTGAAATTTTGACAAAACAACATTTTACCTTAATTTCAGTTACTAATTGCTTTTTCTCTTCCTTTAGTACTGAAAATGCAATTCCTATTATTTGAGTAGAATTTTGAGCCATCCTTTCTTCTTTTTGTTTTATACTCACATTTTTTGCTGCTATGAAAGTACTATTTTCCTGCTTTAAGTCCCCACACCCCTCATATGCACTGCTTTATCTTTATTAATATCATTTTTCATTCGATAGAAGCAAATTCTATTTCAGTCCATTTAAGCAAATATTTTATTCGATTCTTTATTTTTGAAAAAGAAGTCCACAAAAGCCAAAATAATAAGTCAACAGTCAATGACAAGTCAACAAGTCGAGATAGCCAATCGAATTAAAATTATCAAAAAACTTTATATATCAGGGAAGCAATGCCACATTTCAGTTTGAGAGGGAAGTAATGCCACACGATGGTGCACTTGTTCCTACAAAGCTACGTAGTCTACACAAACTAAATTATTAATATCAAAATTTATTTTAAAGCTTCATTTAACTAAGTTTATTCGCCTATGTTGGGCATAAGCTATTATAAAGGAGAGGTGGTGGGTTATTGTGCACGTTTGGGGGTTGGGGCTACCAAATACCTCAAAGAGCTTATTTTAATGCCCATAGTTTCTAAACCTCCATGATTCTTCAAATAACTTGAGAAGTGAGCATAGGGAGGGGGAACGGGAGAAGAGGTAGAGATTGATCAGTAGCTTCTTTCTATTCGGACCAAGTCTGAACAGGGGTACTGCGAGGTGATTCCTCTCCTCTTAGGGCAGACAAATGTTTTCTTTTGTAATATAAAAGATCCTATTCAGATACTTACCAGCAATAAATGTGGAGAGGTGGAGAGGAGACCATTAATGAACAGCTTCAGGGATTTTACCAGGAGGAGTTACGCCAAAAGTTTTGATTTTATTACCTTTTAAAGGAAATAGTGGGAATAATATGTTTATTTCTTTTTTTATATTATTCAATTGGTAATAAAAAAAAATTAAGGCTTTTTATGTGATTCCAACTACTCGAAACTCATAAAGTTGAAAGTTGCGTGCCTGAGAAAATGTGCTCTAATTTGAAAGAGGTAAAGAAACTGAAAAAGAGTGAGTGATTTTGACGAAAATTACACCAAATAATTCAGCATGTAAGATGTCTATTGCTGAAATGTGAAGCCCATATCTACAAAAATGTGAGAAGTCGGGCTATTAATTTTCTTGAAACATTAAAAAAACAATGTATCCTAAGATAACAGTTAAAGTCGGTAGAAAGGGGTTGTTCTTAACGTTGCAATTCAGCATGACAACCTTTGAAGTCTTACGAGTCGAAAGACAGATAGTGCCCCCCCCCCCCAAAAAAAAAAAATAATTGGAGAGTGACCCTCTAGATTTCAAGCAATTTTTAATGACATGGACATTATAACGTTCAATAACGTCTGTTGAACACTGACCTAACCTGATAACGGTAGGTAAATTATTAAAAATGCACCCGAACACATAGGTTTTTAAAAACCAGGCTACTATAAAAATTTACTTTACTACTTTAAAACTTTGAAAATGGAGGTTTTAAGCTTTACGAAAAAGTCAGACTAAGGTTCTGCATTCTAATAAAAATTACTGGAACTGTATATAAAAAAAAGATCACATTCTTTCAAAACTTCCGCGTTTTTACTTAGTTCTTGAGTTTCTTTCGAAATTCCAACGAGGTCCACTGTAATGCCATTGACGGTGTCTACGATTCCGTTGAGTTGATCCACGGCAACAGCCTTGGAAATCCTTGCGAGTTCATTACGAACCAAATTGCCGCAATCTACAAATAAAATAATTCTTAGACCATTCTCTCTCAAAATAATCCAAAGACAACATACGATATACGTAAACACAAACATACGTCCAAACGTAAAAAGAAAACATGCGTCCAAACGTTTACGCACAATACCTCATCCAAAAGCGTAGAGAAGGGGCGGACCTAGGCGTTTCAAACTTCCATTTTTTATAGTTTCGGTCATTACTGACATAGATCGAGATTCGCAAGAATAAAAATTTGACTAATTCTCAAAGCTTTGTTCTATTAGAAAAAATGGTGTTTAACCCTCTGAGCAAGGGCCAAAGTTTATACCAGTTCACAGCTAGACAAACATATATAATACAAATTTTGAGCCAGCCTTCACCGGAAACGACCTCACTTCACAGCTAATTACCTTCACTGTCCATTGAATAAACATTCTTTAGTCTATCCTTATTGATTTTCGGACCTTATTTGGCTTCCTGCCACCCCCCCCCACCCCCCTCCCTCCCCTGCTAAAAGTATTACCTGTTTATCAACATCGTAATTTCACTTTAATATTTAGCCAAATTCCACAGTTATCTACAGCCAACACAAAAGCATATACAACAATCAATTTAATTGTTATTGTTACAAGTTTGTCAACAATTTCTCCCATGTGTAGATCATAGCAGCAGGACTGCCAACCTTTGTGGAAAACATAATCCCCAACTAATTTATGAAGAATATGTATTGTTATTGTTTAGAACATTAGAGCTTTTTTCAAACGTAGATTGTTGTAAGTGAGTCTTGGGATATTGATGTTGCTAAATTTTCAGTGGAAGTCCTGAAATGGTAACAGAAACAGCTTACGGACAGCTGCAAATGACGGTGTTAAAAATTAACACAGTTAAAAGGACAGGGACAAAGACTTTCAAAAAGTTTGCCAGGCTCTTGAAGACCTTCAATGCCTTTAAGGACTAATTATATCACGCATAAAATATTTCATAGAATTTAATTAATTGTACAGTTATTTAATTAGTTTTTGACCATGGCGACAAAATCAAACGTTTTGTCGCAAAGGTACCCAACAGTTCGACTATTTTGATATTTTAAAGACTAAATAAATGATATAATTATTAATTATATAAAAGTAAGTAAGTATGAGGTCACCGAGCCCGTAAGGCCCAAACTGGCGGTACTGATCTGTTTCGTGGCCCTTCAGCCAGGAAGTGCAATGGGGGGTTGGGGGAGGCCATTTCGTGCTTTCGCACACCCTTCCTGCTTACCCTCCCCAGACTTCTCCAGGTACCTATTTAGAGCTGGGTAGACTCTGGATGAGCTTATAGAGTCACGCCATTGACCCATGTCAGAAAACAAATAACAGGTCAAGTCGAGGATCGAACCAATGCTCCTTGGACAAAGAATTCTCAAACCAGCGCGCCAACAACTTAGCCGTGGTTATTAATTATATACACTGCTTGACACTGCTGCTAACAGCTTACAGGAGCACCAAGTAACCTTAGTTCAACACAGCTACGAAGGGTTCTCCTCCTTTGAAATCTATTCAACGCCTCCCTTTTTACATCAGTACCCAGGAAGTTACTATTTCCCTAAAATCTTTCCTTACGCATCATCGCCGGTTAACAAGAATCCTGTAGTGAACGAAAATGGGCCAGCTGCACCTAAAAATCGACGTGTCAGAGATGATGTCCTGCTCAAGGATGAAGGTAGGACATGAAGCACAATCGATTCGGAGAATTCATCAATCGGTGCTATAATGTCGAGAGAAGGAAATGGCTGGGATTGGACTATTCGAAGCAGGCAAAACTCACAGGGAAAAGTCCATATAGATCAACACAGGCTCGACAACATTGCGGCGCAGCGGATTGCAGCAATATCGCCACCTTTTCACGTAGCTCCGGACCTTAGGCCCAAGATTATAAACCCCTGTTCATCAGGTAGTTAACTACGTTCTCACTGATCGAGCCGAGGTCTAAAATCAAGTAGAACGCGGCCCTTGACAAATCAAGTACAAGCGGAACTGCATATTGTATCGACTTGACAGCAATCTCCCGAAATTTCTAGGGTCCGCCGATCCTGGACCGACACAATCGAATCATACTACCTACGATACTCCAAACCCCGAAGTTAGATTGTTTGAGTATTTTTGAAAGATTCCTACAGAACTTACGAATACTACACTGATGGAAGAGATACTCGAAACGGCCGACCAAGCTTTTAATGCACTCACAAGCGTGCAGGCCAATAGAATTCCAGGCCTAAAGGAGGAACTCCAACTCCGTTTGAAAAAGATCGGGCAGGTAAATCGTGAACTCCGAGAAACAATGCGGTTAGAACCGTCACCCGAATCACGTGAGACGATGTTTGGTGCCGCCTGTGAAGTATGTATCTGGTGCAGACGAGGCTGGACATCTCTCTGGAATGCATGGTGCGACCCTTGGGGCGGAGGCCGTGAAATAGCCGAAGCAATCTCTTCCGACTGGGAAGTTACCTTTCAAGAATCGTATGATCTTCTTTCCGAATGCTACAGCAATATTCCCGAAGACTACGGTGACAATAAGATCGTTGCGAAATACGTGAGAAATCAACGTTTCAGATTTGAGAACGTAAAGATCCTGAACGATGAATCTATCAGTCACGCTGCACGTTCTTCACAAATCGAACGAAGGTTGGAAGACCGGCGAGAGCCGGAATTTGCGATCTAACTTGAATTGGAAATGTGACGTAATGATGAAAATGCAATTGGCATAAATAATCTTAGATAATATTTTCATGGATTTCAACTATTTTCAGAATAGTCATTATTTACGCATTTTAATATACTTTAAAAACAATCATTTATTTTAAATAAGGGAATACAGTAGTACAGTTTTGTTTCACGAAGAAATTCACATAATTAGATATGAAATAAAAATTCGTATAAGAATTTTCATATCTCCCGTTAGGCTTTCGCCCTTTGCAGTTGACCCTCATTTTATTCGAGCTGGAGCTTGGACTCTTATTTGGGGGTCTCTAACCGTCACAGATGGCCCACGCAGTTGCAGGACAGTCATTACTGTAAAGCATTACTACAGAGGGCATTGAATGAGGTCCTCCATTTCCACTACTACTCAAACACAAAGGCAGTTAGTACGGAATCAGACGTTTTTAAACCACTTTAAAACTTTTCGCAGTTTTGTGGTTGTCCCCTCCTGAGCTCTCCGCCTATTTACGCTAAAGTTTTGTAGTGTAAGGTTGTCTTTGAGTAGTTGTTCTTAAGGGATTGAGACAGGGAGAAGTAGCTAAACAGCAAAAAGATTAAAATTGGTTTAAAAAATCCTTATTTTATGCCAACGGCCCTTGTGTTACGCAAAAGTCTTATACTGTAAGGTCGTTTTTGAATAGTGATTCTTAAAGAACTGAGACAAAATGTGAAACTTTAGCGTAAAGAGCGAGGGATTCAGAAGAGAGCAGCCCCCTCAAATACAGAACAATTTTTGGTTGTTTTTAAGTTTTAGTATTGCTCCCCACTTGTTGCCACCAAGTTTTTCTAAACCATTTTTTTATTTGATTTTCGACCGTTTCCAAATCATGTCAAGACCTATCCAAGATACCATGAGGGCTACCGACCCCATAAACCCCCCGATGCTTGCTTTTAAGTTGTATAGATGGATTGTTTTAAAATGATTGGAGGTGTTCAATATTTAAAGCGTAAAATGATTATGAGGATTACGACAATTTCTCTTGGACTTAATTCCTTTTCTGTAGTAACAAGTGACTAAAGCGATTGAATGAATTTGAAAAAAAATGAGTGGTAGAATATTGTGTCAAAACACCTAGACACTAAGCCTATAACATATCGTCTACGATATAGAAAGATGAAGAAATCGTCCAAAGATGAAGACATTCTCGGTGGTATTTATGACCATGAGCTTCAAATAGTTGAAAATAACAGTTAAATCTATCAAATTGAAAAAATATTAAGGAGCCATACGCAGAAGGGCGAGAGACAGTTGCGTGTTCGGTGGCTAGGATATAACTCTGATCTTGATTCTTGGGTAGCAGTTGAAGACATAAACAATGCCTAATGATTTTTATGTGACATTCATGTCCAATGTCTCTCACCCGCTCTACAATGATTTAAATAAAACAAGTTATTTTTGAAAAACAAATTCACCTACAATCAAATTCGATGGCGAGAAGGAAGTGGCTCTAATCGATTGTATTATAAAAAAAATGCATATGATATCATGAGAAAAGATCGTACACAAAAAGCAAAAGTTAGACCATATGATTGGCCACTTGTTAGTGAGCATTGATAGAAGCAATGAACTTGGGTGAATATTTGTTCCTCACATTACCATACAAGGAATTAGGTAGTGTGAATGATTTGTGTTGTCCTATTAATAGAAGAATCTCCACTCATAAAAATGGTGCCTTTCAATTCAACTATTCAATGAGCCCTGGCAAGATATACATTACAAGATTATACCCATTGAAGATGAGAATGTGATTCTCAATGATAATCTGAGAGATGTTCTTTGGTTTTAAACAGAATATAATCAATGGCAGAAGTGCTGGAAGTACTACTGGTATGGATCGCGTCATTTTCGCTGACTATCCCCCTGGTTTCTCCTCAGACAGTTGTATCGAGACGTGGCAATAGTAATGCTCCCTCCTACGTGTTCTTGAACGAAAAACAAGTCAAGAGCACATCCATCATTACAATTTAAGGTATATTCAATATATTCCTGTAAGAAATAATTCTTATTTGGAATTCTGCAAGTTGACATTAAGAGCTAGATTAGGTAATGTCCATATTTGGTACGATATATCGATATGTCAGGTCAGTTAGGTAGGAAATAAAATATTGTATTGATAAAAACTTTATGGATTTTATTACAGAGTTGATGGTAATAAGCAATTCTCTCGAAAAATTTGGAAAGAATGTTATGTGACAATCAAAGAGTGAGCCTTTTTTGACCATCTAGCTGAGGCCGAACAAAAAGAAGGTCGCCCCAGGAATTGAGAAAAAATAGAACATAAAAAAGGACTAAAGGAAATTGGAACTACACCATCTACGACGACATATCAGAGGCCAAACGAAAAGAAGATCAACCTAGGAATTGAGAGGGAATATAACACACAAAAGAACCAAAGGAAATCGGAACCCCGCCATCAATGACCATCTATCTGAGGTCGAACAAAAAGAAGGTCACCCTAGAAATGGGGAGGGAATAGAACATAAAAAAGGACTAAAGGAAATTGGAACTATACCATCAATGACCGTCCATCCGAAGCTAAGCAAAAAGAAGGTCACTCCAGGAGTGTGTAAGAAATAGAACATAAAATAAGACTAAAGGAAGTCGTACCTACAACATGTATGACCATCCGTCTGAGGCCAAACGAAAAGAAGGTCACTCCAGGAAGGGGGGAAGGAATAGAACATAAAAAAAAGACTAAAGGAAATCGGAACTACACAATCTATGACAATCCATCTGAGGCCAAACGAAAAAAAGGTCGCTCCAGGATTGGAAAGGGAATAGAACATAAAAAAGACTAAAGAAAATCGGGACTTGATAGGAGGAAGTAACTAGTGAAGCTTTAAACAGTTGGGGGGGGGGGTCGCACCCAGCTGTTTTGATCTTAGGCAGTTTTTCGCTGTAAACAATAGTTGGTTTTAATAGTTACGTACTTTGCCTGTAATATCATTGGGCCCTCAAGCTATAGTCTAGGCAGTACTTCCGTATTCTCTGAATTTGTGGAGGTTTCCCTGAAATAATTCGTAAGAAAAATAAGGTCTCTGAAACCTAGCCAAAAATATACGTTAACGAAGGTTAATGATTTGTCTGTCGCGTTAGGATTCGTGCATATATGATCATTAATCTAAAAAAGAGTCTATCCACAAAAAAAAATTCAAAGAAAATTAAAGAGCTACATTTAACTGAAGATGAGCAGAAATTATGCTTAAAAACTTTTAAAGCCTAAAGCTATCAAAAATCAACATCAATAAATCAATAAAATTGCCGAGGATGGCCCTTGGACATAGGGCCAAAATATTCATTCTAATTAGTTTCCCACTGTCTTAAAAAAATTCCCTATTGTTCTTCTTGTTTTTGGTGTTTATAACCGAGAATCCTTAACTGGATGCTTAAAACCCCCTCCTGAGTGCTACTGGACCTCTTAGTAAGTGAAAACTTAAAAAAACGAGCTGAAAGAAATCCCCAGTCAAATAATTGTTTTACTCAAATTCAAAGCTTGTTAAGGAATAATGATAAATACTATTTATGCTAACCCAAGCAGTAAAGCAAATTGCGACATTATATTTTTGAGAATATTGGAAGGGCCAAGCTTACTTGAAAACCGCTTTCCAGCAAAGGTCGGGTCAGGTGCAGATTCTAGGAAAGCACAGCTATGTCTGGATATTACTTTGTGTCAACTTTGACTGGGCTGAGGGATCTAAGACCTCCTCGGGGCTAATGTCATGTTGATAAAAATCTGTCGACCCTGCTACTTCAGAGAGACCAAACGAGGTCCATACTTTGGAAAGTGTAAGGCGTGGAAAAACATCCTCCTTTTCCATCAATCTTTTGTTTCAATCAACAACTGCTAGGACACATGTTCCGACGAAAAGAATTTATGTTGCTCCTCATACGAGTAGGATCAATAATTTACGCATGCCCTCCCCACAACGTGATTAGATCGGGTATGGACCCTAGAATACCACAAGTAGGACACAAGCTCCAATTTTTCACTACGTTTAGGATAGGGATCCGAAACTACGTTCTGGCAGCTATAGTGCAGACAAGACTAGGATTACGAAAGTGGAATTGTATTGTCATAGAACTCCGTATTTTTATATATTATTCATGCTTTTTATAATATAAAATTACTCATTGTATTATATTATATCATAATATGATATAACTACCAAAAGAAGCCACTTTCATCATCGAATTTAATCAAAGCAATATTTTGGAGTAAATGAAACCAGTGATATAAACAGGCATGTATCAGAAGCCCTTCAATAGCCAAGTATTTTTCTTAAATTTGCAGATACTATAAAAACATTTTCAGATAGCATTTTAGCCGCTATATGTGACTCCACTTGATTTTGCCCCAACCTATCAGACGTTTCCCAAGAATGGCAATTAAGAGTTCGGTATCACCTCTCTTTTCCATTTTATTTGGCTCATCAGTTGCGATCGTTTCAGTGTTTCCATTATCCCCAGAATTCTGGGGATTTCCCAGAAAATCTCGCAAAAAATGGAGCGGCAAAACGCTTGGGCCTAGGAGGGTTAAATCTTTAAATCCGGCCCTAATTCTAATGTTACGAGACAATATTCTGCAGTTTTTTTTGTGTTTTGTACAGACGCACAGGAAAAACAATGTCTTAGTCTACAAAATGGTTATAGAAATACTGGGGCATGAATCATTGTTTCACGAACCTATTCATCTACCACAATAAGGGCTATCCTCCTTTGACAGAGATGGTAAAAGATCGTAGATGGGGATACATTGACCATATGTTACGTATTAACAATCTCTGACTACCCAATGCAGCGCTCATTTGGCAACCAACAGGTTCACGTAGCATAGGCAGACCCAGAAACCCCCCGCGATGATCATACTAGACCGATCTCAATAACCTCGGTATGTCGATCCAGCCTCTCTGGCAGGGTATTCTGACAGCAGCAAACCATTGAAAGGATTGGCAGCTCCTTCTTGTTGCACTGGAGGCCCAAGTAAGCTTAAGATTTAATATAGCACAGTAATAATAGGATATTTAAAATCAGAATATTTAAAAAACTGCAGCCCACTTTTTTTGTAAATATATTTTTTCCTCTTAGGCTTTTATGACCCATTATATATCCCCAGTAAGCGGTTAGCTGGTATTAGACCATGCAAACTAGGGAGTGTTTTGGGCGTCACAAATGAATCCGATGTTTATTCTCTCAAATATCATAGATCTTTATTAACATCCACTGGCAATGTTTTATTTTCTTTGAAGTCCTCTTTCTAAGAAATGTCCAATTTTAGGTTTCAAAATTCAAAATTCTGCAAAATTATACAGCCAATCTTCAAATATGTGTATGTTCATTCGGGTTAACCTGACCCTGTGTACATTCCCTGTAAGTTACTAACCTATCTTCGTGTTTCACAAATTAATGAAGTCAAATTTTTTTTCGCATAGATGCCAACCAGGCTAAGAGACCCGTGACAAAATCACATAGTAAATTTGTATTATACGAAGATTAGCTATACTTACATGTCATTCATTAAGATTTGTCTTTAGGTTTCCTGTGTCTACAGATAAAGATCTCAGTAAGCTATTTTTACGTCTCAAAAGCCCACAAAAGGCACACTATGTAAAGGTTCACCTAGTTTTCCGGTTATACAATTCAAACCTGGTAACTCTAATCGGACCTTTAGTTATTTATTTTTCTAATATGATAGTGTTAAATTTTCTACTAGCCATGATAGAATTAAACTTTTTAAAAATATAGTTTGTTTTTCAAATCTTTTTAAGTTAATGAATTAAAAATTAATAGAGAAAGTGATTGATTTTATTTAGAATCCATCTTAGGAATCTGGTAGTCATAGTCCCACTCGCAAGTTGCAGCGTTTTCAGTCACAAGTTCTATCATTCGCAGCTGAAATTCGCATTTGCCAGTAGTTACAGTCATAGTTGCAAGTAGTCACACTTGCAAGTAACCGCAGTAGCAGTCGAGTTGCATTTATATTCGCATTTGCAGGTATGATTTGTTGTAGTCGCAAGTCTTCAAAGTCCTAAGTAGTCGCAGACATAGTAGTCATGGTCGCAAGTAGTCAAATTCGCAAGTTGTCACAGTAGCAAATAGTTGCAGTTACAAGTAGTCACAGTCACTAGTAGTCGCACTTTGAAAACTTTCTCACCAGTAAAACCTTCACCAACCCGGACGAGGCATAAATACCTTCGTCGACTTCATCGAATAGCGAGCACCCAATATTAATATAAACATAATTGATCAATTCGCATTTTGTTGGCAAAAGGGCAGCGAATCAAATAGCAGTTACCTCTGCTAAATTGAACAAGTGATCAGTGAGATATTAGAGTTTAAAGAAGACTCCCATAATCAGACAAAACTTTTGAAATATACTCGCAAGTGTTTATACGAGTATCGGATTTATGCTTGACTCAGATAAAATGCAAATATTTAATTTTCATGGAAATAATTCGTCTCATCCTTCGAATCATAGTTCATTTGGCATACCACAAGTCAATTCTTTTCGATGGCTTGGGATTTCTGTCTGCAAAAGTCTTTTCACTTTCAAACACAAAGCCATTATAGATTAGTACCAACAGCAGATAACAGTTTACTAATAGTTAGTAAACTGTTAGTACTGATAATACTAACAGTTTAAGTACTTTCCAGAAAGCGCCTGCAATCAAAAAGTATACCTAACGACGTACATTTCAGAAAATTCGGCAAATATTCCTACAAAGCATTTGCTAACCTTTCTTTTCAAAAATAGGGATTACTAAAAATAATATGCATCAGATAGATAAAAAAAAGTCATTAGAGTACAAAATACGGTTGCGAATGCTAAATGCTATCAAGTTTAGCATAAGAAATCCTATTTAATTCAGAAGGCTTGTGAAAAAAATCTCGAGAGAGACGATTTTGCCAAATAGGATGTGGTGAACACTTCATTAGACTGTTTTAACAGCAAGCTATCCGCTTAAGTACGACCAAAGCTCACAGTCCACTGAAAAGAATGGCTGAGGTATCTGTTTTACTATTACGCGTTTCCACCCTTTTTTGACAAATGTACCTGTTGATTTGGCAACTTTACTCTAATGGTCCAGCCGAGGTTATGTAGATCTAGACTGTGAATTGTAGATGGGCTACATTTATGGGTAAGATGCAATGTTCTATGTCAGGGATCATGCAGGGAAAACTTATTTTAAAAAAAGTGAATTTAGTTACTCCGATACAGAAAAAGTGACCAAATGCAAAGATTCTGGTAAGTTTGGAATATAGGATCATAATGAGATAGCTAGGAAATGCAATTTTTGATGTGAACAAAGTCTGTGGTTTCACAGACGAGCGATGCGGTGCGGAATATGCAATACATTGTGTTTTTCGCAACGCACCTGTCTGTGTGAAAAGTTAGTAAGACGCTAGATTACAACGCCAGAAAAGAGGTGCAAGGTTTCGAAAGTAATTTGAATAGGTCTATGAAATAGTTTGTTTTCACGTTAGATAGTTCTTATCTTTAAAAATACATAAACATTCAATTTTTATGTTGGAAAAGATTATTCACTTTAAGAGACTGTTCGTACTCTTGCATGACATCAGTGAATATGTCAAAAGTACAATAGCCATGGCCCAGGGTGTTTTATTTCACGGTTGAAAAAAAATCTGGAAGAATAGCACCACGTTTTCAGGAAAAATAAGTCTTAATTCTAAGCACAATTCATGTCCCTTTCCATCTTCTATCCAAATCGATTGATACTTGAAGATATAAAATACACATAGCAATCTATACTTATTGCACAGAAATTGGCCATGCCTATCGCTGCACCAATAATGTTGCTGCCCCTTAGGTAGGTCAAGTCAAACTAGCTTTCACGGGTAGTTCAAAATTTGGTGTTAATGGATGCCCACTCCAAGGCAAAACTTTGGCTTCAACTATGGATTTATTGGGGTTTATCTTGCTCAGGGTTGTCAGTCCAATGATTATATGGCGCAAATTGCAAAAGAAATCATTCATGATTAATAGGAATAGTTCTTTCCACTGGCGTTTCCTAACCTCTAATCACAACGTTTCGATGTGTCCGTCTACCATCCCAGACTGTAAATGATATGTACATGAAAACTATGAAGCTGATTAGCAGAGACTTTTCGCTAGTTATCTCTATGTGGATTAAATTGTTTCCAAGAAAACTATCGCTAATGCCATCCAGCACCTAGAAGCTAAGCAACCATGTGGAACTAATGGAATCAGTGCATTCTGTCTAAATTATGGTGGCCCCACTCTTATTAGTCACCTGAATCTTCTAATACAAAATATCCTAATTTTAAATTTTTTTCTGAGCAGTTTTTTTTTGGAGATATTGCGCTGGTTCCTAAAAAAGGAAAAGCTGCCATGCAGTGTTCTTCTTACCATCCATTTACGATTACTAGTCCACTCTGTGAGTTATTTGATCTACTGTTTGTCGATGAAATTGAATCACTGCGCTATAGTTTTCCTAGAAAATTTAATTTCCAGCACAGCATTGGTTGTATTGGAACTTCCGACGTTGTTACAAATACAATGCTAGACGCACAGAAATCTGGCAAATGCGTAAAAGTTGGCTGGTTAGACTGGACTTTCACAGTGCATGTGATTCACTGATTTGTGCACTAATACTGCCAATATCAGCCAAAGGAGGATTCTGTGCTTCTTTCTTTGCGTGTAACATAAACTCCTTCCCAGAGAAGACCTCCCATCAACCCTCCTGATTTCTTTAGTGGCTACAAGACAGCTGTTGTAATATTTCTAGGAGTTGCAGGAGAAGCATTTTTCAAAAAAACAGGTATTCCAGATGTAGCCTTTCTAATGATTCTTGGTGTAATCATCGGACCTGTATTTGGATTAATTCAACCAGAAGCAGTAATTCAAGTAGTCCCATACTTTGCAGCTCTTGCATTAATTATCATCATGTTTGATGGTGGACTAAATCTTGACATCAAACATGTCATCAAAACAGCTCATTTTTCAGTAACGTTGGCTGTACTTGGTTTTATCTTATCAGTTGTAATGATCACTCTTGCAGCGCATTTTGCGTTAGGATGGTTATGGTTAGAGAGTATTCTTTTAGGTTCTATTGTAGGTGGAAGCAGCTCGGCAATCGTATTTGGATTAGTTAGGAATGTAAAAATTTCAGAAGAAACCAAATCCATGCTAAATTTTGAATCTGCATTGACAGACCTTTTAGCCACAATTATTGCATTCATATTATTTGAAGCAGTATTAGCAGGTCATTTTGATATTCAGACTCTACAAGAAACTATTGGAAGAGCAGTAGTGGTTGGATTGGTACTTGGATTTGGAGTTGGAGTTCCTTGGATGTATGTTTCTACAAAACTTGGTAATGCTCAACACGCCTATATGCTTACATTAGGAATATTGTTTGTACTCTTCTTTTTGGCAAATTCATTTGGTGAATCAGGTGCATTAACTGCTTTAGTATTTGGTTTAATGATTGGAAATAAGAACCATCTTGCGCGCGTGTTAAGATTTAAACTTCCAAGAATTGAGTTGGATGATCCTACACATAACCAGTTAACATTCCTAGTTAGATCATTCTTCTTTGTGTTTGTTGGTTTAATGGCTAGTTTTGGACAGATTGAATATGTAATATTTGGAGTTTTGATTACAATTGCTGTTTACTTTGGAAGAGTGTTTGTCGGTAAAATTACCTTAACAAAAAGATTTTCACGTTTGGATAGAGCAGTAACGAATTCAATGATTCCAAGAGGTTTAGCTGCAGCAGTTCTTGCAACATATCCAATTACTATGGGATTACCAAATGCTGATGCATATCCACAGCTAATATTTTTCATTATTTTATCATCAGTAATTATTAGCTCCTGCTTCTAGATCAGTAGTCTAAGCCAGAAAAAAAAACATTTGGTATCAGTATTTTGCAGAACTAGTCGGATTTAAGATTCATTCTTTTTGTTTTTTGCTGGCACCTTTAATAAAATGTCCTAGGTCTAGGACTTATTTTTTTAATAAAGACTATGAAAGCTAATTTGAAAGAAGTTATTCTGATGATTCTTGTTCTGACTTATTAAATGACTTTATTTTTACTCGTCTTTGGTGTTAATATTACTCTTTACTTTCTTTAGAAAGTTCTTCTTAGGATTTTTTTTAATAATAACTAAAATATGTAAGACAGCTTGCGAGTGTCGGTACATTAGGAAAACGAACAAAATTAGTTAGATGGTATGATAATATTTCCTCTATATAGAGTAGAAAGGCAGTATTTCATGTTTTGGTGACTAAGTTAAAAAAAAAATTGTGTTAACGATTTCAGATTTTTGGTTAGTAGGGGGAAGGGGGAAATTGATACTTGTAAGCAGTTGTAGATCGAGGTATGGAGAGACCGCTCCGGTTAGCATGTGTAGAGTTTGCTTTTGTGTAGTTTTGACTTACATCTTACACTATCGTTTCAAGCTAAAACACTAGTATATGTCTTTAACGAGCAAAAAAAGTCTTTAAACTCTTGATTGATTTTAGTAGGCAAGCTGTTGTATTGAAATGCTGTGGAGACTAATATTTTTCTAAATTTACAGGCAGTGCAAAGGGTATCTGAACTTAAACGGCTTGTTGAAGATGCAGAAAACTACTTAACCGATACTGACGATCTTAGACTTCCTGAGAGCCTCAGAAAAGATCCTGAGGCTGCTTCTCTCACATCGGACATATCAAAAGCCGAATCTGACAGTTCCTTACAATATGGCCGACTTAAACATTCGGATTCACTGCTTCTTCTAAACCATGTGAGTATGCCACCACACTGATACTTTTAGTACTTTACACAGTAATCCTTAGCATAGACGCGCCTGTTCTATAAGAGGCACCAAGGATACCCACCATATTCACTAGTCTAGCCTGAGGTAGGCCTCTTCCCATTTCGGTTCTAAAGAAGTATTTAGGTAATATGTAGTCATATAATATGCAACATAGCCTACAGTTTTCTGTACTTAGTGCAATATTTCCCCTTCTACAGTTTTTCCTGTACATCTACAACAATGGTGATGACCAATGAAAATATCTTTCTAAAAATACACACTACAGATTCTGATGATAGAATAACTCAACATTACTTTGAATTTAGAAGATTCCTGGTAGGCTATAGCGAGTATTTCTAAAAATACAAATATACATGGCTTGACGAACGTTTAGAGGTAGTTTCAACCTAAAAAAAAGTCCAGATTCCTGTGAGGGGATGTGAATCCGCTTTGATGCCTGCTAGATAGAGGATTTTTCTATTTTCATTAAATAGCCCTTGCTGCACGAGGAAAAACAGAAAGACAAAACAGATCTATGGTATAGGCAAAGAAAGGCTGCTAATCCATTGTACCTGATTCTACCACCTGAGTGTAGCATCTGGCTCACCTGAAAAGCGCACTGCTAAAACGAAGCATATCGTTGAAAAGCAGAGACAAGATTTACAAAGGAAAGTTCGTCTGCATCACTTGGGGAAGCAGCTGCATCACGGTGAAAACTTTTCGTACTTAGAGCATTAAGCAAAAGGCACAATCTTTAAAAACAAATCAAAAAGCCCCTCTTAACACATGGATAAACACATCTTTCATTATAGCCCTGGAAAATAGGATCGACCTCATTTTTCGTACAGCTTTTTGTTTGATAAACTGGCAGTCAAACAAGTATTTAAGACTATCCTTAGATAATTCCTCTGGAAAACATTTACCAAATCCTCCTTAGCCGTTCGAAGTGTCAACATTTCAGATGCATAGGACACGTTCTGCAGATGAAGAATAAAAGATTGTCACAGATCCTATTTGTCGACCAACCATCTAGGGCCAAATGAAAAACAGGTGTGGCCCCGAATAAGGTGGGAGGATGACGTAAGGAAAGATTAAAGGGAAATTCGATCTTCTTGGGAAGGCGTAAAGAGGGAGGCTCTGAACAGATTGACATGGAGGAGCAGCGTGCGTAGCTGTTTTAGTATCAAGCAGCTTGGTGCTGCAGTGATTTGTTAGTAGTAGAAGGGTGGAGGGAAAGTATACAAGATTGGGAGTGGTAAATTTTCGGATGTAGAGCTCCAAAAGTTTCTTTGTTGCTCCAGCTAATATTGATGAGGGATACCCTTCATATGTAGGTTGGCCCAAAAATGACGCCTCCCCCCCTTCCCCCTAGCATTCTTATTATCTCTTGGATAATATTTAATATTAAGGATATTACATGTTATCCTTAATAATATGAACAATTTAATAATCACTGTGCCGGTAATTATGTATAATAACATAAAAATAATCTCCTTAATAATACAGGGAGGTCAAACCGTCTCTAAGGTCATGCAAGATTAATTAAAAAAATTGCTCATTAAGCCATTTTTAATAATTTATTAAGACAAGCCATTGAGAAAGCATCTTCACTATTAATTAACTTATTATTTATATCTACTATAAATTAAATTTGTTGATTTGAAACAAGCGAAAAAATACGCCATTCTCTTCAAGAGATATTGCGATTATACGTGAGATAGAACATCGGGCATATGTCCTCTCCCCCCTCCACATGCTAGCCCATCAGGCAATTACTCTATCAATGAAATATAGCCTGAGAAAATTTGTCTGATTTTTGATAAAGGGTGAAGATCCCCAAAAATTTGCGAAATCTTAACGAAAATTCCACCATCATATTCTGTGTGTCAGAGAACCCACCTTAGAGATTTCAAGATCCCTTCTGCAAAAATGGGGAATTTTGTATTTTCTACCGGAAGAATGATCACTGATGCGTTTTTTTCTCGGGGGTAATCGTACCAACATTCCACTTTTTTGCAAATGAGAGCTTGAAATCTCTACAGTATGTTTCTCTGATACGCTGAATACGATGGTGCGATTTTCACTAGGATGCCAAGACTTTTGGGGGATGTTCTCCCCTTTATAGAAGATCAAGCAAATTTTCTCTGGCATGTAATTTCATGGACAAAATAAGTGGCTGTAGGCGCTAGCAAGGAAGGGAGGGGGCATGCGCCCGATATTACGTTTCACGCATAATTGCAATATCTTCTGAAGAGGGTGTGTTTTGTTTGCTTCCTTTACATTTCATATATAGCAAAATAGAGATAGATGCCTGATGAAAAGGATTATGTTGATACTGTAATTATGTATCAACGTACAAATCTCGTCATTATTGTGAACAAAGGGCTACAATAATTCACAACCAATGGGACATTAACCTGATCAAAAAATTTGTGTTTATATTTTTTTTCTTAAATCTACACTATTGAGTTGAGATTCAAGCAGCTGCCAAGAGACTGAAGAATAGTATAATCCTAGGAGAATACTGTATATCAGCAGAGATGATAAACGTCTCAGTCGCCGCACTAATAATTCTGAACCGCCTTTGTTGCTACAATATGGGAAAAGGAAAAGTGCCAGTTGATTGGAAGCACAGCATACTAATACGCCAGTTCAACAAGAGCCAAGAGCTGATATGGCACTAAAAACGAGGTCGAGGAGCCAAGAGCTCATATGGCTCTTGTGATGGGATCGGAACCTAAAGTTATAATACTACCCCCTGAAAATAACCCCTATAATATAATCCTTAATAAAAATCGGATCCCTATATAAAAAATATTCTATAATTACAGAGTAAGTGCAGGTACCAATTTCATTGTCATAGCACGTCCAGAAGCACCGAAGTCACTAAAACACTGGAAATACCCCCCTCAACTCCCCAAAAAAGAGCGGATCCAGTCCGGTTATGTTAATTACGTATCTAGGACTTGTGCTTATTCTTCCCACCAAATTCCATCCCAATTTCTCCGCTCTAAGAGTTTTCCAAGATTTTCGGCTTCCCCTCCAACTCCCCCAATGTCACTGGATACGATCAAGATTTAAAATAAGAGCTCTGAGACAGGAAGTCCTTCTAAATATCAAATTTCAGTAAGATTACCCGTTCGTAAGTTAAAAATACTTTTTTCTTATTTTTCTGAATTAATCGTCCTTCCACTCCCCCACCCTAGATATTCGAATCGGGGAAGCGACTATTTCTATTTTAATCTGGTCTGGTCCCTGGTAGGCCTGCCATCTTTCAGCGATCGCTGTATTAATCATGTATGTAGTTTCGGATCTTCTTCATGTAAAAATCGGGGTGGTCCAGGATTTGAACCTGTCACTTCTTACACCATAAGCGAGAATCATAACCCTAGACCAGCAAGCCAAACTTAAGAAGAGCAATCATTTGTTTTATCGGCAAATAAAATACTTCTTAACTATCTCGTTTGTATAGCCGAGCGAATCAAATATCAATGCTTGTCGAGGAGTATTGGATAAATGGTCGTCGCCTCGGATAACGTGAGTGATCCCCATTTCTGCATCGTCAACAACAACGACAAAATTGTATGTAGGAGAGCCGTCCGACCTTAATAAAATCATATCGTCCAGTTCCTTGTTATCAAAAACAACTTTGCCTCGTAAAAGGTCGTCGACAATAACAGAGCCATCCTCAGGGCTTTTAAACCGTATAACGTAAGGTTGATCGTCCGGACAATCTGTTCGCCCTCGGCAACGACCGTCATATTTAGGTTTAAGACCTTTTTTCATAGCCTCTTTTTTACGTTGTTCAAGGTCTTCAGGCGAGCAATAGCATCTATAGGCCTTCTTGTCCTTAAATAATTCCTCGATTTTAGACCGGTACAAGTCCTGCCGTTGAGTTTGCCGGTAAGGACCTTCATCCCAATTCAATCCAAGCCACAACATAGACTCTATGATTTCTTTAATTGACTCGTCGGTAGAGCGGTCTTGATCGGTGTCTTCTATTCGAAGGATAAATTTCCCGCCTTTACTCCTTGCGAACAACCAATTAAATAAAGCGGTTCTAACGCCGCCGATATGTAAAAAACCCGTAGGGCTGGGAGCAAAACGTACTTTTATCTCTTTGTTCATTTATGACTTTCTGAAAAGTTAAAAAAAAGTAACTCATTTGGAACTACTTATCGAATTTTTATGTTTACTTTGCTGGATGCATAAGCTCCGCTCATGATACGGTCCACTAAACGGGAGATAGGAAGACTCTGTAAAAATACTTTTCCAAATTCCCTCAATGTTGTCAGAAAAAAATCGTCTCCTTTAAAAACCATCGACTTAAGGTTATCAGCCTTTTCTATTGAGTAATTGAGTTCGCCTGAAAAGGCTGCGACACATCCCATATCTATCTGAATGGTTTCCCCTTTAAGCTCTTTTTCAATAAGAGTCCCGCCGATGTGAAGAAAAACAATGCCATCGCTCATTTTAGATTCAAAAGTAATGCCGTCGTCGAAATAAATCATAGTACCCGCTTCGGCAATTACTTTTTCATTTGAGTCCAATTCTACTTCCACGAACGTTGGGTGGACTTCTTTAAAGGATTGGCAATGTGCCAAAAGGATTGGAATTTGTTTCCCTTGTAGCAATATTGCATGGTGAAGTATTCTTAGATGTAGGAAGGACTGGCGTTCAGTTTTACTGCTTTCTTCCTGCTCAATTTGGAATTGCTGACGTTTTCTCTTGGTTTTGGAAGTGCTGCCCTCTGCTTTATCATCGGTAATTTTATAATAATCCGAGAAGCTCTTCCAATTAACAGCCTCCCCCTTTATATGCAGATAATAGGCCACTGCCCAAGTTCCAGGAGCCATTCCACCCCATGTGTGTGCCTTCCCTGTAATTCTTTTGTAAATTTCCATGAACTCCTTATATTGCTCGGCGCTCAGATTCTTCAACCTGTTCAAGGAAAGATATGCCTTAACTTTTTTTTGGAAAAGAATTTAGGGAAAAATACCTGTAGCCGGATTTGTTTGGCACTTTGTCCCCCCAAAGCTTCCTTAGATCTTCGTGGGGCACAAACTCTTGTTTCATGAGCGATTTCATCGTGTGACCAGTGGCATTCAACTCTGGTTCCATCAGGGTTCGAGCGGCAAGAAGCGGCAACACAGAAGAAGAAGAAGAAGATACAGAAGAACAGGTTATTCCTTTTCGGGTCTCGAAGAGGGAGATGATGACATGGCATGAAATTCAAATAACCGGCAATCATTAATCGCGTTCCCGCGATTTCCGCTTCGCTATGCACCACCCGATTCCACCACAAACAAGGTACACAAATGTGGCGTCAAAATGCACGTTTTTGAGACACCTTAGCGTGCTTTTACCCACAACATAGAACACAGATGACATAATGCCGGAACTACCCAGACCACCGAACCTGGAAGCCCGACCCCGGAGGATCCAATAGACATCAAATATAATGACAACAGGACACAGTGACACAATTACCAGATTACGACATGTGAGGTTTATATATATATAACATTTATTATACATGTGCAGACCACTCTTGCTGAGGATGTCCATGGTCACAGTTTGTCCCAGTTGGGGTAGCTTCCTCTAGTTATACTACACCATGGAGTACCATGGGTGCATGCCACACTTCTCAACATTATTTAGTTGAAAGAGTCGTGGCCACTGCTCCTCTCACAAAACATAAAAGCAAAGCGCCCGAGTGCTATGCTTGCACATTAAATCCTAAAAACATGCCTAAACTAGCAAGCAAGCTGCAGCGGACTTGTTTGGACTGCCCAATTTGTGGGTCGATATGTTGTAAGTCTAAGCGCAATCTATCATACCATTAACGGCTGAGTACCCCTTTAAACACCAAGCCACCCACTTGCAGGTCACAATGTGGCAATTAATTTTCCCAGCGCAGCACGGCTTTTTACATGGAAGCTAGACTACTGTTGACCTGCACCGTCTATTTCCTACAATTCTACAAGAAAATGACAACCTCATTTTTAATTAAGAAGCGTAGCACTGCTTGTGCCTGACCTGCCTAACTGACACGCTTCTTACAGAAAAAATAGTAACAGGAAAAACAAAACAAAAACTCTTGAGGCAATTGATAGATAAGATTCAAGCACTTGCTTAACTTCATGTCTATTCCTTGCTAACGTAAATAACATAGCACTTCTCAAGGGCCACTATACACTTTACAAGCAACTATATCTTAGCAGCTACAGTGTCATTTGACTGCCCAACTGGGACATCCACAGTCCTATTCTGGCTTAATGCTTTCATTTCGAGCAATGTCAATGACTATCTAGGTTTTCCATAGCTTGGTACGGCCGTAATCATTGACTCTCTTCCTTTCACACATGTGTGTCAAACAGGACCGGACCCTTACGTACTGTAAGCACCCACGAATTTCTGCTCTTTTCTTCCGGCAGAGTAGGCCTCAGCGCCTCCTACCAGCTATTGAGCAAGTGCCTAAAGAGGATTAAAAGAAAGTAGGCGTCGTCAGCGCACCAGTAACCAAAACTCTTAGCTAACTCATTTTCCACAAGAACATTGCTGGCGAGTAATAATGGCATAGGCTTGACTATTGGACAAACTCATTAAAACACATTAACCAGACACATTTTTGCTATACTTGACCAGTATTGCCCTGCATTGACAGCCAAAGGCTTACTTAACACAGAAAAAGCTAAGGACGAGAATTTGACACTCTCACTGATACCGATCTACACAAATTCTCATGCAAAGCCTATGAACATCATTCTGCGTCTACACATTTGTTGTCACTGTTGTATATTGTATGCCAGTACAAGTAAGTTGTTTACTAGGACTCCTATGACTCGTGTTTGCGTATTTTTCGCAACTTTAAGCTATTACCGCCACATAACTATTTTATCTGAATCCAACATTGTACTCACCACTCCTTGCAACCTGTCTGTATCGCTATATTGTGACTTGGTATAAGTAAGCGTATTTTGCCAAGTTCCAGTCAGTAGAATTCGCCAATTTCCACCAGACACTCTGCCAGTTGCAATCGTGATTTTTATTATCACACCGACGTTACTTTGCTTGTGTACGATTCACCCGTTTGTTACCGTGCCATTGTTGCAATAAATTCGTGCTCCCGACGCTGAGTAGAGAAAGTGTCGTCAATAATTTCTTGTCTGTGCCAAGCGCCCCAACCGCAAGCCACCCCTTACATTTGGTGTCAGAGTGGTTACACCGCATTTGGAGCCGTGTCAGGTGAACAACAGACCCACCACAGACAGCAAGAACGGGTGAATTGTGCAACATGGCTGAAATTGCTGATTTGGCTGCCCGATTGGACACGTTACAAGCCAAACTCGAGGAGGATGAAAAGGAAAGGCTTACCATGCGCCAGCCGCCGCCTGCTACCCAGACCGTGACAGTCAAGGTTCCCCGGGAACGGAAGCTCAAGCACTACCGCGGGCAGACTGATGACCACCGGTTAAATGATTGGATAGCAGATGCAGACCGGGCCATAATAGCTCAACGGCTGAGCCATGATGAAACAGTCGATTTTCTCATGCATTACCTCGAGGGGCCTGCCAAGGAGGAGGTGCGGTTACGTCGATGAGTAAGGCAATTCAACTCCCAGGAAGGATCGACCTGGTTAAATAACAGCCCATGGACACGTCATAGTTAACGAGATTACTTCTCATGGACTTGTCACCACTCAGTATGGAGTATTCGAATTTAATATCTATTTATATTTGTTTTTGCTCGAGGACGAGGCAAATTTTGAAGCTGGGGTGTATGTGACCCGGTCACTGTGTACATGATACGATACCCCCGTTACCCTCGTTACCCCGCTTGACCTAGCTTTAACTACTTACTTTTGAAAAAACTACCTTCATTTTTAGTTGACACAAAAACGGACCCAAAATTAATTAGCAAAAGAGTAATTTTAAAGTTTAGAAATGAAATAACTTAAAAGAAACAGAATAACTTAAAAATAAAGAATAAAAATAAAAGAATAACTTAAAATAGTTAAAAGAAACTTCAATAATTTCTCAGACATAACTGCTTTTCCGTTTACGAAAAATTAAGCGAGAAAAACGGGTTTAATTTAAATAAATCAGGGACAAATAAAAAACAAACAACCCATAAATAAATAAAGAAAAAATTCCGAATATTTTGACTCTACATCCAGGAGCCTTATCAAAGGAAAAACCGTTCCAAATATTCAACGGTTTAAGTTTTGCAGAAGTTTATTAAGATGTGAGCTTTATTTATTTGTTTGTCTTTTTTCTCTCTTGTTGTGTTGTCTTTTTGCCTTTTTCTTTAGATGATTTAACCATTTTTTTCCTCTTTTTTCCGTTGATAAAGACTCCCGGCTGTGGGAATTAAATATTCAGATTTTTTTATTTTTTTGTATCCTTTGCCACTCCTTTATTTAAATTAAACCCGTTTTTCTCGCTCAATTTTTCGTAAAAGAAATTTAAAAATTATTGTCTTTATGAACCATTTGTAGACTCTTTCGTCTTTAGAGAATGCTGATTTGAAAAATGCAATTATCAAACAGTCCGTGGTAACGAACTGTAGTAAGGAGCGACCCAGCTCAATAGTAAACGAAACTCATAGTAAACATAAACTAAAAAACGGAATTTTGATGCTAAAAGATACATCGAAAGAATCAAATTTTCATGCTGATTTTAAATATAGAAGTTTCATCAAATTTAGTCTTTGTCATCAAAAGTTACGAGCCTGAGAAAATTTGCCTTATTTTGGAAAATAGGGGGAAACATCCCCTAAAAGTCATAGAATCTTAACGAAAATCACACCATCGCATTCGGCGTATCAGAGAACCCTATAGCAAAAACAGGGGTCATCGTATCGACCAAGTGGTCCTAGAATGTCGCAAGAGGGCTCATTCTAACGGAAATGAAAAGTTCTAGTGTCCTTTTTAAGTGACCAAAAAAATTGGAGGGGTGTTATTTTTCGTGTTTCGATTGTCCGGAATTTGGGCTTATAAAGTTTAATTTTGTGTACCATGCAGGCTGGATAACCGAATCACCACTGAATGTTGGATTTTCCCTTAATTCGCCCCAAACTTCATCTGTTCTTTCAATTCACCCTATTTTCCCGCTTCAAATTCATAAGCGTTTATTGCTAGTGCCCGACGACAAACGTCGTATTGATCAAAGAGGACATATGCAGAATTATTATCTTCTTTCCATAAAGGCTATTGCCTACAGCTAGACTAGACATACCTCCTTCTTCAGTGCCTCCAACTCTCTGCGATGCCCCTCCAGGTTCTTGTCCAATTCACTCAAAACAGAATAAAGCTCCTTGTGACTTGGAACTGAGTAACTTCTGCCAATAGAAGGAACAGTATGATCATGAAATTGTGAATAAAACACAAATTCTGTAAAGTGTTACTCTTTTCTGCTTAACTGCAGGGGGGTCATATTGCATTTTTTGAAGTTTTTCATGTGTGACGCTGTCACTTTACACACAGTATGTTACACCTGTTACCCTCACGTGACCCTTTTGACCTAGCTTTAGCTTGCTTTAGAATTTCGCGTATTGTATATCTATCCTATTTACGTCACACTACCATTTGTTATTGCTGTCCAGTTGGTTCTGTATCTCAAGTTTAGGCATCATTCTGCCTATGTTAACTTATTTGGATTCATTACAAATTCGCTTTTATTGTAGTATATTGCCATCCGAGTGCAAGTAACTTGTTTACTAGCGATTCTATAACACCTGTTCACGTATTTTCGGCAACTTTAGCTATTTCTTGCACATAACTATCGTATCTTAATCCAACATTGTACTTTTTGTGACTTGGAATATCTATAAGTGCGTATTGCCAAATTCCAGTTAGTTGAATACGCTGATTATCATCAGAAACGTTGCCTCGCCTTGTACACGATTCGCCGTTTTCCTTCGCCACCGTTTGCTGGAATAAATTCATGCTCCCGACGCCGGGTGTAGTAGACAAAGTGTCGTCAATCATTTCCAGTCTGTGCCGAGCGCCCCTGCCCCCCGAAGATAGCCCCCCATGTAAGCTAGCCAAAATAAGGTAAATCTGAAGAAAGAACTACCTGTGACCATATTTAATATGTTAATAAACATTACTTTATTTCCAGCATCACCTTTGCGGCACGGTCAACCTCAAACAAGTACCCCTCATAACAACAAAACTTATGGTTTCATTACAAAGACTGTAATGACATGTATGAAACAGTAGGCATACTTAAAATGTCCTTTGAACAAATCTTTTATCTTCATGATATACAAACCTTATGCATAATTACAATATCAGTTTTGAAAGAACTGATAGTCAAGTATATCAAAATTATTCACATAGATCTGCAGTATCAATATAAAAAATTAAGAGCGGTGATAGTTGTTCATCCCCAGTCAAATTTAAGTGAGATCTGTGTAGAAAACTGCACGTTCGACAAGAGGAACAAGATTGACTCGCAAAACTAAAATTTCCCCGATTTACAAAAGCTCCAAAATGGTACTAGTAAATGAGTTATCAGAAAACGGACCTTGGGTCTTCAAAATATCAAGTCTAAAAGAAGGTGACAGTGGAGCTGTGTAACTCTACTCATGTAACATGAGCCATATCAGTAAAGTCCACCTTCAACAAAAGCGACAGACTTGGCTGACAAGACTAAAATATCTGCGATTATTACAAATTAAAATTTTAAGATGCCTGACTGTAGAACGACCTCCTGAAGGTTTAAAACTAATAACTTGTTGCAAGTAAATAATATTGAAACCTTCTCGTTTCTACTCGAGTCTATAACTAATTTCAAAACTGATACCAAGTAAAAAGTGATCAACAAAGTCTCTATGGTTGCATTTTCCTCAATTTTCGAGAACTTCAAAATGGAAAATATGTCTGTGCTATACCAAAACGGATTAATATATATAATATAAAATAATATAATATTGAAAGATGGATATTTGTGAAAAAGAAAAAGAGTGAGATCTGTTCATCAATACAGATACTTAAGTAAGGCTACATGATCATTATCGCCAAAATGGCTCCCTGTAAAAACTAAGCAAAACCTTGCTTACAATTTTTCATTTAGGAGCCGTCAAATGGATGCATTGTACCAAAAACGGTAGCCTTAGACAGACCGATTTACTGCAAGAAAATGATGCCGTTAACACTGTTTTTTGATACTCTTTTTGTTTCGACAGAAGAGTTAGGCGTATTCCATCTAACACTTGAGCAATTATCTAAGCTATCAGTGCTTGTACGCAGCGGCCTGTCAACTAGTGACATAACACGTTCTTTTCTATTAACACTGATATTTACTTTCTTTTTACCCATTTTTTGCAGCAGTATTCCATTGCTGAAACCGTTAGTTGCCTCCTTGTGGGTGTTTATGTAAGGTGCTATGTCTGAGTTACAGTCACTTGTTATCGACGACCTTGGAGTATTGTACATTCGAATCCCATCTATTCGCTGCCTCATGGGAACATTTTTTTCCGGTCTTAATAATATGATGTATAATTTAGGTCCAAATATACTAGCAAATTCCACAAATCCAGCAAAAACATATAAGAAAGAAGAGATGATCTCCCTAGAATAGCTAACTGTTCCCAGGTACACAGGTACAAATACGATGATGATGATACACATCGTTATCATTGTCAGGGCTATGAATTTTGCTTCGTTGTAGTTACTGGACACCTTCCTTACTAGGAATGCTTGATATGTGCAGATGATCACCAATCCTACAAAAAGATAACACATGAAAAGATTCACATATTCATACAAAATATTCACATTCTAATTTGAAATACATTTTGTCAGACATTTTAAACTAAAGCACTCAAACAAGACAGGGGCGTGTAACTTAAAGAGTTCTGATGTACTAAATGGGCTGAAATTGAGGATTAGAGTACACTAAAGACATAAAGCTGGGAACATAAGTTAATACGAGGTGCTTACACTATGCAATACAGGATTACACCAAAGAGGTAACCTCTTGAAAGGCTGAGATCGACATGGGTTTCATAACGGCAGGAAAGCATTGGCAAAGCTATGAGTAAGACAGGTTATGGTTCGAAATTTAATAATGAAGGATCAAGATGGCTAACAGGACGAAGGGAAGTTTATATACAGCTACAGTAATAGGAAGCAATAGTAAACAGTTTATGAAAATTTTAATTTGCTTTAACCCATATTATCCCAATCTCTACAATTGTAGACCCTCTACGTTTTAGGCAATTTCGGTTGGTTGACTTCTGTTTCTATACGTTGCTGACAATGGGGAAAATGATGTTTGTAGAGATTTTAGAATGTTCGACCATTTTCCTCCCCAATCTACCGATAAGTGACAAAATCTATAATTCTTGACACCCGATCGTTCTGAGCGTCACATTTAGTTTGAGAACAGATAGAATATGTCAGTTTGAATTACTTCGTGCTCTCAAATGAGTATATAGCCAACGCCCCGCAAGGATGTCATTCACAAAGCACATATGGTGATGATGACAATGATGATTACGGCAACCATGAAAATTCTAATATTATATCAATTGTTTTAGATCGAAAAGTTCCAAAATACATCACTCTTTCCAGAATAAATAAGTATACGCCTAGAACAACGGTCTCTGTGAAACTGGAGGATGCAGATAATGCCAGGGGGATATCAGCAGGTCATTCGCTTCCCAGTTCCTGGTTTATAAATCGGACACAAGTTTTATTGATCACTCAACTTCGAACGGAACCGATTGGAACTGATTTCCGATGGCCCCTGTTACAAGCTATGGCACCAACACTATACGTCCCCTTCTCCCACCGCTAATCGCTATATCCTTAAGTGCAGAATCGATTTCGCTAAATGGAAGACATTTCTCCACAACGGGTTTCAGGAATCCAATTTCAAGACCACGTACAATTCCAGCATAGGATTGTCTTTCTTCTTCCTACAAACGCAATGCAGACATAAAAAACATTTTATTCTTCACGGCAGTGATGCATTAAAATCAAGTGGACTGATCATTGACGCTTGCATTCGGCTCGGATTTAGAACAAAGAGGTTGATGGAACGAAGGAATCCAAATAAAACCGGTCAGGATCAAGAAAATAGAGAACTACGATACGAATATGTCACTCGATCTTTATCCTATTATCCAATGCTGGAACCTACGATACTTCCACGACGATATTGTGGACGATTAAACTATCGACTTCGAGACGACTTTATAGCTACGATCTGCTATCTTCGATACTCATCTACGAAATCTAGGGCCACGAGGATAACGCCCAAACTCCTAGCTAAAAAACGTGTTCGTGACGGCATCGTACATATTGCAATAATCTATATCTATTATCTGACTCATACCTCGAACAACCAAAACATCACAGTTGCTTCTCAGAAAATTACTGGTGGCAATTCTATACTTTGCAATCAATTAACACTACAGACAAAAACTGTATCAGTGCAATTTTCTACAGCTGTAGTCAGTCGTCTTTTGTCCTGTAAAGATGTAACTTCTGGGTCTAGCAGCAGCTGCACAGGAAGAACTAAGAACCTCGATAGCTAATATTGCACAAGACATTACTTCGTATCTTGTTGTATCTGATATGGTAGGAGCAGCATATACATGACCTGACCTTACCTAGGTAGGGAAGCCACAAAGAAACATTCTCTTACTTGTCTTTGATCGTTAAAACTCTCATGTCGATTTAGTAATACTCTGACTCGGAGAGGGGTTTTAGCTTTCTGACCAACAAATATGCTAACATCAATATGTCCACCCTCATAAATTGCCTTGAAGCCTTTGGAATACTTTAATATAAGACACAAATGTAACATCTTGATCTATCATATAGGTTTAAACCCTGACAATGTAACTGATGCCCTTAATGTCGTTTTCTCATATCGTTTGGCGACACTTCAACTTATCAATTTCTTGTTAGACTTATCAGTGCTCTTAAATTTCCAAGCAAACTTCAAATCACATTCCAAGGTTATTTTTGTGACCAATACTAGCAATTTTGGTGAAGATGCTAAAGTTAACTTTTGTGTCAAGAGATTTAAGCGATACAAAAAAAAATTATTGTAGCAACCTTTCACATGATCGGCAGTATTGGCATTCCAGCGGGAAACATTCCAGCATTGTACAATTACAATCCGGAAAGGACTACCTGTGTTGATAACGTAAACTTACGTGTTGTTTGATACAACTTTGTGAAAAACTGCTAGATTTACTTAAAAACTCTTTTTACATAAAAAACGTTAAACAAGTTTTACCATCATGTAAAATGTTTCGATTTTAAAAATGGAAGAAAAAGACTTAACAGATTAAATACTGAAAAAGAAACACTATAAATCCAGCTCTAATATTCCATTTCCTACAATCTTGTAAAGATTTTAAGTACATACCACAAATTGTATACATGCATTCAAAAGAGATGTTACGTTAATTAAGAAAATCGGCAGAACTAAAACAGCAACAACAAAATATGTTATTTTCGCTTTAATTCACGACATGGTAATCTTTTTATTATATTTTTCGATTAAGGGGGTACTATTTTGGTAGGGCGACGGGGTAATAAGCCCTCGGGGGTTGAGATTAGGCCTACGAGGTTTCAAGATGGCACGTCCAGCTACAAGCCGTATTCATGCAACATGCAGTGCCCGATTAAACAAAGTATTGTAGCACGCACTGTACCTAAAGGAGCCCGGCACGAAGCAAGGCTAAATCCTCTCTTCTCGATGATACTTTTTAACTTCAATGGACTTTGGATTGATGACGGGCTGGACGTTAGTTCTTCCTTGGTCAAGTCACATGGCGCAGAGAGGCTGGTCTCCAACTGCGTTGAGCTCGATGTCGATATCCACAAGTGGATGATTTCAGCTACTGTGGTGACTAGAGAAATAGAGTATGTTAACATCGGAGGTCACCTAGCTCAGTTAGTAGAGGGCACGCCGCGGAAGCATGGGTCATGGGTTCGATCTCCGGCGGTGACATATATTCTTTTTACCTAGTGTTCTTTTCAAAACTAATAAAACGTTCTGTAAATTTGCCAAAAACGTATTTCAAAACACCTTCTAGTTGTTTGAGTAGCAAAATGACATGCTAGAACTGCCTTTGAACCCAATGTTGCTACTTTAAGGACGACGCCATCCTGCATGTCGTGGGCAAAAATTTCTGGGTCCCTGGAATTAAAAGAGCTGGGATTCGTTTCTCTAGAGGCTGTAGTTTAAAATATATTTTCACAAAGTGTTTTCTTCCAGGTCACCCGCTTCTCAAAGTTTGGATATGCCCCTGATGTTTGCCACTTGCAAAATGCCTACTGCTTCTAACCAGTTCACTTTCTCAGGACATTGTGTTGTTTATTCCACCCAAAAGCTGCTGCCTGTTGCCCAAAAAGACGTACTACCTGTCACACGTTATTAGGGTTCAAAGGTTATTAGTTTATACATTCACGTGTCGCTGTGAGAGCGAATATATAGATCGTACGTCGCAGAGGTTACATGACAGAATCGCGCAACATGTGCCAGCCTTCATTAGTAGACGCAGTAAGGTTTCCAATAAATATTAATTAATTAATTTCCCCGTACCCACTGACTGGAGGAGAATTCGCGAAAGATTGACACTAAAAATCTCCGCCCTAGCTTATAAGCCTTGATGGCTTAATGGTTGGGGCGTTGGTCAGTAATCATGAGGTCATGGGTTCGAATACGGTCAGCGCAGTTAAATTGCAAGCTATTGTGGTAACCCTACTTCTATCTATCTGCCACTAACTACCATATCCCTATCTATCTTCCACTAACTAAAATACTCCTACACTATCCCTAACTATCTACTACTAACTACACTACCCCTACCTATCTATCTACCACTAACTACCGCTAGCTGTCTCTCTCTCTAACTAACCTATCCCTACAGTATCTACCAATAACAACCCTATCCCTATCTACCACTAACTAACCTACCCCTACATTATCTACCCTTAACTACCTAATACTAACTACTCCTGCCTATCTATCTACCACTAACTACCCTACTTCTATCTATCTACCACCAATTAACCCTACCCATATCTAACTAACACTAACTATCCTACCTATCTACAACTAACAACTCCACCCTACTGATCTACTAACCATATTTACCTAGCTACCCCTGTTTTTCTCGAACTACTCATCCCCACATCTACGTCAAACTACACACCTACACATCCCTATCAACCTATTTCTACCTTTCTATCAATAAATACCTAAACACCTCTTCCAATGAAACCATACGCGCTGATCTACCGGGGTTTCATACCAGTCTCTCTGATAAGCAGCTGATCTACCAATAAATACCAGCCTATTCTATCCAGTCCTAACTATCAATCTACCACTGCCTATCCACCCCTACACACTATTAATCCTAAGATGCTCTTTCGTGTTTAATTGTTGTTCAGCACATCCGATAAAACCCTTTTTGCTAATCTGACTGCAATCAATTTTCAGTCGTCTTATGGTGTAAAAGTACAAAGTTTGTACTCTCATATTATATTCTGTTTCCCCTCCATTTTGTTCCAGGCTGTATCCAGTTAAACAAAAAAGAGCACCACTGCTAACACTGCTATTATATCAACGCTATGCACTATTTGATAAGACATCTTTTGCTAGCTTGCAGTAAGATACTTTACTGCTGGTATATGTAGGCACTGCTCTAACCTCTCTCTAAGGGAACTGTTAAGTGTAATACAGGACGTGCATGACCTGATCATAAAGTCTGTGAGGATGAGAAAGTGAATGTTATGAGAGTGTCACATAATGAAAGAACTATCTCTCAAAATGCAGCAAAGTAAAAGAGTATGATCCATGATAAACTCTACCGTCCACATAACTGAGATGAATTCATTGTTTAATTTTTTAGGGTGCAGCAATAAAGCCTTGTCTGACTCCATTGCCAAGGTAAAACTTGTTAGTTAGGGAATGCAGTTTAAGAGCCAGGCACTGGGATGATACGTTGATGATTACAACGGGATAGTGCTATTATCCCACTCAATCTGTGCATTTGCATATTTTTGTAGTCCTTTGAAAGCAGCAAAAGCTTATCTTCTGCAATCTTGCTGCTGTTCCCGTAAAAGTACCACCGTCCAAAAATAGAAATATTATGTTCTTTTTCCAAGCAAAATAGTGGCATCTACCTACTCAATCTGTAAGTTACAAACCATTTTAATTTTAAAAGGGCATTTTATGATAAAGGATGTAGAATTGCACTCCCACTAGGTTTATAACTATCAAAACTTGCATTATAGGGGATGTTTGCCCCAACAATATTAAAGTATTGGGGCGACGACCTTGCAGCAGTATGGCATGCTGTAGCAAAGGTTACTCTAGCCAGGCACTCTGATCTGGCTGGCATTACATAGCATCCTCCCCCCCCCCCAGGAAGTTGGGGGGATAAAATTTTCAGCTCAGGGGGGACCACGAATTTGGGGCTGAAATGGTGGGGGAAAGGCAGATGGTGGGGGAATGCATTTGTTCAACAGATGGGGGGGATGGCATTTTCTGGCGATCTAGAATTGCCAATTTTCAAAATTTTTCCTTCCGCACCAACCATGGTGATGCCTCATGAAAACACTAACTTGAGAAATTCTTAACACAATTGGTTTAGAAAGTTAAAAAGTCATTATGCCAAAACGAATAGTACTACTCTTGCCTCGCTTCAATCTTTCAAACTGTGTACATCTTGTTTTCCATATATGTGATCTTGTTTGAGTGGATACCCACCAAGGGGAGAGGTTTGCACCCCCTCATGGAGCAGAGGGTGTGTCTTTTCTGTAGCCTCGTTTTCATAAAACCGGATGTTTGGGGTAAGCTAAATTGGCACATGGTTGATCAAGCTTCGGTGTGAGCGAAAATTGCAAGGACTGAGGGTAGAAAAGTAATGACAGTGATTTGACGAAGAAATGTCAGCTCTAACACTTATCAGGCGAGCATCCTACGCTTTGAGCAGAGGCTTCCATGCCGAGAAACAGTTAAAAGTCACGGTAAGTGAAGGAATAAATTACTCTGTTGCAATATTTGTTTGTGACTGAGCTGGCTGTTATGATTTGAGGTACCAGACTCGACGTCAGCTTACTACAGGTAACTGTTCAATTTTGGACTATACGGTACAGAATCTGGTAGAATAACGCAATGTTCACTTTATTCCGTAATTGAGCGAGTAGATAGCCTAACTTAATCGTTTTACTCTTAAAATCGGCGTTGTTGTGAAACGATAGCCTGATTGTTGCCCAAGAGCAGTCAGTGTTGACGTGTCATCAACAACCGAAAGTAATAGTGCTAACAAAATCATCAGAAACTAATTCGGCAAGTGTCCAAAGCAGTAGAATCAAGCTATGTTCCCGAAGTTCCAGGAATATATAGTATCTTTATTCCATTTCTGGTCCTTACTTTAGTAGAGTTGACTTACCAATTAAATCAAACGTTACAGTCGAATGCATACAAGAACGGTTGCGTTCACTAAGATTGATAAACCCAACATTCGGAGACAAAGATTTTCTCATTAATACAGCTGTGATTGAAGTAAGAAATATTAAGGAAACTTGCTGCATATGGAAGTAATTGCCGTTTAAACTGGTCGACTAAACGCCTTGTAACTTAACTGGAGGCTTCAGTTTTAATTAGAGTATGAAGGTTAAGGTTTGTGGTTTGTTGCCCAAGAACGGATTCTTCACGCAAAATTGTCAAAGTATTATTTCAGACAAGCAAACAAAGGCCTGATGTTTTATTGTATGTCTGTTAGTCTAAAATCCATTGTTCTTTTAAAGGGAAGATTTATTTGAAAATTGAAAATACAGTCGTTGCGGCAGGAAGATACAGCAGATATGAAGATTGTATAATTCTCAACATTAATGATAATCGGTTAGGTAAAGATTGAAATAACACCTAACTTTACAAGCGATTGATATATGTCAGATGCTATTGTAGTTGATATTAATGGTGCTCTTGAAAATCTCAACCATTACACTATAATTGTTACACTGCTATGATTTAACTGCATAAATTGAATGAAAAAAGGGCGAATTCAAAGACTTTAGAATTCCAGAAACAGCTCAGTAAAAACTATTTCTAGCAATGCTACGTGTACGTATCTCAGCAGGTGAATATGCAACGCAGGTCTCTACTGCATTTAAGGTACTTGGTTGAAGCGTTAAAACATCTCTAAAAACTTCTAATTTGTCTATCTATTCATGCTTAGCCGTTTTGGGAAAGAAATGATCTGAAACGGTTGTATTTTAATAGTTGTCATCTTACGTAATTATTAGTTAATATTAGGAATTAAATAACATAATGACATAACAAGTAACTTTAAAAACAGGACGTACAAGTTTCAGGTCTTACTTTAAACGAAATGGAAAGGTTGGATTAAAAAGCCGTTTCGTGTTACCTTTGGGGGGCCAGTGATCTACGGTTAGGAGTCCTGTAGTAGTTAAACTTAAGTTTAAATCCCGTATAGATAACAACGGATCCAAATAGATCAAACCGGAATAAATCAATTCTGCGTTTACACCGGACAATAAAGATCTGAACTCGTTTGGATTTGCTATGCGTAGGGGTATGGAAACGTTCATGAAAGTGGACCAGTTTTAAATCGATCCTGAGGAGGTCTCGTGTAAATAGTTTAGACCATATGGGGCAAAAAGAACTAGCACAACGAGGCACACGTGACGTCATGACCAACTATCCTCTATTTTGGTCTCACCATTTACACCTTCGTCATAACTAACTACGAGGCACATGTGACGTCATCTCCATTGATTTCCTATTTTGGTCTCGCTATATACACCTTCGTCATAACTAACTACGAGGCACATGTGACGTCATCTCCATTGATATCCTATTTTGGTCTCACTATATACACCTTCGTCATAACTAACTACGAGGCACATGTGACATCATCTCCATTGATGTCCTAATCTGCGGGCACAGAAACTGGAGCAGATGGTAAGGCTTACATT
Source organism: Alatinidae sp. Z8VKAUB7J3 (assembly GCA_010016025.2). NCBI lineage: Eukaryota > Metazoa > Cnidaria > Cubozoa > Carybdeida > Alatinidae > Alatinidae sp. Z8VKAUB7J3. The sequence goes on from JAAAKM020073195.1 coordinate 129,366,382, forward strand.
GTTTACTGGCATTTTTACTTACGCATTTTTATTTGGCGTCAATTTTATGAATTTATACAGTTTATCCGTTGCGGTGCGGTGATAATTCGATCACAAATCGACTTATGCAGATGAGGAATTTTAAATAGAATCGAAACATCAGGCAAAGTGGAGTTTACCTGTTATGCGCATGATCATTTTTAACGAACTGTAATTTGAGACTTGTTGGTCGTTATGAACGATAGAAGCAGTCGGAAAGTCATCATTAAACAACTCGGTGATAGCCTCAGAGGTTAACTCGGTCCGGAGATGAACAATTTAATAGGATAAACTGTCACCAAGGTAGCAGGAGGGATGCACCCGGCCTGAGTGCCCGGGACATTCTCGTATTGTTCTGTGCCACTAGAAAAGCATCCATTACTATGTATCGTTATCAGTAAATGAGTAGGAGATTGTGTCTCCCTTGTAGTATTGATTGGCTCCGCCTTGGCTAAAGACGCCGGTATAAATAGAACGAGAGGGTGTGGTCTTTAAATCCTTTTCTCTAGTTCGATCTTTATCGTCAGGGAATGATCAGCAAAAGTTGCCGTGGCGAACTTCTTGCTACATGCCCGAAAATTTTCCGATTGGAAGCATCTTTGTCATGTTGTTAGCATTTTGGAGTGTTAGTATCTCCCGTTGTCGGACCAATGGTTCGCCGTGCTGTCGAGAGGTACGGGGGAAGAAACACCGCCCAGATAAGCCACCGTGTGATGAAAGCCTTTTTCGGCATAGAAACCCCTCTCTATATGCAATTATTTCAATTTCGTTTACATAGTCGTTTATATTTGGCGTCGATTGTCTGAATTAATTTTATTTAAACCTTGTTGCATTGTGATGATCCCACCATTAATATTTTATAGCATCAAAATACCTTGAAACTAAAAAACATTCTTTCTAAGGTGATCAAGGCCCAGTTGTTCTCGAAGTTAGATTGCTTGTTAAACCCATAAAGGCTGGATTCCCGCTGTGTGCTAAAGCAAGATAGAATGGCGTTATAATCTTGATCGACTGTTTAATAACCGTCGAGGTACGTGAGAAATGGTTGTATTCTCCCCTTGCCAAAAAGGGAGATATGTCTTTACCTGAATTGCTGCAGAGATATATAATACCATGCTCATGAATACAATGCTGCCAGAGATAAATCCAAATTGGATTCAGGCCAAATCGATCTACCACTGGCCAAATCCTTACAGTAAGACGAATTCTTGAGGGCGTGAAAGCTAAAAACCTGACAGCTTCTGTAATGTTTGTTGATTTCTCAAAGGCATTCGAGTCAGTGCACCGAGAAAAAATGAAAGACATCCTACTCTCTTATGGAGTCCCAATGGAAACAGTTGCCGAAATTATGATGTAGTACCACAATAATGAGTCTATGGTGCAGTCGCCAGATGGAGACACAGTCTTCTTCCGAATGCGAGCAGGAGTATTGCAAGGAGACGCACTTGCTCCATTGCTATTCATAATTGCATTGGATTATGTTTTGCGAAATTGGCTCGATATGCAAAAGGACTTGGGTCTTACTCTTTTTGAGGCTAGAAGCAGAAGATATGCAGCTATACAGATAACAGATGCAGATTACGCAGATGAATTGGCATTATTTGCCGATGTAATCAGCAATGCTGAAATGCTGCTCCAATCATTAGAAAAGGTTGTTCCTATCATAAGACTCAATGTAAATGCAAAAAAAAGACCTATATTATGAACGTTAACCAAGCTGATATAAGTGCAGTTATCTTGGAAGCGAGATCACCTCAACCGCCAAGGACATTGATATTCGCATCGGAAAAGCTGTGAAGGCAGTTGAAAAACTCACATGGAGATGGAAATCAACATCATCAAACAACCTTAAGAGAATTTTTTTTCCCGGGCCGTGGTTGATCGACCGCATGGACTCTTCTTGAAGACCATATTAAAAAACTTGATGGTACCTTCACCAAGATGCTGAGAACCACCCTTAACAAATCTTGGACTGAATATCCTACAAAAGCAGAATTGTACGGAAACATACCAGCAATAAGTGATCCAATTGTAGAAAGACGAATGAAGTTTGCTGGTCATTGCTATCGTAATAAAGATGGGTTAAGTTCGTCCCTGCTACTTTGGAAGCCCACACATGGACATACATCAATAGACGTCTTTTGAACATTATGATCTCTTAAGCCCCGTGGCAGAGTTTTTGGGTTGTCTCACAGAATAAGAGGAGGGACTGGGTTCTAAATTGATTAACAAGACACCATTGAACTACCGCCTGAATATATTGCATAGTTCCAATTTCCAAAAATACAGCTTTATCACAAATGCATCCTTTAAAACACTTTCCTAAATATAAATGAAATATAAACAGTATCTCTTGGTATTCAATTGTATCACTAATTGCTAACTCTGTTACCAACGTTCTTGCAATTTGTTCAGTGTGCCCGGCAGGAAAAGAAAAATATCCGATCAGATAAAAGATTGCCAGATAATCATCACTGTTTGATGGATCCTGACATTTAAGCATATGATGAAGTATCAAATAAAACAATTGTGGTAATAATGAAAGACTAGACGTGATCTAAACCTGTAAAAAGCATAATCGTATTACCCATGGCATCTACTGATGCATTATCAAAATAGCAATTAGATGTAATTACAATGTTTGAAGTATTCTTTCAAATACCTCTCAGTTACGTTGGGATACAAACATTCTTTTCATTGCTATCTAATTTATCTCTTACCTGACATTAAAATGTACTTTTCCGTTGTTAGCAATCTTGATCAATTTGTTCAACATTGTCACCCTATGAAAATTTGAGTATTTAGCATTTACCACGTAGGAATCTGGTAACCACAGTCGTTTGTGCAATGCACTGTCAACCACCAGGTCCGATCTGTAACTGTGCATTAGGCGATCATCATACCATTCTTGCTTTAGATAAAATTCAATCGTGTAATCCTATAGCAATTTTAAAATGACAGATTTGAGTGAATTATATTTACATATTTGACAAAGAACAAACAAGGTGATAATTATTTAGAGTAACAACCGAGATGCTGACGAATGGAGATGGAGTGTCTATCGATGAATACAGGTCATATCTAAATAGCATAATGCTGTTTCATATTGATACAAAGATACCAGCAATACATAGAGATGGTCTATAAATCATTATCTACTGTACCAGTAGCCGATCCAGGGAAACATACCCAGGCCACAGCGTCGCTGCCAAGAATTCATTCTGAACATTTGCTTATTAGTATGTAGGCCCTCGTTACAGTCCTTGTCTGTTAAAGAAGTTTGTTTGCGTCTTTCAATCAGTAGGTCTCTTACGGCACTCCTCCCCTTAGTTACCATCGCACGAGGAGCTGGGGTGGGCCACGCGACATGGCTTGTAACCCTCCTTTGCTTGTAAACGTTGGTTGTGCGATGTTTCCCAGAATGTAAATATATGGAGTCATGTGCCTTGTGTGTCTACAGGTTGCAAAAACTCCAACGCCCAAGCAGGAAGATCTTACTGTATGGTTTTTATCCCATAGACCTAATCACCAATATCGGTGCTACGCTACGATCCAAAAAACACAGCCTAGCAAAATACATTCCTAGCTCTCCTAGATCTGGTCACGCTAACTCATGAATGCACTGACAAACAAAATGAAATAGCAATACCGTATAGTTTCCTTTTGATCGAGAATTGGTAGAACTATTTAAAACCTCTGCCTTGCAAGTTGTACCATAACATTTGACCTTTGTCCCTTAACTCCGAGAACGAGGGTGCCTGCATCTAAAAAGGGGGAGGCGCAGATTGACCTGCGTTTGGGCATCCGCGTGCGTTTGAAATTCTGGGGGCAATAATCCAAGGTGTTGCTTCAATCATAGTAATTGTAAAGGGTCCCCTTACAATTACTATGCTTCAATGAAAACACCCCTTATGAACAGTGGGCACGATACGAAACTGTGCTAAATCATGTCACCCAGAACTTCTCAATAAAAAGAAAAAACAAATAGACTAATAAACCAAGCGCAGTTCGGGCATTCAAGAGCAAAGCGCCTCACAAGCCAGGGTTAGAAATTTTGTATGCTATTTCGAATTTGGGGATGGTTTAACATTTCAATTTTGCGGGGACTTGTTCTTCATACATTGGATTTTCCAAAATCAGTTCGATGAGTAACTTCGGATAAAAAATTTCACTACACCAGGCTTTCAAAGTTATTTTTCAAATACATAGTAAAAAGCAATTTCTAACGCGAGGGAGAAGATTATACATAAGATATCCTGTCCGGAGGTATCGCAATACATAAAAGCTTTCTTGGTAAATGACATTACGAGTCTAATCTGAAGAAATATTCGTGAGGGGTCTGGTGACGATTTCCTACAGTAGAAATTTCTTCAAAATCTGGTCATCAAAGTTTTCCTGACAGGGTAAAGTCAACCTCCACTGTTACCTCATGTGATTATGTACTATGAAAAGCTTATTTACTTTCCGCTCCATCAGTTGTACAAAAGTATCTCTGATCCAAGGGATTACCTTTCTTTTTACGAACTCCGAGGAGCTCATGTAAGCAAATAAAATGCGTCAGGTGTTTGTACCATGAGAATTAACCTCAAATCCATCAGACGCATTACCTGCTGATGCCAGCCCAGATCAACAATGGTCTCCTGTGGCTCAGAAAAGTAGACCAATGAATGAAGCTCTGTAATACGAAATTAATCACTGTGTGGAAAGAGGTTCCCACGCCTCCTAAACCTCAGAATGGTTATCCCCCTTGCAACCCCCCTTTAGACACCGCGAAAGCATTGGTCATGGGTTTGGTCCCTGGGGGTGACACATTTTCTATTTCTGTCGTGTTCGTTTCAAAACTAACATTTCAAATCCTCTCTTCTCAATAGCGGTTTATTCTGAATAGTTTCAAAATTCGGCACACTGCTTATCTTGAGTCTTTGATCAAGAGACTGCAACTGCGAAATGCTAATTATGGTGCCTTTGACAAGATTCAGTTGGATTTACCTCTTAATCATGGATATGGATAAGTAGATAGAACCCAGAGGGGGGAAGTAGAAAGGCAGTTTCTCAAAATGGTTGATGGTAGCACTTAAGTGGGGCTGCAACTCTTAAAACACAATGATTGCTTATTTATCATATATAAAGGGCAGCTGGGGCATCCAAGGACAAGGTCCCCCAATTTAGACTAACTGGCATAGAAGCAAGCTATGAGGCAGTCTCAACTGCCCAGTAGTACCAAATCTAACAGATTATGGAAAGCATCTGTCATTAATTACAACAGATACTACATCTATTTCTTGCCAATGGCCAAGAAGCAATCAACTAGTAAATTGCTGTCACTGCCAAGACACAAGTAAGCACAAAGGCTCAGCCCCCATTGTCAAGCTCTTCTCTCACAAACACCAAAACTCCTCCCAAACAACAGTACACTACACTTGATTCATTATAGATTTTGATGACGTCATATTTCCACTCCTAACTTTTTAACAAATTTGTATCTAAAAACCATAGAGAAAGGTCACAAATATAAAAAAAGGGTAAATTGCACTTAAAACAGGTATAACCACATGTTATTGTCAAAAAAGAGTGCATTTCATGAGACATGATAAAAATATTCTAATTGTTGGCTGCGATCGTTGAGACTTCTCATATTCACTATTGGTCTCGATATATGTCATGAATACTTGTGTTTCTCAGTTATTTAGAATAGCAAATTCTTCTAAGGCTCAAAACAGCTTTTGAGGTAACTCTTGCTGCTTTTAATTCATGAAGCAAAGCGTAGCAACTTGTATTCCATTCCGATCAGACGTACATCCGGTAAACTTTTTTTGACTTAACTACCTTACCTTATAATACTAATAAAAACACGTATTTTACCAATAATTTCGCAATAAAAACACTTAAATTCAACGTCAAAAAGTCTTGAAGTATTTAAAACCTTAATATCAAAGCATGCAACAACGTTTTATAGCAGTTATACGTGTTAAATAGCCGCGGGCCTACTAACCCCCCGCCCCCACCCCCGTGCTGGCTGAAGTCATCAAAAGCCCGCGCTAGCTAGGGTTAAAAGCAAAGCCACCGAGCTGCAAAATTTACGACAATAGGAAATTTAACGCTTTAAGGAGGAATTGTATATGAAGACAAAAATGGGTAAAGCGAAAAGATGCAGGAAAATAAAGAAGACGAGGAGGAGATGGAGAAGAAGTACTCTCGAGAAGAACAGAACGGAGAAACAGTAGAGGAGGGCAGCATAGGCCATACTCAGGTGCTTTTCTTCTGCGACGCGGAACTGCAGTTGAAGAGAAAGTAGAATGAAATATTCTCACCTGGATATCAGATGAATAAATTAAGTCGATTAAGTGTTTCTTTGCTTGGGATTAGTTGTTTCTGAGGTGTTTATTTCTCATTGGCTAAGACACATCTTAACAGGTGGACTGCAAATTCCATTTTAAAATTGAATTGCTTGATGACACGAAGGGGACATGCAAAGTAGAAATATTGACGTCATAATGCTTAACGTACTTTCATGTAGAGGAGTATGCAAGTCCTTGCTACATCATAAGGAGCTTTCACACCAGAGTGACACGTCGCAAGTGGCAAACTACGTGGATTGTCACTTGGAAGCGAACCTATACAAAAGTATGAAACCTTTTACACTGAAGTGACATGCCACGTGTTCTGTTCCACACGAGAAACGGATCAGACCGTTTTTCAAGAACATACCACGTCGAACAGTTGCTTCTCCGCCAATCAGAGTAGTATTTGTTTGTTTTTTTTGTCTCGTTGCATTGGTAGTGCGTGATTCGGAAAGCTTTTTTCAAGAGAATATGACAGGTCATGGCTGCAAACCGGGGAAAGTTTCCGCCCACAGATAGCAAAAGTGAGGAAACCCAATTTTCCGTCAATAAAGGAGGAGGAATGTCATAAACATTTCCAGTTAAAGCAGTTTAGGCCAAGTCAAAAAAGTCTTGTACGTATTAAACATCCTCGTGTTTTGTCTTTTCAGATACATTCACAACAATCTTCGAAGTGTAGCATGTGGAAATGGCCACAAGGAGTGCATTGCCAATGCTACAGAAAAGTTCAAGACTTGGCTAAAAGACCCAAAACAGAAGTAAGTCCTTTATTTTTGTAAAAGATTCAGTTCCAATCTGGCGTAATGGACAGCTCCACTACTAATGTATAGCAAGCCATGAGAAATAAACTCTTTGGTCTTTAATAAACGGGGGTGGGTGGTGGAATGAATGAGGGGTTTGGAAAGAATTTCAAAAATTTATGAACCGGGGTTGGAATCAAGGTTTTGAACTTGTGTATTCCAAAATATTCACCATTCGGTGTCCAATTAGAAAGACTAGTAACAACATTTAATGCGTGAAATCTCACAAAGGAACAAAAGTAAATACGGAGGCTTTATGTATACTCTGTCCATGTTCATTCAGTATCACTGCCTTCTGCACTACCAATTTCGGATCCAACACACATATTCGGGAGGACATTTTGGTTAGTCTCAAGAAGGGCCTATATTAGAGGGGCTTATATTCGGGAGGGCTGATATTCTCGAGTTTACGGTATATTCAGATCAGCTTAATGTCCGGTATTTGATCTTTTCTTGTTTGGCAGGATACTACCAGATGAGCGTCGCATCTAGTGTATGCAAACTATGTCAAATATGCCTTATTAGTCTATTTTGAACGCTTTGTGCACCATGGAATGTACGCATCTAGTGCATGCACGCTACGTCAAATATGTCTTATTAGCCTATTTCTCCAAATACCCATTCGGAGCTGGGTCTACTCTGGCTAAGCTTACACTCTTGTTGTTGAATGCTCTCTTCCAAATAATTAGAAGCTTCTAATCGCAGTTATTTACTGTACTCTGTTAGCCAATCATATAGAATTTAATATTATTTTGGAAATCTATCGAATAGATCCGAGAGTCTTAATACTCCTTATATGGTTATGGGGGATTTTAATGTTAGTTAAAATAATATCCTTCTGCAAATCAGATTAGAATAGCTGAAGACACTACAGTTTTTAGAATGTCCGCTCATGGATTACACCCGGTACGTTTTGCGCCGTCGAAGATAACTGATGCTTCATTGTCGCTAATTGATAACGTGTTTTCACCCTACAGAGCCCTTAGTACATCAGGATTTCCTTATGATTCAGTTGATCACTGCATAAGTATGGCAGGCTTTTCACTATTTTTTTGTTTGTTCAATATTTCGCTGTTTAATATGATGAAAAGGTTTCTGACACTTTTAACCTTGAAATTCTTTTTGAGAAACTGAAAAATTCAGGCATAAGAGTGAAAGGACTGGAAATGATAAAGTCATATTTATGTGGAAGTAAAATTATGGTTGATGCTGATGAAAACTTTTCTAACTTAAATTGGCTCAAAGATATTGGCGTCCCTCAAGGCTCAGTATTAGGCCCATTTAATTTTGATTTGTATTAACGATCTTCGACAAAGTTTGTAGGAAAATATTAGCCTTGAAAGTCTATTTGCAGATGACACAGCTATGTCTGTTAAAGCAAGAGATATATCTACGTTAATTGAAAATTTTATTATAACCGTTACATCAATTAATCGAGGGTTTGTTTCCAGTAATTTAGTGCCAGATTTCACAAAAATGGAGTTTATGGTTTTCGGTCAATCAAAATGAGTTACTCAAGAAATTTCTCGTCAGGAGATTCAGGCTGGCGAGTTTAATATGCATAATTTTAACCACACCGTCTGTAAGATAGGTTATAATATATATATTAATGTAACATTTAAGGTTGATGGAGAAAATGGAAGCATTGATAACAACAAGTTTTCTCTCTTACAACAGTAAATCTTGTAACAATATAAATGTTATAACTAAGTCTTATAACACTAAATGTAATTTGTAAAAGATAAAATGTGAAAGATAAAATGTATATGCTGAGAAAGTCGACTAGTCGTCATCAGTATCATCGTCGTCCTCTATCAAGCGTCTCCTTGTCCTTGAAGGACCAGGTTGTTCCTCGTCGAACATCTCCTCGAAAGGGCGTTTTTTGACGCGTTTTTGGGGCGAGTCGCTTTTCTGCAACTCTGCCCACAAAAAACGCCTTAATGACTTCATGTCCGGCCTCTTCTTGAAATTTTTAGTATCTTCGGTGTCCATTGTGATCTTTTTCGAATATTCATATGGCAGCGACAATAAAGCCTTGGAAATCTTGTAATTCACTGCCAGGGTCGTGAGTGCGTTTCCATAATCTGCCATTGTGGTGAACAAATTATCAAGTTCATCCTCAGGGTCCAAAAGGAATTTCATGACTGTTTTGAAACTATCCTTTGACGGAGGTTCTTCATTCGATGTTGCAAAATCTTTTAATGCGTCTACCTGACTTTCAAATCTTTGGTTTAACTTTCTGATGGTTTTCCTTTTAAAAGGAAAACTTTCTAAGATCTGAAGGTTTTCTTGGACTGTAGCCGCCAGCTCCGACATAGCAACTTTCGGACGCATACACCATTCGGATTGGTTTGAAAAGATTCTTTTCATGACATCCTCGTCTGTTCCTATAGTTTTTGCTCCACCGTAAGGTGTAAGAAAATTCCTTATGGTGTGGTTAAAATAGCCCACTTTCATCGGGGATTTTTTTACATTTAATTGCTGCGACATCTACAGGGTGGAATGTAAAATAGATATCATATATAATTTCATATGGTTGATATAAACGAACAAGGCCTGATATCAATTACTGTGTCGTCAATCATACATAGATAAACATCAACTCTACATTGATCATTATCATTATATATTTATTATCTTCATATCTTAGTCATAACTACATCATCTTATTTAGCTTACGAACTAAAACCTAATCTTCAGATCTGGTCTATTTTGGAAAGGCGTTTCGCTGAACTGTGTTCATAATAGTTTCTGTGAAACTTCCCATCTACAATTAGCGGCTTTCGACTCTAAAAATGTTGTAGCGGAAATAGTTTTAATTATTATCGGCCAGTTCTTGCTGAAAACAGAGCTTTAGACAATATTGATACGATGCGATCTGTGTCACTCGAAGTTCGTTTGTTGATAGATCAATCAATAGTGAGCAGGCTTCGAACACTTAACTAATCAAACGCTGTAAAGGTGCCAGTGCGATGCGTAACTACAAGTATTACAATTGACAAATAGCATTCTCGTTCGTCAACCGCTGCCCCAAAATACTTTCTACACTTGTTATATCCATTTGTGTAGGTGTCATACCTGTTCGATAACGCAGCGACCCTGGTCTTTGCAGTTTTTGTATCATTTTGGGGTAAGTACTGATTTCTTCCTTTCACTTAGTATTGGTCACTTTCCTTACCGTCCTTACCTAATCATCGATCATATACTTATTTTAAGTAAGACATAGCAATATTAAAGCACCAATCTTCAATAAGCGTCATTCGTGAAGAAGCGCCTTGGAACGCTTATTCTAGGGTATTAATAATTATCAGCTTTGTGTTGTAAGTTATTTCCTTAACAGATCGTATCTTTTATACTTCTTAACTGCGCTATCAAATCAAATATTTTCCCAGTTTTTTTGTATATTTGGAAGTTCTGTCTCTATTTATTGACTAGTTGACACATGCAGTAGTGCTTCTCAATATTTTATCCTTGGCACATATTTTAAGAAGCACGTACACACATTCCCATTCCAATAATAGTCTTGATATCTCATATACCATTAATTCCCACTCGTCCCAGCACATATTACTCCAGTTACCAAAAGGTACTCATTAAGAATTGGAGGGCACTTGTCAGGGAGAACGTTCATAGCGGGATGCAGAATCATATGCTTATTACTTCAAAGTCGAACTACTTTGGGATAATCTATTAGTAAATGCTAGTATATTTGCAAAAGCACAAGCTAGCTTTACAAACGTGTTTCTAATGTATTAACACTTTATTTCCACCAGCTGTGATTCAAGGCGAAGGGGAATTTAGCCCTCAAACCCTCACGTCTTCCCCCGTCGTTTTACTTGCAAAAAATGCCTGTAGTGAATAAGGTCAAGCGTATTAGCAAGCAAAGACAGAAGTCTACAATTAAGTTGTAGGTTCCCAAGGCTTCTTGTAAAGCTAGGGTGAAAGCATTTTTTCCCCCTCATTCATACAACTAGTCAAATGGCTTTACTAAGAAGAAACGACTGCAGTCAATTGAATTGTGGAAAATATGGCAGATCGTTTGAGACTTTCAAGGTGAGAGTCTCTCTTTTTGTTTAATAAAAGTGATAACATCAAAATGAAAGAATTAATGAGCCAAGGTTTCAATGTAAGTGAATTGCACTTTGAGCTAAAGATATTTGTTGTATATATTTGAATTACCGTGGTGCTTGCTTCCAGTGTCCCATTCACGTACAATGACACCGATCTCTCCTTCTTCTTATAAACCATTACCAGGTGAGTCCATTCTTTGTTATCAAGTGGGTTATTTCCAGCATATAATTGGAAGTAATAATTCGAAATTGTCACTACAATGTAATATTTCTTCTTACCAACATGATAACCAACGAAAACACCAGTACGAGTTATATATGAAGTTGCAACATAAGGAAGTATGGAGTATCTGTTTTGACCATACTTAGGAGGTACCTGTTTTATCCACAAAGAATACGTCACTCCATCGCATAACCAGACATCCCTACAAATCAACAGAGTGGTAAGTACTATTTTGGTTTCATATCGCAAGGTCAAGATACAAAACATATTAGTTATATATCTTAAAAGTCTCTATTAACGATGGAATAAAAGGATTCACACATACATTCATTTTGAACTTGATCTAATAATTGAAAACATTTGGTACATTACCTAATTATCAAAACTTTAAATAGCATCTGCTGCCCTGATGATACATGTGTCAAGGATACTTTAACATAGTAAGGATGATTGACTAAGAATAGGTCAATGATTTTGGTTGACAAGATAGGAAAAATAACACATGTCATCATCATCATCATCGGATCGACCTCGGTCGGATTGCCATGACACAATCTCTCCATTGTTCCCTATCAGCCATGGTATTTCATTTACAAGTTTCTAGGATATCCCTGGTATCTCCAGTACTGTTCAGCTATGCTGTGTGGTGAAAGCGGTAAAAGTGGTAAGTGACTTCTCAAGGTATTATTAGGTGTTATGCAAGTGGGAATCTGGGGACATAACTGCTGTTTTCCCCGTAGCTTTACGGTAACTTCTTATTTTAAATTCTTACTATTAAGTTTAGGAGGAAATTAGTAGAGATTGTTTCAAATTTAGTTTGACTTTTGACAGGGGCTACTGACAGGTGTCAAAAAGTGATCAAAATGACAGGTTTCCATAGACGCCTGCAAGGGATATATGGGAGCACATGTCCTTTTGAAAAGCGTCGAAAAATAACATTATTTCTGGAAACGCCCAATTTTGACTCACTAAAATAGTTTGGTAACCCTCCCACTTCTGCAAAGATATCCAACGCAAGCCTCTGAAAGTATCGGTAGAGAAGAGACTGGCTCACAATGTTGGGCCCTTCCATAGGGTTTTCAGTGAATAGAATACATGAATTTCAACTAAAGATGTGACAGACACGTAAGGGAGAGGGGTCTCTGTCCTTGTCTTACACCTATTTTTATCAGATCGTTCGGAATTTTTCATGGCTTAAAATGTTCTTAGATATTTGAAAAATAAGCCTTAACAAAGTTCTTAAAATGTTCTTAATTGTTAGACCATATATATATTAGTCTGTTCTGAATTCCAGACCCAAAAATGTACACGATCTCCCCCGTCATAAAAAATCAATGAGTTCTCCGCCTGGGGGAACGGTGGATGTTTTTGAAGCAATTATTCGATCATCCGGATAAATCGATTTTCCTGATAATTTTCAAACTGTTAGGATTTGGCCGTCCATACAAAGATTTTAAAAGACGGAGTTATCGTTTATTGTGCAATATATACACGTCAATACCAGCTATGAAATGTTCTTGATATTAGTCCAACTTAGTTCTTAAGATGTTTTTAACTTTTACTATTTTCAAGGGTTGCTTTCTTAAAAACTATGTCCTTCCAAAAACAAAATAGGTGTATAACTACCTCACAGTGTTAACTCTACCACCAAATGCCCTTATACAAAATATCACGTTCAAAATGAAAGGGTACAAGGAGAAAGAGGGAGAGGAAGACCTAGAAAAAACTGGTTGCATAACATCACCGAATGGGCAAACCTTTTAGTGATCGATGCTACAAGGAGAGCAGTGGAGAGACGGACATGGAAAGATACTGTTGAAAACATGATAGTGCAGCCCGGCTGAAAGGCTATGGATCACGATGATTATGATGATGACAATGAAAGTACACCATAATGCATGAAAGGGTACAAGGAGAAAGAGGGAGAGGAAGACCTAGAAAAAACTGGTTGCATAACATCACCGAATGGGCAAACCTTTTAGTGATCGATGCTACAAGGAGAGCAGTGGAGAGACGGACATGGAAAGATACTGTTGAAAACATGATAGTGCAGCTACGGCTTAAAGGCTACAGATCACGATGATCATGATGATAACAATGAAAGTGATGTAATAGCTAAAAATATATCTGGTAATACATACTTCATTGTAAGTGCACTCTACCATCCTTTGATCGCTACACAAAACCCGAATGCTCCCAAACACTAAATAAAAGAAAGAAAACCACTATGCTAATTTACTTGATGACAAATGGACGACCTTTCTGAAACAAAATAGTGATACAATAGTAGTAGTAGTAGTAGTAGTAGTAGTAGTAGCAGTAGTAGTAGTAGTAGTAGTAGTAGTAGCAGTAGTAGTAGTAGTAGTAATGATACTAGTAGTAGTAGTAGTAGTAGTAGTAGTAGTAGTCGTAGTGGTATTAGTGGTAGTAGTGGTAATAGTAGTAGTAGCAGTAGTCGTAGTGGTAGTATCTATAGTATTGCTACTAGTAGTAGTAGTAGTAATGATAGTAGTAGTAGTAGTTGTAGTAGTAGTAGTCGTAGTGGCAGTAGTGGTACTAGTGGTAGTAGTAGTAGTAGTAGTAGCAGTAGTACTGGTAGTGGTGGTAAAAGTAGCAGTAGTAGTAGCAGTAGTAGTGGTAGTGTTATTAGTGGTAGCAGTGGTAATACTGGTAAAGGTGTTAGTAGTAGTAGTAGTAGTAGTAGTAATAGTAGTGGTAGTGGTAGTAGTCGTAGTAGTGCTAATAGTAGTAGTAGTAGTGGTAGTAGTGGCAGTGGTATTTTGTATTTTATTGCGTTAACATAATGATTCTTTTGCGGCCTATATGCTGGGTACTAATTTTCATATTAAGATTACAGTGAACTTTTATTTTCGCATAAAGAAACACAACTTTTGAAATTTGAGGCAACAATTTGTGCCATGAATGATTGAGAATTATTGCGAGAAAAATTGTAATGAAATTGTTTGATCTGAGAAAGGTATGAGAGATTAAAGATTGAAGGGAATCCTAGCTCCCCTCCTCCCTCCGTTGGTAACTCAGATAAAGCCCGCCCTGAATAGGGTTAATGAAGAGCATTATTTCCGTACTCTGGCAGGAGCATTTTGTGCTCCATCTCGTCATTTTCACTGCTGTGGCTTTTGCTCGTTTCCACAAAGTGCCCTTCAAATACATTTCAATCCTCCTGTTTATCAGACCTTTAACTACACAACATCTATTGGCAGTCTGGGTTTGAGTTGCTTGAAAGGAGTAAACCAATCAACAGGGAGATAGTACCACTATCATAGTTGCTCCATCAAATATTTCTTTTAGAATTTTTAAACACGTAGAGATTTTTCTGTTTTTAACCTTAAAACGTAACAAACTCTAGCTAAACGCTGTGTTAACCAAAAGGCTTGTTTACGTAATTTGTTGGTGTTTATGTTTACAATCATTGTAGTTGCATGGTTAGTATTTCGGCACAAAGGATTGTAGTTTTCGAGGCATTGCCTGTTAAGCTTCTATATCATTACTAATCTGTCGAACCGGACAAGATTCTTCATACCTAACAGTACTTTGACCACCTGTTTTTGGATAAGTACTTTGTTTATCTCTTTATTACGAGTGTAATATTTATAATACTTATAAGATTGACTTACATATCCAGCCTAAGTAGATGGGTGAATGTTACAGAGCAAGAGTTGTTAATGACTACAACAGATAGGAAAAGGTAGAAGTCCATGATCGCCAACGTCCTTTCGGGTAATGGCACTTAAATAATAATAATAATAATAATAATAATAATAATAATAATAATAATAATAACTAGCATCAAATCTAAATACATTGATTAATGAACCTAACCTCACCCCAACTTGGTTTTGCCAAGGCACGACGTACGGTGGCGGTGGCGGGGGTGGAGCGCAGCAAGAAGGTCCTCCACAAGGGGAGCATCTCTTGTTTCCTAAGCAAGATAGAGATAAGTATGCGCACAGTTCATTTAGTCGTTATAAAAGTTTAGATATTAAAAAGAGCAATGGGAAAGGTTAATGTCTAAAGTAACACATTAAAGTTAAGGTATGTTAACAAGGATGTTAATAAAGATTCTGTATAAATAAGATATACTAATACACTGCACACATAGATTGTGAAATGCTAAAATTCTATTACTGTAAGATATTAAGCTTCTTATCATTATAAGTGTTATTGCATATTTACCAATTAAAGGAAGATTATAATAAGCAGTATCAGAGAAATGGATGCCTGAATGAAAAATAGTATTTCATCATTGCAACTACACATTTAATTTCATCTGAATTGCTTTTATTAATAAACGCTGTTGTTTAACAGTACCACTTAAAATCAATAAAAACCAACATGAGCACAATAATCGTTATCGCAAGTGCTAACTACAATTATCCTGAGGTTAAAAGGGCAGAATCTTCTGCAGCATGAACATAACTTGGCCATGGTAGTTGAATATTCGTATGCTAAATACATCATGCTTAAATTTGCTTTTATGTCCTTAACTCTCATACCAGAATGGCTTAATAATCGGTCATTTTACTAATAGATTTCTCTGAAGACTTTCTCACCAAGAACGAAATTCGCAGGGGTCTGATGACGTTATGTATTTAACAATTTAGTTTTTTACAATAATCAATCGTCGTTTGACTTTGTAATCAAACCAGGCTTAGGAGAGTCTCGTTGTACTTCTCAAATTAGAGTCATTTCTGTTTGAATGTCGTATCTTAGTCAGATTGATCCCAAAACATCGGATTTTTCAATCCAGTCAGTAAAGTAGAAAATATCTGCAACTTATGATGTCACAAAAACAGTTTCCTAAGAGTCCAATCCATCGATGACCAATGTCGAATAATTTCAGGAACGTTCTTTAGCCACAAGGAGGTGGGCATGGGGCAGGACAAGGCACGGGGCATGGTGGTGGTGGCGGTGGAGGAGGAGGTGGAGGAGGTGCGCAAGGAGCTGGGCAAGGGGACTGCACAAACTAGTTTTCAGTTAATCTAACAACAACTGTTATGGGAATGCTATGTTTGATAGGTGCAACTCAATGCGAAAATTCTGACCTACGATTCTTGTACGAATTTCCCAACCGAACCCCTAAGATACCAGGTGCTTTCTGCACCTATTTTTGGCATATTTTAGTGTTATCTTTTATTACCAAATGATAGAAAGTTTGATTACAGGTAAGCCTACATCTGAACTGTGAAATTAAAACCTCCGTCGTGCGGGATTTAAAAACTGCGACCCTTAGTAGGGCCAGCTATTTTGGGCGGTCACTAAGGAAAAACTAACGATAGATTTCAAACCGAGACAAGAAAATACAAAATGACAAGCATAAACCAGCAATGTACTACAAACAGCACCTTGATGCTTAACCTTCGCATACGAATGACAAAACAAACGAGAAATGAAGTTAGTCTCGCGAAATTTGATTTTCTGCTTCGTTTGAGCTGGGCCACTCGGCCTTTTGGCAAGGAATGGGTGTAGTTTCTGTTCTCATCAATGGCAAGTTCTTTCCATGTTCCAAGACAGGCGTTTCTACTGGGTGGTTGAAACTACCTCATGACTTGCTTTCTGCCTGGTAGCCTCAATTAAAGGCCCAACTATAACAATATTTACTAGCTAGCCTGTTTGGTGGTTTTTCTATTTATTAAGGGTAGTTTCAATGTCGAGCCCACTGCCCATTAGGGGTATTAGATTGGGACATTACCATGGACTAAGTCATGCATTGCTTCTGGACCTCATGTGGCCCGCGGACTGCCCATTTCAAAGGCTTAAAGTATATTAATGAGCAGCGATTCATGATACAATATTGAGGGCCCGCAATATAACATTTCAAGTACAATATTGGTTGTATCAAAATACTCGATTACATCACTACCAACTAGGTTTCTGTTATTGTGTATTTTAGTAAACAAATAAAGATACAATGATATTTTGCCGTGCATAACTGTTCTTACCATAACAACTGTTTCTCATGACCAAGGCCTTCGATAAAAAACTCGCGGGATTTCTGCACCAGGAATTATAACAGCTGAAAGTGAAGACATCAGACCTTGCTACGCCCCCCCCTTTACTTTTAAAGCCGCAAAATCCAATCTTTGTTAATTTACTCATGTGATGTTGTGTGAAAGTCCACTATCCTCAGTGCGAATGGCGCATGATCTTATTAATCAATAAAGGCAAAATTGCAATGATCACATTGCCGTAGCAGGAGTTTATGAAAATAACAACAATCTACGCTTTTTGTGTGATGATTTCCGGGTTGAGAGTTGAAGTGTTGTTGCAAAATGAACAAAACTGCATCGTGATCTGCGCTGCCTAATTCTGCTATGATACTACGGCAATAAACAACATGTTAAAACAATAATTACCAAAAGCATCAAAACTTTGCGGTTAGCATCCGCCATTTTGAACCGATTTAGGAAAAGCCCCAGTGTGGACAGGTTTCAAATCGGTTTCAGCCAAAACGTTTTAACTAAATCGGTTTCACAACCGTTGCCGGTGTGAACATGGCTAATGTCAATTGTGGCCTCTGTTGTAAGAAGAGGTATGGCCAATGGGTCGAATACGTTCCCAGAGGATTCATTGAATTCATTGATTTTTTTTACGAAATAAGGGGGGAGGGTGGGGCGCCTATAAAATGATTTTTATCTTCGACATTGCTTTAATCATTGACAAGGAGCGGAGGTTTATACGAGAGGTGCAATTCAAACCACTACAGTATTAACTACTGAAACATTATGTTCTTCGAAAACTCTATCAGACTCTTCAAATTTTCCAGTCGAACATAAAGATGTAATGTACTCTTTACATGGCAAGCAAACATCTTTCATACCATAGCAGAAACAAGTGTAGCATTTGCTGCCTATTTTTGTTACAAAAAGTTGCGAAATCGATCGTCCCGAGAAATCGTTGTGGCATTCGAATTGATCTGGGTGCCCCTTATTCACCCCGAGCTAACGAGTTAATCTAAATTACTACGTGGAACGCCAGAATTTAAATAACGGAAGAAGCTTGGAAATTTTTCTAAAAATTTATTAGTGGGAGGGCGAAAATAAGCACCCAGGACGATTATGTCAAATATTAAGTTTTCTTCAGTATTCAGTTCATTAATGCTTTACAAATCCCCTACTCCTTTATTTCCTCTATATCTGAAAGCAAGACCTATGGCCATGTCCGCCGAGACAAGAGGTCACCTGCTTGGAAAAACCATCAGATGGCAACCAACCCATTCACAGGCAAGTGGAGGGCGTCCAGCAATAACATTGGTAGATACCCTTTTAAAAGATCTAAATCTCCACAGCGTCATGCAGCTGGAAAATCTAAAGGAGGATTGTGTACCATGGTGTCATCAGTCTCGTATATCGCAAGAATACCGACCAAAAGTAAAGTACAGAATTAAAATGCTTTTGCCAAGAGCCAGTTGCAATAACGGAGTATGAGCACAAAGCATTGGCAGTATAGCAAAGCAATACTTACTCATCCTCATCTCCAATGTCTTCCACTTTTAGCTGATCATCATCCTTTACTGGGGTGGATACGGCGCTTCCTTCCCGGAATAGCTTGTCCTCGTCTTCATGCTCGATGGGTGACTTCGGACTACCTTTGCCCTCCCCTACTTTGCTACCATCTAAAGGGAACCGCAATATTCAACCGTCAGTTTATCAAGCGGTTACGAAACAACGCAACCGAAATAGTACAAAGATTCATGAAAATGGCCAAAATTGTTAGACAAAAAGTTCTTTCCTCTGACGTTTCCCAGAGTACACTAGTCAGCCCACCCAGACTGTACTAAAATGTATACGAATGTACAAAGATGACTCCTTTCGTTTATGTCTTCAATTCATTTGGACGTTCTTGAATCAGTACATGCAAGAGCAAGAAAATCATTACTTTGTACGCAAAATATAATTTGTCTTTTCACTGGGCCTTTTCGTCTATTGACATAAATTCGTGAATGTTGATTGGTTCAAGAAAACATATTGTCCATTGAGCACCATGAATTCCTTTTGCTTTTTAAAAGAAGCTGAGTGTAAAGTTTAATTCTTCCCTTGTTCGGTACAATTTCTCACCATTTAAACTTCGAGAAAAGTCTGACGAAAAGGCCTTGAGTAGAAACAAAAGCTTGGGATTTTCGTCCTACTTTTACTCAATAAGTCTGCACTCTAACCTAAACTACTGATAACATGGAGTGCGCTGGTTTAAGGGGGTGAGCAGGAGTTTCTTCCGCAGCATTAATCCAATAATATAACAAAGAGCAAAGAAAAAGCGAATTAAGAAAGGGAAGGCTGTTGGGCCCGATGAAATCCCAGTAATAGTATGGTGAGTACTGGGAAGTACTGGAATTGGGTGGCTAACATCAGTGTTTAAAAGGATCATGGAGTCAGGGCAGATGCCAGATGCAAGGAGGGACAGTATCTTTATCCCAATCTTTAAGAACCAGGGAAATATTAAAGACTGTGAGAGCAACTGTGAATTAAAGCTCACAGCATACACTATTAAAATGTGGGAATAATAGACCGCTGTTTGAGAGACAACGTTACACTGTCAGAGACGAAGTTTAAGTTCTTGCCAGATAAGAGTGTAACGGATGCAATTTTTACATTTACGCCAGCTGATGTAAAATTGTAGGGAAGGTCGGGAGAACTTGAACTGCATTTGGATTGATCTGGACAAGGTCTATTATAACCTTCAAAGACAAAAGGTATAGAATTCTATGAGACTAAAGGGGGTCGACGAGAAGTACGTTCGCCTCATTCAGGACATGTACGAGGGTAGCAGAAAGCGAGGCAGATGTGCAGCAAGTGATACAGAGGGTTTGATGTTACAGTCGGACTGCGCTAGGTATCAACCCTTAGCCAATTCCTTTCTGCCATCATTATTGACTGTTAAGCAGCGAAAGGAGGCGCTTTGGTACATGCTATTTGCAAACGACATGGTGGCGTGTGGGGAGAGAAGAGAGGAAGCGGGGCAAAGGCTAGAGGCATGAAGGGCGGCAATGGAGAACAGGAGAATGAAGGAAATCAGGAGAAAGACAAAAAAATATTATAAGCTAAAAGGACAGAGTAGGAAGAATGCTTGGGGGAACGAGAGTAGAAAACGAAGATGCAGGAAGAAATAATTAAAAAAGGATGAGTTCAAGTGCTTATGGTCATGAATGTGGGAATAATACCAGAAGAAGAAGTAGACTTTCTGACCACTTTTCGTTGAAGAAAAAAATCCCTCCCTTACAAATAGTAACTTTACTATGGAAGGAGATACGTATCCAATGGTTGGTCAAGGATGGCAATAGAGACAACCTGCTCCCCAAGATCTCTTTGTACTCGAATATTTACCATACATCTAGCAATACTAACTTAGAGTGACTGGGCGCTTATTCGGACCTGGGCGCTTATTAAGGAAAGGAAAAACAGATAACTAAACATACATGATCTTTCTATGGAATAGATTGAAATATAACGTTCAATCAATCAATCAATCAATACATCTTCATGATCCTCCGCATCATCATCTTAAAGCGTAAACACTGGAGCTGCTGCATCTACGTCTTCGCTGTCCAGACCCGGACGCTTATTTGGACCTGGGGGCTTATTCGGACCTGGGTGCTTGTGAGAAATATTTTTCCGAACTGGGCGCTTATTTGAGCATGGACGCTTATTTGAGTCCAGGGCGATTAATCAGTAATTTACGGTATGCTCCAAAAATAGGGGAGTGAGAGAATCATCATACCAATGAAGTGAAACATCTGTATAGGGAACCCTATAGGGAACCCCAAATGCCTCAATGTACTCTAAACAAAGTAAGAATTATCTATGTGTATATGTATACTTTTGAGCAAAATGTTTTCCTGATAGGTTTTATGCCCACACGTCACTGCAGCCCTTATTTTCTAATTATAAATGTGAACATTGGAAAAGACGTTAATAATGACCCCAGGTTCCCAGACAGCGGGTCTAGAGCATCCTTGGGGAGTCCAGCTTAGCTTGAAGATTCTTTAGCTTGTATAAATTCTTTTTGATCATAGGTATGGGCTTCCTCGAAACTTCCATTGTGAAAATGACCATGGCTTATGCACTGAAACCATGTACAAGTTCATCCTGGACCATCACAGACTCCCAGTTACCCATATTACTAGAGAAACGTTTCCTGCTCGCCTAAAGTAAGTGCAATCGCTTTGAGCTTGAATATTATATGGTTAGAAGAATGTTCTATTTTACAACGTGCTGTTATATCCATGTCTACTATTCCCTCGACTACTTCTTCCCTCCTCTGTAAACGCCCCTACCATTAACCATGTTATTGTACAAAGTGTAAGAGTAGCTTCATACTTAAATTTAAAAACTCATTCATTCATGCATTCCTCGACTGATTGATTGATTGATCGGTCCATCCATCCATCCATCCATCCATCCATCCATCCATCCATCCATCCATCCATCCATCCATCCATCCATCCATCCATAAGAGTACAGAGAGAGAGACTAAGCAGATATGATTGTTAGTCTTACTTGATTAATGCTAGACGGTCATCCTCATTCGGATGCCGATCCATCCATTGCGAATATTCCACTACTGTCCATCCTGCCACCTAAAAAGAAGACAAGGAGAACGAAAAACTGAAAATACTGGGCAAAAAACAACATAAGAATAGATAATTGTTTCATCATTAATAAATCTATTCGCTTTATCTATTCGATTTTTCTAAAAATCTTACCTATTCTATTCTTGAAAAGATAGTAAAATTTTTGTCAAAAAAGCAATATGAAGTAATACTATTAACGAAAGACTAGGCTGCTGTTCTCTGAAACAAATGACACAAATTTTTAGGTAAAGTCAATTAGTGCTACCCACTATTTCTCAAACACCTGTTACGATGAAGTGCTGACAAGCAAACCACTTTTAAAAGTATTTAATCAGAACGCAATATTGGAATTAAGGATTTGAATGGAAATTTGTGTCATTTATACTAATGTCCCACTCACCGCAAAACCGATCTTCTTTGTCAGTGAGCTCCTTAGAATACCAACTTAAAACATCTATTTAATCATCAATTTGGTATATTTATTAGTGCACATATTTAATACTCTATTTGTTTATTTCTGTATTTGCTGTAAATAAGCTTGTAGACTATTCTTAAAATCTTCTTTATATATGTATATAAATTTGAATACATTTTGAATATACTGAAGAAGGTAATTATTTGTTAAATTATTAGTTCATTATTAAACATTATATATTTTCCACTTAATTTTTATTTATGTTCATTTACAAATCGATATGCGAGGAGTGAGGATTTTTCTGTCCCAAACGATCGGCTTACATGTTGGAACCTACGGGGACTTGTTAAGCCATGTGCCCGTCCTCGTTCGTACAGAGAAATCTTTAAAGGCTAACCGAACTCGCAATCTTGGGAGAAGTTCAATCCTATTACCGGAATCTGCACACGTGATATTATCGTACGAATACGATCTGACTCATTGTAGTTCGACTTAAGACAAATTTGTAATTGCAGCACTGAATTTCAGTAATGATTTACTTCTACGTGCTTAAAAATTTATCTTATCATAGGAAAATGTCGATGGGATGAGGCGATGAGAGGAGTTGAAAATAAAGCGGATATACGAAGCTTAGTGACAGGTTTCCTAATATCTAAAGAATGTAAACTAGTTAACCCTATCTTACAGAGGGAGGGGGGCTGATAGGCCCGCCGCTACACATTTCAGCTCATAACTTTTTAAAACCTGGGCGGATTGAAATGAAATTTTGCGACTTCTCCTAAAATTTACCGATAATTCTTATGATAAAAAAATGTTTTTGAATTTTTTAAAAATTTTGCGATATTGGCGTTTTGTTGAAATACAGTAGAGTTTTATACCTTTCCGTTAATTTTCTTTGCAAAACATGGTTATTATATCTTTAAGCTTAGATATTCCTTCCTGAATTTGTACCGACGATTTCATATTCTGGAATTTGACAAGTGACAAATGCAATATTTGTTGAAATTTCGCAAAAATATGTTGTGCAATAAGGTGAAGTTTGCTAGAGTACCTTATATAACAATATATGCAAAATAATTATAAGAAAATCACATCTTTAGATGAATTATGTATCAACAGTGAATTAAGAGTTATATTTTTATTGTTTGGAGGATTTGTTTTAGTCATAATGCTCAAAATAAATAAAAACCGGTCGATTATAAGTAACTCATACATTTTGGAAAATAATTTTCTCAAAATCAAAAATATCTTGCCTAAATATAACGTATACTTGTAGAAATACCCGAGAGATACTAAAAGCCCTTAAATAATCAAGTGCTGCTGAGGATCATCGGTGCTGCTGTGTTGGAGATTACTTCTATTTTACTTGAAAAATCAGTCAAATATTTAGAAGGTGTTTTATTCCAGACCTTTCTATTTGAAGACTCAAGTTTTCGTAGAGGGTATAGATGGCATTCATATGCCTGTGTTGGTAGTCCTATTTAAGCGAAAAAACATGGTGGACTTTCAGTGAACAAATTGTAAAGGATGAGTTTCTTTTGACATAGCTATGACCAGCCTTGGTCCTTAAACTAGCCCTCAACCAAACTGCTACCTCTACCGTAACTCTACTCTTCATTCTACCCTGACTCTATCTTTAAAGAAAAGAGATTGAGCAAAGAGTAGCTTGTGCTAGAGAAATGTAGAGGCACACTGCTGGAGGTAGTGATTTGACAGAAGCTGTTCAATGCTCCTATTCGCGTTTATATGGCCGGAGAAGGGTTCGGTTTTATTCATTCTCTTCTTTCACCCACAGTTGAAGATTAATTGACCTCATGCGCATTTATTCAGTGTGTACTTTTTAAATTGCGTCATATATTACTTGTCTGTCAAGTGCTGATTTTCAGAACATTTTACGAGCGGATCTACTACAGTGACATGTTCTGTGTTGTAAGAAACAATGAAAAACCAAGATGACGTGCTTACGTATTGTCCTTTTTAGACAAGGAACTGTTCTGCACAAGAGGTTGTCCTCATTTTTATTGAGATATTCCAGGATTACTGTAAAGCACGCGGTTCAGATGAGGTAACTTTGACGCAAGCATTTCTTTAGGCCATTATGATGATATCTACGAAATTGCTGATGTCGTGGAGGTTGTTTTTCAGACCTCTTGCAGAAACTGCGCTCGCGGTCAGTAATTCTAAATATCTCCTATTGAACAATAATTATTTTTGGATTTTTTTTGCATGTAGATGACTTTACAGAGAGACGGAGGGACAAAGAGTAAGTCGTCAGTAACAATTAGTGAACAATTGTTTGGGTAGCATTATTTTTAATTTTTTTTTGAAGAGGAAGTTCATGCGTTAAGCTACCGGGAAGGGGTCCCCAATCTACCCTCAAACGGCAATCTTATTTAGTGAACACAACTATGATTTGGCTGTAAGAAGATGCCGCCAAAGAACACTCTTTCGGCAGTGTATGTAGGTTTTTCATCTTCACCCTAAGTAAATGTGGTCCCAATAATTTTTATGCTTAACGTCATGTGCAAAACGAACAGCCTTCGCTGACTGCATATTGAGACTTCGAGGTTCCTGGACAAGTACGTCAACGTCATGCGTTTAGTTTTTCACCAGCACTGCCGTTTCTTTATAAAAGAACAGAATTGTTTTAACTTCATTGTAGATAGTTCGTTCGATTGTACCTTGTTCAGTTCGATTCTTTCAACATACGAACTTCCATACGTCTGGATCTTAATATACAGATTATATATTGGATCTGGCAGTTGACCTTTAAAGGCTCCCGTATTTAGTAGGCAAACAAAAAATTGTCTTCCTGTTGCCGCGTCATGTATTTCTTTGTTAAACATAAGCCAAAATGGGGCTACAATACGAGAACAGATGCTTTTCTAAAAGGCTATCTTTGATTAGCAGCTGAATACCCGTACGTTGCCTGGAGTATGGAGGCGGGGCAGAGTCGTCTTGCGTCATATTGAAACCATGACCGTAAACATCACTCAGACAAATTCTAAATTTTTAGATCCGAAACTGTTACTTTGATGCCACAGATGGACTGACAGCCTGGCATATAGACAGACGGATTGACCGACTTGATTTATTATTGTGGATATAGATGTATTTTTAGCAGTTGCCTTGTGTCAGTTTTACTAACGCTAACACTGTGGTAACATTCAACTAATATTAAACTGTTTCACTAACACTATGTGTGCTAACATTTAAGTTATATAAAAAGCAATGATAGAAACAGCGTCATTTTTTGATTGAGTTACAATTTATGACTGGTTGGTTTTTTAAGTTTTTTAAGACTTCATCAAAGTTATCAGTTACAGGCATAGCTGTGCTTTTGTATGATTTCCGTTTTGTGTAAATATTCCAAAGTGAAGTAATTGTTTTGTTGTCCGGGTATTATTTGATGTTTTTAGTGCAGCAACAATCAGGTAGTTTGTATCTGTTTGTTTACTTTGTTTTACTTCGAAAATTTTAGAATGGATTTTTTTACTTTTTTCATTTCTTTAGGTTTTTTTAGGTATTTTTAGGGGGGGTTTGGGGGGGGGGTCTTTTTTTCTTTTCTTTACGCTTTATTTTATTTTAGCTTTTATTTAATTGCCTATTTTATTTTGTTTCGGTTTATTTTGTTTTAGTTTAGCTTAGCTTAAGTGAGTGTAATTTGATTTAGTTTTCTGGTATTATGCGAAAGAAATAGGTAAATGAAAATTACTGCATACCAGACAGCGTTACAGAGCATCACAAATTTGAAGCCAAGGTTTGCGCCACCGTTTCTTTTCTTCAGCCACAAAATTGCATGCAAATCATAATTATCGATCATTTTACGGTGCACAGGGAAACGTGGCAGATGACAGTGTAGAAATTGGCAACCTCCTCCTCCTGCTACTCAGATATTTATTTCATTTTACATTTCCTCTACACGTTTTTTTATAAGCAACTCAGTTGCGTAGGTTTGAGGCCTCGATTTGGTCCAAAATCTAAGCAACAAGTTCAGCAACTCGAGGCCTCAAATTCAAGAGAGGCAATTTTAAAACGCCTGAAGCACAAATCAAGAAACGTTTTACATTAAGCATTGATTACAAACTGTTGATATACAGACCACAGTAAGTGGCATAAAGGTGTTAAATACACAACTGCCAGGAGCTGCATTTTGTCAACCGACAGCACAACGAAATTCGACGCTAACCTGTAGTGAAACCTAAGCAATTACTTAAGCAACTCCAGGCCTGATTTTGGAAAATTGCTAAGGAACTCGAGGCCTGACCCCGAAAATGGAGTTGCTTATAAAAAACGTGTACTAGAAACGCTGTTCCAAGGCCAACGGAGTGCGGGCGGTACAGGCGGCTAAAGCCCTCCAAATAATTTAAAAACGACGAATTTATAGAATGTGGATCATAATTATTGACAGTTTTGAGTAGAGAATGAAGCATTACAGTGAGGAACGTACTTCTGCCAAAATAGTAACACCACTTTTTCCCCAAAACACACACAGACACAGACACACAGTCACACTGACACACACAGACACACACACACACACACACACACACTGACGCACTATTTTAGACGCTCCAATACAAGACCTACCTTCCGAGCGGCATGTACTCCTATAGACCCAAAAGGTACAAAGGTACGTTTTAATTACAAAACGACGGTATCTATGCTACTTTCTTCCGTTGCTTAACCAGTAAATTGCTCCGAAAATAAGTGTACAGGAAACACTTTTACGGGGATTTCGTATTGATGTCTATCGTCAAAGATTTAATAATGTTGTTCATTGCTACTCTAAAAGCTTCACTTTTACTATCAAAAGGAGAGAAATACGTTTGGATGGGCAGTTGAGATATAATTTTTCCGTAATGACTAGGTATATCTCGTGTATGAAACTCAAAGCGCCATACGCAACATCATTTAACACAAGCAATACAGTATGGATAGATTTAACATATCGGCCACGAAGTTAGGCAATATGGCTGTAATAAAATGTCTTGATTGATTAGAGTTTGGTTTGTTTCAAATGGTGCCCTTTCTCTCAATTGCAAAAAAGGAACAGCCGATCGTCTAAGGCAACCACTAGAAGTGCATGTTAGATTATGTTGATGTTCATAGCTATTCTGAGTGGATGAACAAAGTAATCCTCTAAGCAAAATCTTCATGGCTTGTGTCACAGCCACTACCTATTACAGCTGAGTAATGTGATTCCATCCTATTCCACAAATAAGATGTAAGTCGTATTCCTGCTCAAACCAAACGGATGACGTCCTCGGTGTTCATACTGGCATCCCACATAACGCAATACCTAAAACTGTTGTCAATATCTATTCTTGTCAGTACTCAATCTTCGCTGCGTCTTCGGGAGAGCAAATAAATAAAGTAACGTGCACTGCATTTACATAGAGTCCCTTTCCACGTGCTTTTACATTCGAAATTTACCCCGATGCTCTGGTCAACTGTTTACCACCTTTATCTCATTAGCCCTTTGGAGAACGGAGAATGGACGCAAGGCCGACACAAACAACGCATTGGTTATTTTGGCCATCACAGCCACGTCCAAATTTTACAAGTTGGTACCGCAAAGCACAATGCTGTTCAAGGACTTTACAGACGGTGTGGGGTTAACGCCTTCGATATTTACAATCCTTGGATTTTGAGTCAGCATAATAAGTACTACAGTTGCTTTCGATCCAGGCTTTGTTAACAACGTTCTGACCAACAATTTATTCATCGATTAATAAACCACAGAATTGGTCTGCAGCCCAGACAACTTGCAGAAGCGCTGCTACATAGTATATGGTTTGTTTCGAATTTGTGATAAAAGAATCAACGAGATTCCTTTCCTGCTTTGCCTCAGCAATTTATCATGCTACAGAAGAGTAAACATTACGGACAAAAATGGTGGAAAACAGTGCGAAATGAGGATTAGATGATACCTGCAATGGACAACGATGGGTCCAGGCTTGCTTGGAATGCTCCCCATAACATGTCGGATGAACATAACCATGGATGTGGGGTGTTCTGGTACTCCATGGTCTGGCCAAGCAGTGAAGTGCATAGAGCAGTAGTTACAGATATCCACTTTCCAACATTAAAAAGGGCATTACACAAACAGATAAATATGTGAACAATAAGAGAACCAGAAAACTTCAGAAAGAGATAAAGAAAAGGAGAAAAGAATTGAAAAATGAATAGCACAGTGAGATGGTGAATAACATAAATAAAGCTGCAAATAACAGAGAAGTAGAGAGGGAATTATCCGTTGCAGAAAAGTATTCATTGATAAAGAAAGGGTCAAGAGAACCAATTTCCAATGAAAAATTGAAAATAAACTTTCAACAACATTTGCCTGCAAATAGTCCACCATTGCCACTGCCATCGGAACTTGCAGATCCAGCAGGAACCAACTACCTTGGAGAAAACGTATGTGTAATTGATGAGAGCCTGCCTACCAAACAGAAGTTGAAGAAACCCTCAAAACTTTTAAAAATAATAATAGAGGAGGCACAGACAAGCTCAAAACTGAGGGATTGAAATACGACAACAGTAAGAAGTTAGTAGAAGGAATTGTAAAGCTCCTTACTATGATATGGACAATGGTCTTGGTACCATCCATATGGCTCCATACAAGCATAAAGTGCATATACAAGAAGGGACCAATGAATGAGGCCAAAAACTATGGAGGCCTATCGATAGGGGCGAATAGGAGCAGAGTTATTGCCAAAATCATCATGACCAGACTAAAGGAGGCATATAAGAAAATGATTAGCAAAGCCCAGTTTGGGTTCAGAAAAACAGATGCACAACGGACTGTATATTTATCCAAAAAACCATCATAGAGAAACATGCAGGCCCACTAATTAATCACAGTATATATTGATCTAACTGCCGCATATGACCACGTCCCACGAGATCTCTTGTTCCAAATGCTGCAGATACGAACAGGTGCTAATCAGCTGATAGCAATTTTAAAGAAGATATACGAGGGTAGAACAGCGGCAATCAAAGGTATGGACACACATTTTGATGCATTGGTAGTCTGTAGACAAGGTGGAGAAAAATCCCCCTTTCTCTTCAATATGTATTTTGACTGTGTACTTAAAATAGCAGCACATGAGATAGATATTACATTTCCGGATGGATGGGGAATCGAAATGTCAGTATTTGAGCAATCGTAGACCTTCCCGTTCTGAAACCATTTTGATTTCTTCTAAGTTTGGGGTCGATATGGGTCGACTATGGAATACTACTACAATAACACTATTATAGGGTGAATAAATGAGACAACGAGTGAAGTGGAGTAGATCGAAGATATGAAACGAGGTAGGAAGTTTGAATGGTGTGCAAGGTACACACTAACACTTAAAGGAATCGCCGATGTTCGATTTTATTTCCTATATTGAAGATGTTACAAATTCAAGTGGGTCATCTTAACCTGTAGCCGTACAAGTCCAATTTACTAGAGCAAGTGACGTCTTGAACATACTACCATGAAACCTCAATTTAAAACCTGGCACGTCGTGGAGGGTAGGCGAGGTAGGGCGCCGACTACTTTGTGACCTCTTGTTTCAGTATTCCGCCCACCCCGGCGGACATATGTCACAGAAAAAAATTATATGCAATTCATCATCTCTACCATGTTTTGTGTGTGATCTTTTCTTTTAGTCGGTGAGTACTGGTTTCTCATGAGTTTCTCATAGAAAGAGTGTTAATGCGTCTTTCGTCGTATTCCTTCCCATACCTTGGAAACGCCAAGGACGTGACTCTTTTAAGACACTAGCCTTGCAGAGAGAACACGCAGGATATAACTGTTAACCACTTAATATGCTTCAAGTGATCTAATCCAGTGTCTCTTAACGGGGGTCCAGGGACCCAAGCTGTGGCATATTTGAGATTTTAAGGGGGATAAATTTGCTACAAAGGATCCTACAAGGGTCCAAAGTATATTAAAAGAGTGAGTTTTTTCATTTTTTGTTCGCAAATTTTTGCGCAAACTGATTATGTTTACCAAGCTAACAGAATATTACATCGGTCTTTTTGTATTAAAACATCCGACCCAAATAGCAATATATTGTTACTGCTTTCCTTTCCCATTACGCCCTGTAACCAAGTTAGGACTCTCCATTTGTTCATATAAGTTCATTGTGCATTTTACACGAGTTGATAATCCCAGATTGGATCCAGGGGGACAACTTTGGTCGTTTGAGAGGAATGATATGTTATCAGAGGTTGAGAAACGCTAGTGTAGCCTATATAAAACGGGGGGCTGATGAGATAAGTAATCTAATTCTTTCATTGTCAAACTGAAAATAAAGAAGCAATACCTGCAATTTTGGGCGACACCGGATAATCGAGGACCGGATAACCGAGGGACGGATAATCGAGGAAGTACTGTATTTGAAGGGCCATAGATATAGGCTAAAAATAGCACAATACATGTTCAGCGATACTATAGATGTTCTTAACATTGACGGTGATCATACAATATTGCTTAGGCACTTAGCTCCAAACATATAGAAGTGAAGTCAATTTGTCCAATTTTGTATGATTTCTGGATATTTAAAGTCCAGCATCTGGCTGTTTATTCTCCCCAGGCCTGCATCAACAGAGCATCAAAATACATGTGGATGGAATAATCAATTTAAAATTATATGGAAAACGTTGTATGCCGTCCTGGTTTCCTTGGTATCGTAACGTAAGATCTAATTGTGAGTTTACAAGCTAGAAGCTGCAGTTGCTATCGCTACAAAGCCGCATGCGCATCATCTCACCTAAAATATTTACATAGCGTGAAGTTTGTAAGCTAATTATTCTTTTTAATATCAATTAAAAACCTAACTTGTCCTGGTGATTTTATTATACGAAATTTACCGAAGAGTCGTTCAGTAAATTCGGTTCGTAAATTCACCGTAAATTACCGTTTCCATGTCACAAGTGGCTGAAAGTTGAAAATCGATTGGGAGACCACAGTAAAAGGCAGCTTTTCCCAAACTAGGGCATGATTCAAATATTCAAGGTATTGAGTATTCGCATTTAGAATGTTGACATTTAGGTATTTGAATAGCGCAGAATTCCAATATATGGTTGTTATGGCCCATGACGACGACATTATGACTTTCTACCCGTCCTTCTTCCGTCGAATCACACAAAATGAAATAATTGTCAAAAGCCTATACATCATGTAATTAGCCTCAAACTAAAAGATCATACGATCGTGGTATGACTTGAGCATTAGTAGTCGTAACCAGATGCTTTCTGAATCATTCGTTCTGTAATCTTGATCAGCTAAGGAGTCGATATGTTCATCTTTGATAACGGTTGAGTTTATATCTTTATCCTACTGCCTGCGATGTTCTTCTTCCTCAAATTGTAAGTGAAACCATGTTCTTCTTCCTTATTCACTTCCAGCATTTACAGGATCCAGGGATTTTTAACCGTTTTCAAGGGACGACCTTCGACTGAAGGACGTCATTTTAAAGACACTTTGAGCCCGTTATCTCCAGTCGTTCAATCCATTAGACACCCAGACAGAGGAATGTGCCCCAAAATAAGATATAGCACTCCCTATCATGGTGGGATAGGGATATGTAAAAGAAATCATGTTCTTCTTCTTTATTCACTTCCAGCATTTACAGGGTCCAGGGATTTTTAACAGTTTCCAAGGGACGACTTTCAACTGAAGGGCGTTGTTTGAAAGATACAGTCAGTGAGCCCATCATCTCCAGTCGCTCAATCCATTAGACACCCATACAGAGGAATGTGCCCCAAAATAAGATATAGCACTCCCTATTATGGTGGGATAGGGAATTGTATGTGAAACCATGTTCTTCTTCTTCATTCACTTCCAGCATTTACAGGGTCCAGGGATTTTTAACAGTTTCCAAGGGACGACCTTCAACTGAAGGGTGTTGTTTGAAAGACACAGTCAGTGAGCCCATCATCTCCAGCCGCTCAATCCATTGGACACCCTTACACACAACGATCGACCGTATCCAGACATGATACCAGCAGTAAGAGCCTCCCCAACTCCGAAAATCTAAAACTAAGCATTGGCCTAGCGAATTTGGTACAACATATATTGAGAAAACTGTAATTGGAATGAGTAAAAAGTTCTTTTGACTACTATTCAGCCCGTACGCTTAATCATGTACCAAGCGTACGGAACCAAACGTAGCCTCAACAACTCCCCGACATAGTGCCTTGCCGTGAACCAGTTTGAATCATCTGTTTTTGTTTTAAATAGCGCGCAATATTTTGGATAAGGTTTTTACAGGGGACGCTGTTTAAAGTTGCTTGATAGAGATCTGACCTTAAAAGTGACGCCAGCCTTAGATTCTAGGCTTTTTCGCATTTTAATTTTAACGGTAATCACAGTCTTGAATGTCGAGTTACAGCTTAATGGATGAAAGTTTAGTCACATTCCATTAATATCCAGTAAAGGTATTCCAACATAGTTCAAATTTTAAATTCTATTTCTTATTTTTGTTATGAACAGCAATTCCCACCAAAGAATGCGCATAGATACAATACTGTGGATAAGTCATAGAGTAATCATTTCTGAAAAAGCTAGAACTAGAATAAACAAACAAACGTACCTGGGTCCATAACCTGTTCTAAGGTGTGCTCGTTGACAAAAGTAAAGGATGAGATTCCCAAATGATCAGCAAGGCGTCTAATTCTTATATACTAGGTCCTGAAATGTTCTATATGGTAGCCTTCCATATAATTTACTCTTGGAGTTTGGTGAAGCAACAAAGTAACCACACAATAACGTCTTGATTACAAAGAAAGGGAACGAAGCAAAAATTTGTCGACCGCTGATTGGGCACTCATAAAGACCTACCAACAATTAGGAGGCCCCAAAATTGTTAGAACAATTTTTGCTTCGATCCCTTCTTTGTTTGCGAGTTATCATAAATGATGCTTGAATGTTTGAACATCTCGTTCTTTGCACGAGTCATTCTGATGAGGGTGCAACGAAACCGGTCAACGGCATTTCACTAATGATTCCGTTATTAAATATCATCTACAAATTTTGTAGTACAAGGAATCTTTTCTGGTCTTTGTTACACGTAACAAATCACGAATACCGTACGTTACGGAATAGAGAACCGCCATGCTAAAACTTTCACATAAGACATTAAAGTCTATAGCACAGTTGATTTTCGCAGGCATTAGTACAGTTCGTTCAAGTTCTCTTAACGTTACGCGTCCGTTGAAGAGTTTTCTCAACACAGTGAAAGACGAAATGAACAATGAAATGTACGTTTCCTTTCGCTTTCTGACGTCATCACTTTAGTACTCTATTGATTGGGAGTAGTAAGGGGTCAAAGTTTAATAAAGGTAATATCGTAACAATTTGTCAAATTGTGAGGTGCATGAAAAGTAGCCTAAAGTATCAAAAATCTCAACATAGTGTCATCACGCACCTTCGGTCCTGTTTCAGCTTGTCGAATGATTTGGTTTAAATTATCCGATACCACGTGACCCAGTCCTCGCCCCAGATTCCACGGCTTACACATCCATACGTTCCCTAGTCCTCTGTAGGTAGATAGATAGATAGATAGATAGATAGATAGATAGATAGATAGATAGATAGATAGATAGATAGATAGATAAATAATTCTATTTAAAAAATCTTATTTTTGGTTACTTTTAAGAATTTGTCTACCTTAGAAGACCAGTTATGCCTAGAATACAATTTGTGGGCTTGTTGGTTTTTTCACCGGACCTTTGAAACCTTACTGCTACTTACGTGTGATTAGACTGTTTTCTCACAATTTCCATCCAAAACTAATGCTTATGACCCCTTAATCTTATTCAGTAAGGAGAAGTAAATTTTTCCTCTCGTAGGTTCATTTTAAAGAGCACAGCTAGACGAATACTACTTTAAATGCGGAAATTATCTATTGTCAACTTCTGTATTCCCAAACAGGCACATGCATGTCACCCTAGAGAGGCCAAATTTTACTTTTACGGATTTCGCAAGATTTGATGTTATGATGTTTGATAAGATCCTAACTTTCAAGTTTCTCGCTGCTCTCATGTTGATTTTAGGTAGGGGGTCCAGTACACAATGTCTTCGCTATTTCGTGCAAAATTCCTATAAGTTCGTGATCAAGGTATAAGTTATTGCTGTCTGGTGGAACTGTACTATTTTCTGTTAGGTATCACAATGCAGGTAACGAAGACTGTAGAGTGAAGATTGAGAAGCCATCGACTGCAATCTGTTGTCACAAGTAAACGTTTTAGAATGTTAACAAACACATTTACAGTTATTTCTTAAAGTGAATGTCATTATCGAGATGAATTATCTTGCCAAGAATGTATTTTTTAAAGGTGAAACACCAAGAAGGGAGTTATCATTATAACAAACTTTACTTTTTGCAGAGACTAGATGAATAATGACAATTTCATTTGGTTTGAATCTCACATGTTCCAAGGTTTCCCACCTAAATCTTTAGCGATGGCGATGGCAATTCCAGCAACGTTTTGAAAATAAAAGTACTCTAGGTTAACATAGGATTGATGACAGGGTTCAAAAGCCGTTTCCAGCCGTGTAATCAATACAATGTAAACCTGAAGAAATCATAAATATGACATTGAACATAAGAAATTGTGCCCTCTTCCTGGCCAAAGAAATATAAGGCATATTTGACATAGTTTGCATACACGAGATGCGTACATCCCATGGTGCACAAAGCGTTCAAAATAGGCTTATAACGCATATTTGTCATAGTTTGCATACACTGGATGCGTACATTCCATGGTGCACAAAGCGTTCAAAATAGGATTAGAACGGATATTTTACATAGCTTGCATACACTAGATGCGAGCATTCCATGGTGCACAAAGTGTTCAAATTAGGCTAATAAGGCATATCTGACAAAGTTTGGATACACTAGATGCGTACATTCCGTGTTGCACAAAGCGTTCGAAATAGGCTAATAAGGCGTATTTGACATAGTTTGCATACACTAAATGCGTACATTCCATGGTGCACAAAGCGTTCAAAATAGGCTGATAAGGCATATTTGACATACTTTGCATACACTAGATGTGTACATTCTATGGTGCACAAAGCGTTCAAAATAGGATAAAAAGGCAAATTTAACATAGTTTGCATACACTAGATGCCTACATTCCATGGTGCACAAAGCGTTCAAAATAGGCTGAAAGGGCATATTTGACATAGTTTGCAAACACTACATGCGTACTTTCTATGGTGCACAAAGCGTTCAAAATAGGCTAATAAGGCATATTTGACATAGTTTGCATACACGAGATGCGTACATCCCATGGTGCACAAAGCGTTCAAAATAGGCTTATAACGCATATTTGTCATAGTTTGCATACACTGGATGCGTACATTCCATGGTGCACAAAGCGTTCAAAATAGGATTAGAACGGATATTTTACATAGCTTGCATACACTAGATGCGAGCATTCCATGGTGCACAAAGTGTTCAAAATAGGCTGATAAGGCATATCTGACAAAGTTTGGATACACTAGATGTGTACATTCTATGGTGCACAAAGCGTTGAAAATGGTGTAATAAGGCAAAATTAACATAGTTTGCATAAACTAGATGCGTACATTCCATGGTGCACAAAGCGTTGAAAATAGGCTAATAAGACATATTTGACATAGTTTGTATACACTGGATGCGTACATTCCATGGTGCACAAAGCGTTCAAAATAGGATGATAACGCATATTTGACATAGTTTTCATACACTAGTTGCAATGTGTCTGCTGAGAATATGTATATGTCTGGCACTGATGAAGGCTCAAAGCCAAAACACAATGAATATTAATGAATTAATTTCCCCGTACCCACTGATTGGAGGAGAATTCGCGAAAGATTGACACTAAAAATCTCCGCCTTAGCTTTTGAGCCTCGATGGCTCAATGGTTGAGGCGCCGGTTTAGTAATCATGTATGTATATAAAGTTGCAAGGGGTAGCTGTTGATGTTGACAAATCCTGTTAATACCTCTACTAATGCAGCGCTCTCTTATCATCTTAATCCATGGATATACCACTGACTATCATAACGATGATGCTGGAAGAGAAGGCAGTTTTTCCTTTCCACAATCTGGGACCAACTACTAGGCACTACAATGGCAATTAACATATATTGATGGAAGTGGCAAAGATGGGTTAATAAAAAATAAGATCAGGGAAGATCTTGGATATTGTCTGACGCTGACTATCTTGGTATTAATGACAAACCCTCGAGGTCACTCATGACTGACAAAATTACTCTGCTATACACTTTATAAACAAGGACCTGTTAACTTGAAAATGCACCACAAATTAGCTTGCAATCAAATAAACGTTTCTACGCCCCAGCCGCCCTTTATCTAATAGTAAGTCTGTTTGATGCTGTACTTTGTATTTAGGGCAGTTTTAAAATCATGTCCACTGCTTATCAGGCGTTTTTGGTTGTGGTATTTCAAGTAAAAGCTACTATCGTTACCATTTAGTTTTCGTTTAAGTAAGAGTTTAGGTCGTTGTTAATTATTTGTAGGTTTGATATGTTGCGTCACAGAAGCTAGATCTGAACTGAAACTTTCCTGTACAAGTTAGAACACCAAGACGTTATTACACAGACTATGTAGACAATTAGCGGTCTAACGTAAACCCAAAGTAGCTGGTCAAGGATGGTACTTGTTCATAAAAAAGGCGGAATCAAATGCCACAAAGTTAGTTTAGAGGCACGTTTTTAGGATCACCCAACCAGTCGCCCCTTGGCTTCTATAGTATACACATTTTCTCGTGACTTGAATTTTGCTTTATTTTTCCGTGGCTCTCTTTAGGATATGTCCATACAATGTTTTGGCCTTTGACATGAGCTGAAAATATGGTCAGTAACAGTGTTGAAGCTTCTGCTATGTACCTCCCTCAGAATCATGCTATGTAATTCTATATGTACTTAATACGTTCATGTGCCCATAAAAGGACTCAGACATGTCTGAGAGACCTGTTATTTGTATGTAGTTCAGTTTGTTAATTAATATACTGCTCTATCCATTTCTTTCAGCTTTACATGTTGGTGCACATACGTTTAATTTTGACAATCTAATTTCCAGCTGGGAGAGGTCTGGAATTGTAGAGCATCTTAACAATTTAGCAGATGGCAATGGGACAACTTACATCAATCCGATTAGAAAAGAAGGAATGGTAGGTAATGTTGCAAAGACTTGTTACCATGTAGGCTTTGCATCAATGTGTTGAAAGTGCCAATAGATGTAATAATGATAAGCTATGTATACATATATTTGATAAATGAAGTGTCTTAACCAGTATGTTAGAATGTCAATACACTACATAGAAGAAAAGCAGGTAAGAGGGGGCCTGTCTCTACTTAAGAAATAAGAGAAAACATCGAAGTGCTGTAATTCTGGCCTTTTCTTTGTTACACACCTACACTGTAATTACAAAAGTTACAAAAGCACTACAAGTCTTCTTAACGAAGTTGGTTTCAAGTATAGCTGCAGTTGATTGATAATAATTGGAGTGTCAATCACCAAACTTTGTGAAATCCTTGTATTGGTATAGTTCAGGTGCTCTTCACTTGAGATCTTGGCAAGCACATTACTCATGATTAGTCTGTTAAAGTTGTACAAGAGTTTAGAATAAGATATAACAGCTGCTATTCTACGACACATTTTTGCAGGTCAACAGCTCTCGCAGTCTTTATTCTACTTTTACAAAAGCAATGTTGGCTGTTTATGATATTTTCAAACTGCTGTCAGTCAGCTGTAGTTATAAATTCAGGGAGATACGTCGTAACATCAGTTTTGTAGGATTCTTTCGTTCAATATGCTAATTAAGACTTGAATAGTTTATGCAGCCGCTGTAGTTGTACTTTTAATGATTTTTCACTTAGGATCCTGTCACAGAACTTCTGAAAACAGGTAAGTGCTTTACTACCACCCTCCTACTGTCCCTCCAATTCGTTCCCTTTAAATTTCGCCCCCCTGGAGGCGAAAATTGAAGGGAGACGAAATTTTAAAGGAATAAGGTATATTTACAAGATCTAAGTTCTTATTGCATGGTACTTGCATTATATGGTTTTGATGTACAAGTACCTTAGGCTAGAAATGCAGTAACTGTGAGAATGCGGAACCATCGGTCCTGCCCTCGACTTTCATGGGTTTCGACAGGCTTGTGTGTGTCTCCTCTGATTGGTTATTGCAAAAACTTTACGCGTGAAAAAATCAGAACATCGTGCAAACTTTGTCTTTGGGGATGATGAGGATCACGAGTTGAATGAAACTATCGATACAAACTGAAAAGAGAGCACTAGAGCCGAGCAAAATCAGCGCTGATTTAATGCCATTAGTTGGAAAGATTAATTCAAGATATCCATACGGAGCATGAAGGCCTACAGATAAAAGGAGTCGCTGCAAATTGATTAATGTGAGTAATTTGGTAATTCATCTCCATGAGCATTTGTATCTGTAAGCTTTTAGGGCGCCATTGTTGCCACTATTGCTTGTAATTATTGGGACATATCCTTCTTTTTGTACTAACTGAACTTGCTATTACTTGATTGCAACACTGTAAATGTATGATTCTATCAGCATTTGAAGGAGGAAAATTTCATTGACGCGAACGTAAACGGACAGTAGACGATTACAATGACACGAAACTTTGAGACTTAAAAATTGGCTATTATTTTCAACGATATATATCCTAATTGTGGTAAATATGTTGTTCTATGATATTAAAACATGGTTACAGTTTGAAATTTCATAAAAATACTGTTTAGGCGAAAGGGGGTGTGTAAGGGGGTGTGGGGGCAAAAGTAAACTAGCGCCGCTTCTTAGTATATGTGGTTAACTGACGTGTTCATGTGTTGTTCCTTTTGCAATTAGTCGTGTTGAAACAGTATTTGCTTGGGCTCGATAATCAGTGCTTGTAAAAAGTCAAATGACCTGTCTTTCATAGGCAAGTACAATAATGTACTTCTGACGATATCGAGTATTGTCTTCGAGGGGTCTATGCTTTGCAAATTGTTTCAGATTGCGATGATCAGAGAGGCTCTCCAAGACATGAATGATGGTGTCAGAGTTGGAGGCCAACAGGTTAGAGCAATCCGTTTCGCAGACAACCAGGCCATGGTTTCAAAAACTGAAAAGGGTCCTCACAACATGATGAATTGGCTAAACAATGCGGTGGAAGATTATAGCATGAAGATTAATATTAAGCAAACGTAGGTGATGAAAATTGAAAAGGCAAAGTCTAGAAAAGATTCCCAGATTCAAGTACCTAAAAAGTAGATCCATGAGTATTTCCGACACGGGTGTAAAAAGCATGCTGACTGAAGTTGCTATGAGGGGGATACAAAGTCAAAAATAGCAATGACGAAGGCATCCTTGTCATAGCACAATGCACAAATGACGAGGAGTTTGAGTAAGAACCTGCAGAAATGGTTAGTTAAATGCTTGTTCTGGACTAGGCCTCCCAATTCTCTCATCGGCGCCACCACTCAAGACACACACACACAGTCGAACCTCCATAATTCGAACAAGCAGGAGACCAAACATTTTTGTTCGAGGAATAGAATATTCTGGTTATTGGAGTTTAGGCAATATCGAGGATATCGAGGGTTTTGGTGCACAAATTGAGGAATTGAGGGTATGATGATGTGATGTAGGATAATGAAACAACTTTTGACTGTCCCTGTAGCAACGCAAGGTCATTGGTATAGGTCAGGGGAAAGGTGTTTTATCCAGTTCATTTTCATAGTACAAGATCTTTTTCTTTGGACCCTTTTAGCAGAAAAAAATATTCGTCATTTCCTTAACTCAGCTCTCTACTCCTCAAATTTTCTTATTACACACTTCAATTCCAATCAATCAAAATTTGAATCAGTCAAGCAGTGAAACTGTCAGATTACGAAGGAAGGCAGGCAGAGAACTTCAAACTAAGATCCCTGATGCAGATGCTCCACACTCTATGTTTATCTGGGCAAAAAGGAATCCTGGAGGTATTAAAAGACAATCCAGCATAGTGAGCAAAATACTTATGTAGAATGTTGGTATGAAATGTTAATTCGAATTATTCTATATAATATGTACAGTTTTTCTTACTTTTCCCACTTAACCATCCCACCGTTGGAAAACTTTGCAGTTAGCGGGTCTGCCATGGCAGGTGTGCACTCCTAAAAAATAGAGGATGTGGGCTCTAGGACATGCTACTTGTTCATAGACCGCGCCCTGCTTACATTACAAGGAAGTCTGGAATTGATAAACACCTCACATAAAATGTAGAACTGGAATGCATAATTAATTAGTTGGTATGTAAGGGTAAATGTTGGTCAATGAAGGGTTACTGCATATTCAAAGAAAGAATTTTTGTAGGAATACCTGTAGACACCAATCGTATATATTTACTTCGGCAACAGGGATTTTTGAAGTACCTCTGAGCCCCTGCTCTAAGAACGAAATCTGTCAAAAAGTGGTAGGTATCCAGCCTCTTTCATCTTTCAATGGTCAGTGAGATTCGTTAGATATAATGTAATCCACGTTAGAAATAGACAATACGACCATTAATCGAATACACTACTTTCCTCGTGCCCATTTTATGGAAGATTTCCATTATATAAATATTCCTTATCCAAACAGCAAAATTGTCTCCACCTCGAACAAGTTACACCCCCCAGATATGCATATACCAAAAGGAAATAAGCGGAAAACTCAACGAAATACTAATTAAACCATTTAAATATATTTCCATTTTTGTTTCTTCCTGCAGTGTTTTCTTTAAACCAAAGAACTTCAACCTACTTCAACTTAGTCAAGGATCCCTGTTTAAACTCGGACTTTTATCTGTAGAATTTCCTTTACTTTCCCCTAAATCTACGGTAATTAAAAGATGTCTTCGCCCTTCCAATCTATTACACGCTGAAATGTCACGGTTACGTCTACGCCCCTAATCAATCGACCCCCTCCTTTGACATGAGAGAGCTGTGGCTGAGCCCTAAAGAAGGGATGATCACAGGGAGCCAACTTCGCAAACAGTCATATAGCTGAGATGAACATCACTGTGATCCGTAGGATAGCTTTTCGTATATGGAACTCACGTCAAGTTCTTCGTCAGGCACATCATAAGCGAAAAATGGCTACAGAAGCATCGGAGGTGGACGGTGCGAGCATATTGGCGCAATCTCTTAAAAGACAAGGTATAGAATACATGTTCGGAATTGTCGGAGTGCCAGTGTTCGAGGGGCGGATACAGGTGTTATATATAGGTAGCACACGAGAAGGAGGCTAAGAAACAACGTTCTTCAAGCAGCGAGAATTTCACAACTACAACTACTGATTATAGATTGCGTAGCAAACGTTATAAAGAGGATCTGATGTTATGCCTACGTGGCCATGGCAACATTAGAATAGGTTCTTATTATTATAGTTGAACAAAACACTTGATAAAGGCCCTACTAGTGAGTGTTCCTTAGGTCTTCGTTGCATCAAATGTAATCGGAAATGTTTTTATTTTCTCCAATTGTTGCTAACGTTTTCAATTCATATTCTTCAAAGTCTATCGGGTATCTAGGCATCTTAAAAACTAATAAATAGTTAACTGTTTACGTGAAACACTACCAATTAATGGGTCAATGTTAACATACTTCTTCTTTATCGAAGGACAATTCAAATACATTCGTTCCCCAGAGAAGAAAAGTGTCTCGTGTTGACATCAAAATATGCGGAGAAACTCTCTGCAACACCAGATGCATTAGCAAACTCAGATATGGCTGGGAAAGACAATACTAAAGAATATATTTGATTAGAAAATGAAGACCTTTGAGACCTTTTCCTTATCAACATCGTCATAAGACTGAAGCCAGGGCCTTATATTCATCACGTGGGTGCTGAGATGGGACATTTACCGTCTCATATAAACTATAACTAGGTACAGTTCTTCAGAACTGATTTAAAATAACTCTTCAATTCAGGAGTACAAATTCTATTAAATCGGATAAAAGTTAAATTTTAAAAGAATGAAATACCCTGTTAGAGTTATACAATTTTGGTGAAAATATGTAGAACATAGAAAGGTGTTTGGGTACTAGCTCAAAAAACATATTTGAAACAAGTATAAGAGACTGTCAATGTTAAGTGGATTGGGAAGAAGCCAGTTCAGCCTCTGTAGATCCTTTCAGTTGCTTTGAGAGAGGATAGGTTGAGCGTCTTTCGTGTAACTTCTATTAGGGCTCTAGGTGAACGGGTATTAAGCTTTTTGAGGTATTTTGAATTCACAATCTATTTACCCTTACTACGTTCCTGAGCGCTTGTTGTTACAAAAGAATGATATCTGAACCTTCAGGAATAACTAATAACTTGAAGAGGTTCACTATGAATCACAAATATAACTTTTTCTTGCACTTCATATTAGTAAGTAAACCTTTCAAGAAATGTGTACAGTAGCGAGTAAAGTACAACCAACGAGGCCACGGTTACGTTTAGATATTGTTCTCTCTCGAGTCCTTGGTACCCAAGTTAATGGATAAATACTAGAGGCATAAAACATTTAACTATGTAGACCAGGGGTGAGCAAGTTACCGTGCGCGGGCCTGATCGGGCCCATTGCTCTTTTTAATCCGAGCTGCCGAAGATTCGTACACTATTAGGGTTTGATGTGAATAATTGCATTTGTACCACCAGACGTCGATGTACTTTTAAATTAAAAAGTATGTTATTAATTTAATGCTTTTTTCTGTTCAAGTTGAATAGTACTGTTGACAAATGCAGCTTTTTATATGTAACGTATCTTGTGCTGACCCGGCCCTTCCATCAAATATTAAATGTCAGTGTGGCCCCCGAGCCAAAAAGTTTAGCCACCCCTGATGTAGACGAATTTACATTAGCAGGTCTTGCAGGCTCTTGAAGAAACATGACGAACATATAAATGTATATCAGGGGTAGACTGGCGAGATTCTTGGCGGATGTTGTACAAAAGGCAACCTATGTAACCTGTTATTACTGGTATACCGTTAAAAGCCAAAACTAGAAGCCAAAGCTAGAAGGGAAGCCTATACATACATATTAATTAATAGACTTTGACTGGAGGTAGCTCAGTTGAGAATGCTCTGGTTTGCAATAGGAATGATAAGGGAAGACAAGATCAGAAACGTTTTACGTCAGACGCACGGGCCATGCTGAATCCCTAGGAGTGGATTTGAGGAAGGTTTGGCTGAGAATTTTGACCGAGACATATATCTCCTCCGATGACTGTTAACAGAAAGCAATCACAACACCGCAATATATCTGCGACGTATTTCCTCTAGTAAGCTCCTGGCGCGTTAATTTTTTCTGTAAGTACGGAGCTACAGAGGGGCTTATTTGCAGAAATAATAAACACTTGTGAGTAAAATATAGGTACACTGATTTATCATTTGTGCGATCTATAGTGTGTCCTGTGTAAAAAAGAAATTATATGGTGGAATACATGATGTGCAATTCTGTAACAAAATATTATAGTTGCATTCAGTATGTTTTATTCTCTGTTGCCATTTTATGCGGGCTTATATCATTGATTCAGAATTTCACTAAAAATCAATTTTTTGGTAATAGGAACCAAGACTACTTAAAAGTTATATTCATGAACCAAAACACAACTATCTACTGACATTTGAAATTATTGAATATCAGATAAGACTCCTTATGAAAACAGTGCATTCATAACAGGTACATTTGCATGGCCAAAGTCACTCCATCGTCAGGTTACTTTGACTACCTCACAAATAGTGCTATAACTTCATGAAGTTGCATGGTATTGGCATGAATTTTCCAGAATAGCCTCAGCTAGGTCACCTAACAGATCTGATACTACCAATGCT
Organism: Alatinidae sp. Z8VKAUB7J3; assembly: GCA_010016025.2. Lineage (NCBI taxonomy): Eukaryota > Metazoa > Cnidaria > Cubozoa > Carybdeida > Alatinidae > Alatinidae sp. Z8VKAUB7J3. The sequence goes on from JAAAKM020073195.1 coordinate 129,410,683, forward strand.
TTAATACTAAACACCATTTAACTTTGAAATTACAAGACATCCCAGAAGTGATACCCTGACTTACTGAACTATACTTTTCCCTTCTTTCTTTCCAAAATGCAGGAAGTTTCTTGTAAAAATTGATTCAATCCAGCAAATTTCTGTTGACATCATTTTTAGTAACTATTTTTCTTTTTAGAGAACCACAGGTTAAACTCAAATATTGAGGAGTTTGCTTACAACTTGTTACAAGCGACATACAATGACATTGATGAATGGTCCATGAATGTCAATAATTATTATTGGAAACTGCATAAAATGTAAACAACTTTCTCAACAGAGAATCTGCTTTTTTAATTTGATTTGACTTGATTTGATGAGTGCAGCTACCTGAGCATCCAAGCGAAAAAGGGAAAAGTGGTTTCCATAATACCAAAAATGAATCCCTTGGTGATCGTTGAAACATGTCAGGTTTTCTAGAAAATATTATATCGTAAATACAAGTCATCAATATGTAAATTTAGCTTTTGTCGAAAAATACTGAGGGGACTTGTTTACAGTATAAACAGAATGAAGTTCACCTTTTTCATGGTGATGCTCCCATGGCTACATGCATCAAACCAATGAAGAAAATGCTCTATTGAAATAGTATCTGTTAACAACAATTTTCCAATCATCTTAATGTCAGGAAAGAAAGTAAAGTGTTCTATTGTTCTCAAACGTAATTAAGAAAGTAATTGTTCTTCAGACAATGGATGACGTCGCTACAGGCCCAATTTACTTTTAGGGAAGGGGGTTTAGAAGGATGGGGAACTATGGAGAAAGAAAAAGAATACAGATATCTCCCTCCCTCCCCCCGCCCCACACCCCCCGGGCTGTTCAACCTTTTCCGCTCATTCGAAGGCTTCCCCCTAAAAGCAAGCTAAATAAAATGCTTCTTTAGTAGATTAAAGCATAGGTAAGTAAAGGCAAGGTGTTTGACTTTCACCATATTATTACCCCACATTTTGCCACGTTTTTGAAATGTATAGATTACTGTAGATTGGCCTGTTTTGTCATGTCAAGTAATGAACTGTCGTATTGTCATACCAAGCATAGCTGACGTATCTATTGTATAGCTATGAGATAGATAAAGTGGGATTTACGCAGTTTATATTTTCACTGGAATGTTCAATTACGATGAGCTACGATTATTGGTCACCAGGTTGATTTGTACTGCTATGCAAACGACAAGATTGGATTATATTGAAACCAATGCAGTCGTTCAGTTGCAAGTCACTAGATATGAACTTAATTGACTGTCACGCCTCTCGCGAATCCTGTTAAATACTATCATTGGACTATATGGAACCCAGCATACATTCTCCACCCAATGTAAGTTGTCTTTAGTTAATTACGTCGTAAACATAAACTCTTGACAAACGATTGGAGATAAAGGGATAAAGGTCTCTGTGTGAGTTTGGAGTTTGATGGGTAGATTTGCTAGTTTCAGGCCGATTAGTGGCAATATCTTGAATCGATCTTAATGGGTTCTTCAGATTTATTTGAATGTTATGTTCACGTGGCAATTAGCTGCCCTACAAATGTTCGTAAATGTGTAGCACTCGAATTCATAACTGTTCCTTGCGACTGCATCCTAACCATCGTTGTATCTGCCAGTTCGTTTTTTGTTTCCATTCATATGTAGCTGTGTGGCATGCAGCGAAATGTAAATATTAGTCTACCATATTTTTGTTGCCTCGTTATTGCTGCCAGAGGAGAACGGAAGCAGCTGTTTTTCCATTTTAGTTTTCTATATCATTTTAACTACCAATAACCATCTTAATCTGTTTTAACCGTAGGCTTTTACTTTCCCACATACCGCATCCATATGTCCAACTCATTTTACATTGTATTATGACGCAATTTAAAATTTTACTATCCACGCAAATATTTTGATCTTTTGTTTAAAACTGGAGTATGTTAGCAGCGGAGGTAATGTAGCTCAGGGTTTCCCAATCTCTGAAAGGATCTTACCCTCTAGCGCTACCAAAACGTCCGAGTACCCCCTCCCCCTCTGCCCATGGAAATCAGGCATTATCCTCTCCATTAACATTAACAAGATGACGTCATAAACACGTTTTTAAGGGAATCCTGATTATAACTATATCGACGGGGTAACCCTACAATTAAATGCCGTATGCAAAATATAGCATTCAAACCTTATATCCACTGGAAGAAAAGGCTTTCCAAATTTGATAAAGGTCTTAAGAAAATTCTGTTAGTTTTTCCCAGTCCACAAGATTACGAACTGGGTTCAAATATCAAGGTCTTAATAGGCATGATTCAAACTGAGAGAGGACGTCTCGACAATTCCTAAAATTGACACATCACCTGACGAAGACTGGCAATATGCAGTTGAAACATCACGTTCCTAAATGACAGTGACAATAGCGTGGGACAAATGATCATCTGTAATTGTACTATATATCACAACGATGAGCAATCCTTTCAATAATATTGATGATTATATGCATTGTTACTCAGGAAAAATTGTTCTTAAATCAGAACAAACTCTCTATATAAGCAAGAAAAAACTGAAACAGCATTTAATTGTTCTTTTTTTGCTTCCACTGTTTTCAAAAAAATATAGCTAATTAGACAGTATCTTGAAGTTAGGTACTCTTTTTCAATGCAATATAAAAACATTGAAAGCCATCACTTGTCTCTCGACATTTGCAAATAAAGATTTGCAGAAATTGCTACCAAGTTGTAGTAAAGTGAGAGACCCGAGCAGTTCAACTCCCATCCTACTCCAAGTTTTCATTGATTCTTCAAAGGAACATAAGTATTCGACAATGTCTTGAAGATAGGTAGTCTCCTCCAATGCATTTAGAAAACATTGAAAGACATAGAACACTAGTTACTTTATATCAAATCATCATAGAGTCTCTCCAATTACAGACTTTTCCTTTAGTTCTCTGATAATTTGTATACTTTTGTATATGTTTTGTACAACAAAAAAACTATTTAAAACAAGGAAATTATACGAGATAGCCAATACATTATGTACTGAAAAGCATTTTTTGTACTAACGTTAGAATGAAACGTGTGAAGGAGTATACACAACGGTATTTTTGAAGGAGCCAATCAGAATTTGAACTGCCAGAATGGCTAGGGGTTTTTTTGACCAATCGGAGTCCACTACAAGATTAATTGAATAGGCCCAGTGAGAAAACGAATTCTTTTTGTCTGCATAGCAAAAGGTTTTATTTCTCTTATCTGCACGGACTCCAGAACGACCAAATGAAACGCAGACCTGGCCTTTCCTATGATACAGAAGCAATCGTCCGTGTACACTTTGGCACAGTCTGGGTTCTCAAGCAAGTGCTGCCTATGGCAGAGTCACACTGCCTAATGGTGTTTTTTGTCTATGTACCTGAGGTGGTTGTTTCTTGTTAGAAGTTGATGTTTGGTGAATAAACAATGGTACATGCTGCTTAATTTGGTTAATCAGCCTCAACGTCGTGCGGACAACGTAGCCAGCCTCGCACTGGCACTAAAATTGATGAACCACAGAGCTAGAATTTTTGGAAGGCACATGATCTTTCTGGTTGATTACTACTGCCTTTTTGGTTATATGAACTACTCGTGGAGCAACAGCACCAAAATATTTCCCTATGTCCTTTTTGATCTGGTTTTCAAAGCAAAGTGAAACGTTTTCATGTCACGATAGTTTTAAGTATACAGAGCATTTCTAGATCCGAAGCGTTTTTCTTTGGAGAACTGTGAAAGTTTCAATTTTAATAGCGCTGCTAATGACGTCTTCGGGATGGCCATTTGAAAGAAAAGTTTGCTTTAGAAAATTGATTTGCTATTCTATTTTGGTATCGAAACCAATCATGAGTTTGCAGTGACCTAAGATTACGATGGAATTAGTTTTACGTGTTTTGGGGTAGAACAAATTGCAGGAGATGTATTGGCCGGAAAAAGGTAGGCTTTCTATACAGGCTGATAAGGTGTATTTAACGTGCTTACATACTCGAGTTGCGTACATTCCATAGTGCAAAAGCGTTCAAAAAAGGCTAATAAGGCGTATTTAACATGGTTTGCATAGACAAGTGGCGTGCATTCCATAGTGCACAAAGTGATCAAAATAGGCTGATAAGGCGTATTTAACTTGCTTTGCATACACGAGATGTATACAACCCATAGTGCATAAAGCGTTCAAAATAGGCAAATAGGGCATATTTGACATGGTTTGCATACCCGAGATGCGTACATTCCATAGTGCACAAAGCGTTCAAATTGGCTAATAAGGCGTATTTAACATGGTTTCCATACCCGAGTTGCGTACATCCAGTAGTGCAAAAAGTTTTCAAAATAGACCAATATCACCTATTTGTCATGGTTTGCATATACGAAATGCGTACATTCGTTAGTGCACAAAAGCGATCAAAATGGGCTACTAACGCATATTTGCCAATATTTGCATACACGAGATGCATACATCCCATAGTGCAAAAAGCGATAATAATAGGCTAATAAAGCATATTTGACAATATTTGCATGCACGAGATGCGTACATTCCATAATGTACAAAGCTTTCAAAATAGGCTAATAAGGCATATTTGACATTGTTTGCATGCACGCGATGCGTACATTCCATAGTGCACAAAGCGTTCAAATTGGCTAATAAGGCGTATTTAACTTTGTTTGCATACAGGAATTGCGTACATTCCATAGTGCAGAAAGCGTTCAAAATAGGATAAGAAGCGATAATTGACAGAGTTTACATACACCACAGGCGTGCATTCCATACTGCCCAAAGCGTTCAAAGTAGACCAATAAGACGTTTTTCACATTGTTTGCATGCACAAGATGCGTACATTCCATAGTGCACAAAGAGTTCAAAATATGCTAATAAGGCATGTTTGACATTGTTTGCATTCACGAGATGAGTACGTTCCATAGTGCACAAAGCGTTGAAATTGGCTAATAATGCGTATTCAACATTGTGTGCAGACACAAGTTGCCTACATTCCAAAGTACACAAAGCCTTCAAAATAGGCTAATAAGTCATATTCGACATTGTTTGCATACACAATTAAAGCTGCATGAATTAAGCGATTTTATAGTTTAAAGACTGTATAATCCTTAAACCCTTAAACATGTTATAGTAGACCCGTTTTTTGGTATTCCATGGATTTGGCGTTAGCTTTTGACGTTCTGTTATTGCTTTTACCGTACGTTAATCCAAGGTAGATCACGTAAAGTAAAAAAACTTAAGAAGAAGCTGGCTTAGACATTTGCATTAGTGTTCAAAATAAAAAATATGCCACGATCGTGGAACGAACCTGTGACCCACGCTTTTATTGGCCTGTGCTCTACCAACTGAGCTAGGTGACCTCCAATGTTAAAATACTATATTTCTCTGGTCGCCAAATTAGCTCCCAACCATAAACTGGTGTACATTGACACCTTTCTCGCAATTGAAGACCAGTCTCTCTTTGCTATGTGACTTGACCAAGAAAGGGTTGCTATCCGGCCCGTCTATCTGCCCAAAGTCCATTGAAAGTAGACAGTATTGTTAATTTAATCTGTAAAGCACTTCATGCACGGCAGTCCCATCTTTGGGCTAATTAGCAACATGACCACGTTCCAAAACAGGTCCATTGAAAGAAGACAGTATTGTTAATTTAATCTGTAAAGCACTTCGTGCACGGACAGTCCCATCTTTGGGCTAATTAGCAACATGACCACGTTCCAAAACAGGTCCATTGAAAGTAGACAGTATTGTTAATTTAATCTGTAAAGCACTTCATGCACGGACAGTCCCATATGTACCCCCAGGGTGACTTCAAAATGCATGGGGGTGAGATTACGAAAGAGGGGAATTTTAGGCGAATTTGTAACGAATGAAGAGTTTTGATTAGGGGGGAGATCTGCAAAAATTGAGTTTCAGACTCAAGAGTTGAAGGTTTGTAGTTTCATGTAACGGGGCATCGCTGGTCAGAATGTTGAATATATTGTATGTGGATAGGTATTGTTTAGAGAAAGATTCAGAATACAAGTTTTCCATTTGTATGAATAAGCGGTTATAGATTGCATGATCACCTTCAGTTATCACACTATCCTACTATTATAAAAAAACGATCAAAAGATACTAGTCTGAGTAATGTGATAGGTTCTATATAGTGCTGGATGGGCGAACTGGATAATGGGTCAACGCTAACGCCTGTTGGGAAGGAACTGGAAACTCTAATCAAAGAAAACGAAGATCTGCTGGTTGTCAGGTTGAATTTTTAATCATTTGTACTCGTTATTGTTGTTTCGTTACACTATGGTTTATGATAATGATGATAGGGCCTTAAATCTATTAAAAAATTTTGGGAGTGGGTGGGTGTTGCTGAAGTGATGAATAGAAGAGACAGTTGTTTGTGGATGTTCAGCTAGAATAGAAACGTAATTTCCAGATAGCATTGAACATTAAGGGGTCAAGGTAAAGTATTGTAGTAGGGCCATGAGACTGATAATTGCCAGGGTTTTTTGACAAAACATGAAATGTTGGTACCAGAGCTCCTAGTCCTTCGGGGCGTAAGCTGATAGATGAACATGACTCACAAGTTGTTGGTGTTGTTCTGCGTGTCTCAGGAGTTTCTGCTCCATGAACGATGGGGCAACCTTAATTGTGCTCATTCATGAGGATTGGCTTAAAACTTGTCTGTGTCAATTTATACCTTCATACAGTAACAATCGTTCTTTTGTATCCCTTATTCTAGAAAAGACACGAGAAAAATAGAAGTATGTCACTACCGGGCTTGAACCCATGACTCACACGGTAGAGGCGTGTGCTCTACCAACTGAGCTACGTGACCTCCGATGTTAGCTATTGTGCATTATTTATTAGTTCTTCATCATCCGCTGGTTGACATCGACATCCAGCTCAACGAAATTGGGGATCAGCCTCTCTGCGCCATGTGACTTGACCAAGGCGATGCTGTGTCTCTTCTAAATAGACATTTCACACTCTTTCTTCTCGATAACGTTGTACCCCTTATTTGTCTTTCCTATTACTAATTTTCTCCTTTCGGTTCTTTTCTCTTGTTTAGTCCCATTCTTTCTTTTTTTGTATTTGAAATTTTCTTCAGTATGGTTTGTAGCTATTTAATCTTATTCCGGTTTCTTTGATGCTGCTCATAATTGTAAAAGTAAGTTAGCGCTTTGTTGCATTTAAATATGAACCAATCTCTTTACCATTTATTCCAGAAACAAACTCACCACACAGAAGAATGACTTGCTTGTGATTAAAGGCTCTTTTCCTATGTCAAAAGTTTTAGTTTTCGAGGGTAATAGCTACATATGTAACCTCAAGAGACCATTATGGAAACAAGGTCTTCTGAACCTTATTAATGCTATCCCTGCCAACTTTATCAGTAGGGGTTTTTAGCTTTCAATTTCTTTGTTTTTAAGAACTGATATTTATATTTTATTCTTTAAAGTTTATATATATTTTTTGTTTAATTTTGTAAAGTAATTTTCTTTTTGTAACTATTTTTTCTATATGGCGAAATACATACATACATCCATACCTTAAACATAAGTTAGTAAACCAAAAACCGCACGGACAATTATAATTGCACATAGAAACTAGACACTCTATTTCAAAAGTTTGAGGAGGCACATAAAAATTTCGGCATCAATAGATATTCCAGGAAGCGGTTACCATTGAAAATAAGGACATTATTAACTTGTGGTTGCTAAAAGGTGCCACTTGAGTTAGTTGTAGGATTCTGTAATAAGACGTGGCATTCATTTAATATAGAGGCAACTCTGCCCTTGCGGCCAGCTTCCTTTTAAGGGCAGCTTTCAAATGCGGGCGCAAATCAAAGTCCCAGCAAAAATTTGTAGTAAACTCTGCATTTAAACTCTGCATTTAACGGGCAGCTTTGGATTGCGAACTACGGGCAGTGATCGGTAGTCCGTGGCCCATGAAGACACTGTGTGATACGGGCAAACAATGACATTCTCGCAGGACTAGAAGCGTTATCAACATGGTGCAACGACCGATGGACCCGTGTATCGCACCCTTGTTAGAATGACTGCAATGAGTTGCTTAAAACCGATCAATTCTGCTAAACACCTGATGTTGATTTGGTTCTTACTTGATTTTAATTTACCAGCTTAAGCTATTTGCTTTAGAAAAGAACGATGGACATTTTATGAGGCAGTGTACCGAAAGAGGCGACAATTTAACCAGCCAGTTTGTCGACACTCTAATGCACGCATGGCAGAAAAACATCAACGATTTTTTTGGTTAAAACGTGAATTAACTTTTTGTTATCCAGCATATTTACATTATTTTGTTATGTTTTAATATTTTGTTACGTAAATTTCCTAGCACAGTGAAAGTGTCGTTAACGGAAACTTAGGTGTTGTAGGTCCCGACAGATCGATATGGAGAGAAATCTTACAAAAGTCGTGCAATTTGTGCATTTCTTCTTTGAATGATGGCACTATGCGTGAAAGGGCCGGTGAAATTGTTGTAACTTTAATTAATGGACGGGTGGCGTTAGATTCTTGGCTGCAAAGAAGTTGGTTGGCAAGATCTTATCATTTGATCGAGTCAACAGCCGACTGATGTCGCTGCGTCTGATGTTTGAAAGAAAGATTTTGCACGTAATCTGACCTCACGCTCCCTACCCACTCCAGGGCCTCCGAAACTGTTTCTACAGTGGGAGGACAAACTATGTCAGTCCTCTGACAAGGATAGGGTGCATAACTCGTTCATTTTTATCTCAAATGGTTCCCATGATTTGCGAGAGGTGAACGTGTTTCATGGCTTGCATCTCCGCCTAGTAGGCCGAACCGAGGACTCTCCTTGTGTATTAGTTTATTAGCCTGATTGGTGGTTATTTAGGGTATCTTAAAAATTAGACATACTGCACATTAGAGGTCTTTGATGGAGAGATAGCCAACAATGTTTCAAGAAACATAACAATGAAGCATGACAAGTCTTCGTATGTGTAATACACTGCAAACAATAAAGCAAATGTACGGAAACTTTCGCCAAGTAGGGTCGTAAATCCAACCCAGTAATAAGGGAGATTGCCACTGATTTTGTTTCGTTAAAACCATGACATGTAGTACAAGTTTTATGACATTTGTGATTTGTGTTAGCTCTTCCTTTGTCTTATTCAGTTTTTTATTGTTGTCACTAAAACGAACTATAGACTCATGTAAAAATTGCTTTAGAAAAGTATCAATTGATTCACGCTGGAATTTGCACTTATATTATCACCAGATATCATATCACAGGACGAGAAGCAGGAAGACTAAGGGAGCTATAGCCTCCAAATATTTTATGGGTATGGTGCAATTGTGTTATCCTGTAGGACACCTGAGAACAGTCCTGGCGTCCTTCTTCTGTTATAATTTGAGGCATAAATTTGGAATATAAAGTGACAATGGCATTGGTTACAGTGGTAAGAGAATGCGGCAGAAAGGTGGATTTAAACGTTATTAATGCAGTGTCAAGTATTGGAGCAACAGCACATAAGGTAATCTTACATCGTGAATAATTTTAACAGGCTAAAAGGAATTTTTTTAATGCTTTTCTATCAAACCTTGGTAAAAGGTTCGGGATCTTGATGAACCTAACGTTGAAAGGTTCAGTAACTTGAAAGGTTCAGTAACTTGAAAGGTTCGGGAACTGGATGAGAGTCTAGGGAAATTGATGAGCGTTTATGGAAAAGTTGGAGAACTTGATGAACGTCATGTTAACATGGTCGGGGACTTGAAAGCTTCGGGAAATTGATGAACATTCTATTGAAAGGTTCGGAAACTTGATGAACCTTCTGTGTATAGATTTGGGAACTTAACGGACTTGATGGTAAAATGCAATTGACTTCCCTGTTGCCAATGCGTAAGGAATTAAATTGCCTTGCATACGGACGGAGAAGTTATATTGTCGTCTTAATATTGGAACGAGCACTGATATAAATACACAACACTGACTTACAATCCTATCATGAAGTCTATCATTAATTTTGTGTGACCTCAAATGCTTTTGCATGTCAAATAGTAAGCGGCATCAATTGGTCAATTCGTAGAACAAGGAGTCGTGATAAGCCTGAAGACTCATGTTTATTCTGATATTAGCGTGCCTGCCTTTCCAACAACTTTCTTTCTTGGTTTGTATATTATGCTAAACCTTTTTTGCTGTAAAGGTAAATATGATAGAACTGTCCTATTTTAAGTCCTTTACGTCGTGTCCATATCCACTGTGTGTTTGTGTCACTTCTTGCTCACCGCTCGTAGATATTGTTTAGCTGCGTTGTTATGGCTATAATGATAGGAACATATAGGTATTGTAGTGGGTTTTGGAACAGATCGATTTATGGGCTCCTCATCTTTACATTGGCAAGTTACATGGCGTGGGGTTGCTGGTCTCCGAAGTTCCGTAGAGCTGCATTTTGATTACGGCGTCACAGACCCAAACAATCTTCTTTGTTAGGGGCTGGGAACCAGACAGCAGAACATCGTCCAGGCTTTCACAGTCGAAGTACTTGCACTTGATCTTGTGTACAAATTTACTAAATCTAGGTCAACCACAATTCTTATTCTTCTAGATAAGAAAGCAAGTAAGAAGATTTACTTGCAAGTTATTTCAAAGTTTTGAACTTAACTGAGAATATAAGAACTCCTTACTATTTTTTTATCACTCATTGCTCTGTGTATCTTTTCACCACTAGTCTTCTACATATTCAACTTATACAGGTATATTTACTTAACTAAAGGAGTATCCGGAAAACTTTCCAGATGGTGAAGAATCAAATTTCCCCTCTTCTGTGAGCCAAAAATGTCGTTCTAGATATTATCTTCAGTCAACGTTTCGTCTTCCTAAAGACTTCTTAAGTTCCTCTTAAAATTGACTATACCTAGACCAGACGAAATCCTACTGAGACACATGGTTGCCAAAATTACAGTTTCCTTTTTGGTGTCTACTCTTGCATTATTTGTAAGTATTCTATGCACTTCCTTCCTATGCTCGCGACAACGTATCATCCCGCTATTTACGATATTTTACGATATTTATCGTTTCCGGCCATTTTTACTCCGCATTTAGATTCAGCATTTTTCGAAGGCCATAACCTTGCCAAGTTTCGGTCAGGTAAAAACGTCATCGTCACGGATCTGGATTTTAAATTTTCTAACATTTCATAGTTAGCGTTCTAGGTAAATGTTTATAGGCAGGTAAATTGTTTCCTTTTTTGTGCTACAATCCATAATGCTTAATCTAAATATACTTGTAAACTGTGTCATATTATGCTGTATGTCTTTTAGTTAGACATCCTTTACATTCAGGCTTTTTTACAATTTTACTCACTAAAATAACTATTAAAACCCGCAGCACCTTGATGCTACAGTTTCCCTAAATTTGATTACAAGGGTTTTCCAGTTTGATTTTTTCATATTTTCACATTTGCCAGTACCGATCGTCGTTAAGCTATTAAATAATAGCAAATGCTATTATTTATAAGTCCACGTGATGATCACGTCTGAGAAGAGAGGGCATGGCTGACCCTGATCTACTGTGTTTTGAGACTTGACGATTCTAATTCTGAACATGAAACGTGGCTATGCCGCTCTTATGTTAGCAGTGATAAAAGCGCATTTTCATCAGGTACATATACCATTCTATGTAGAAACGAAGAGCCTTGACCTCAAAGAAGACCGAAAGCATAGCAACTTTAGGTTAAAGTAGGAGCTCAAGACTCGTAGAGGAGCATCAACTCTCTACATCTCGCGTTGCTTCATATCTGTCTATAATTATAACTGTTTATGTCAAATTGGAAGCATTGAATGTCATTTTCAACCATCCCCTTTCCTTTGAGTGTTGACTGTGAAGATTTTCTGTTTTAATAGTGTGACCTGCGTTGAGATTTGACCATAGCAACTTAACGCTGTTAAAGCTTTTTAACAGAGCTAGTTGCGGTTTTACTAAAATACCGTTACCATGCAGATCACCAAACGTTTCCCTAATAAATAGTGACACAATATTGGCTGAAGGTGAATAGAAATTACATCGAGTGTGGTAAGTGCTCTATTTAAAGTCAAGTGGTATATTTATGGGGGACAGGTTGTTTAGCTTCTTGTTTTTCATCAGAATATAACCCCACGGAATTGGCAAGGTCTCAGGGTCATTGTTGCCTAGTAAGCTTTATAATAATGCGTCCATAGCACCCTCTTTGTAACTGTCTTTAATATTTGTCGAGAGAGAAGCATAGGACACGATTAAAGTAGCAAGTTAAACTTTGTATTCTCCAGAATCTGGAATGTCACAAATTTGGGTAATATCCGGTAGCCTTGCACAATCGATTTCAATATATCCCACGAGCTAATTTTCGTTTAAAAGAGTAAAGAGCTGTATTTCCTCAATAGGATAATGGGCCAGTATTTACCTATGAGAGAACTTATGTTCTTTCTTTCCTATTAAGGACTGCTTAGTAAGAAAAGAGCTATATTTTCTTCTTCATGTCCGAATATACCTTTAAGGTAGTCAGTATATAGCTGGTTGATACACCAAATAAAGTAATTTTGTAATAGGTAATGCAAGACAGATAGTGCTGGTTGTAACTAGATCACATTTTGTGACACCGTAGTACGTTGGTAATATTCTAATTGAAGCAAATCGCCTTCCTTTTTACCATAAACCCGTACGAAATTGATTGCAGTTGAACTAAAGCTAGGGACTCACATGTGGCATTTAGAAGGGTTTCAAATCCCTTTGAACTTTGCAGTTAGCGGGTCTGCCATGGCAGGTGTGCACTCCTAAAAAATAGAGGATGTGGGCTCTAGGACATGCTAGTTGTTCATAGACCGCGCCCTGCTTACATTACAAGGAAGTCTGGAATTGATAAACGCCTCGCATAAAATGTAAAATTGGGATGCATCATTGATTAAGTGGTATGTAAGGGTAAATGTTGGTGAATGAAGGATAGCTGCATATTCAAAGAAAGAATTTTTGTAGGAATACCGGTAGACACCAATCGTATATATTTACTTCGGCAACAGGGATATTTGAAGTGCCCCTGAGCCCCTGCTCTAAGAACGAAAGCTGTAAAAAAGTGGTAGGCATCCAGCCTACTTCATCTTTCAATGGTCAGTGAGATTCGTTAGATGTAACGTAATCTACGTCAGAAATAGACAATACGACCATTAATCGAATACACTACTTTCCTCGTGCCCATTTTATGGAAGATTTCCATTATATGAATATTCCTTATCCAAACAACAAAATCGTCTCCACCTCGAACAAGTTACACTCCCCAGATATGCATATACCAAAAGGAAATAAGTGGGAAACTCAACGAAATACTAATTAAAACATTTAAATATATTTCCATTTTTGCTTCTTCCTGCAGTGTTTTCTTTAAACCAAAGAACTTCAACCTACTTCAACTTAGTCAAGGATCACTGTTTAAACTCAGACTTTTATCTGTAGAATTTCCTTTACTTCCCCCTGAATCTACGGTAATTAATAGATGTCTTCACCCTTCCAATCTATTACACACTGAAATATCAAGGCTACGTCTACGCTCCGAATTAATCGACCCCCTCCTTTGACATGGGAGAGCTGTTGTTTAGCCCTAAAGAAGGGATGATCACAGGGAGCCAACTTCGCAAACAGTCATGTAGCTGAGATGAACATCACGGTGATCCGTAGGACAACTTTTCGTATATGGAACTCAGCTCTAGTTCTTCGTCAGGCACATCATAAGCGAAAAATGGCTACAGAAGCATCGGAGGTAGACGGTGCGAGCATATTGGCGCAATCTCTTAAAAGACAAGGTATAGAATACATGTTCGGAATTGTCGGAGTGCCAGTCCTTCCTTGCATAGCTAAAAGTTTGTTGGACCCATTGCATAGTATAAAATTGCATAGTATAAAATTTGTATAGTATATAATTTGTTGGACCCATAAGTGTTTCCATCGTGCATATCACTTGAACATTTTCAAGGCAAAGGTGTACTCATATGTCTTCGATTAGTGCTTTTTTTCTGCGTAAATCCCTTGACCATCTTCACAGATTCGTACACTATGGCAACCCTTGGCTTCGAATGTTTTTTGTTTCCTAAGAATTTGCTAAGGACTCCATCTGCTGAAGTCATCAGCTGTTGCTGGGTGGCTAATGATGTGCTAGCAAAAAACAACGTAACCCCGCATCCCTGTTACTTCCGCAAACACACACACATACGCTCACACACACATACACACACGTACACACACACATACTCACACCACACACACATCACACCACACCGAAACACCACACCACACACACACACACCACACACCACACACCACACACCACGCACACACCATGCACACCACACACACACCCCGCACACACCACACACACACACACACACCACACACCACACAAACACCACACACACACACACACACGCCACGCACAAACCACGCATACACCACGCACACACCACCCACACACCACCCACACGTTATCTCGATTTCGCAACGCCCCTTCTCTGCTACGTCGACACGAAATCGTAAAACTAGAAAGATAACCTCAATATTATAAATCTGAAAAATCAAATTTCAAAAAAGTATGGCATTTAATGTGCGACTACATCTTTTCTAATGCGCCATGATTCCTGGTCCCTTTAAACTATAAACATAGACGAAAGTAAAGATCACATTTTTAAGACAAGAAAATACCGAGCGAAAACATACATTTCATTTGAGAAAAAACACTGACAAGTCTTTTAATGTTGATTTTCATATACTCACCTCGAAATAACCTCTCAATTATATCTTCGAAACATTCACTTTAAGGGGAACAGGAGGTCTAATAATTATGTTTTTTTATACAAAGGGGTCGTTCAGACCGTGTAAAAAATCCCTTTCCCTTTGCCCGTCTATCTAGACATGTTTATTTGGCCCCATGCGATATGGAAATAGATACTATGCTTATGAAAGTAAACGGTTTCAAGATAATGCGTTAAGAAGAACTGCAAGCAAGCGTTCCATGCGGGAGACCCCAATAAGGAACATAGCGGTAACAATATCCTTATAAGCAAAGTTCAGCTATGAGATTGTTTGTAAGGAAAACCTTTCTTTCTATCATTCTTCTCAATTGGAAGGAGCCTAAGGTATATTTAAAGTGCTTAGAGCAAGGTGGCAAAAGAAGCTCCCATTTCAAAGCAATGTTGATTGCTGATGTGCTCTAAGATATAATTAATAATCTGTATTTTTAATTTGCAGTATGAGCTGTGAAAGAATTCAAAG
The DNA here is from genome assembly GCA_010016025.2 of Alatinidae sp. Z8VKAUB7J3. Classification (NCBI taxonomy): domain Eukaryota; kingdom Metazoa; phylum Cnidaria; class Cubozoa; order Carybdeida; family Alatinidae; species Alatinidae sp. Z8VKAUB7J3. The sequence continues at coordinate 129,425,957 of JAAAKM020073195.1, forward strand.
AAACAAACGCTCATTTCAAGCCACGAATGCTGATTCACAGAGTTTGATAAAAGGAGCTTTATCTCGACCACAGATCAGTAGGCCTACTGCACAGATTGTATTATCCACATTTTGTCGAAAAAAGTGTGAAACAAAGTGCATAGGAGAAAAAGATTTGCTTTTAAGACAACATGAAGAGAATCCAAAAATCAAAGAAAAGGTATTAGTGGTAAAGAAATATACATAACAAATCAACAATGACCCGTAAGCTGGTTACCCAAATTAACCAAGATAATCAAAAGAAAGAGATTTATTTTATGGATTGAGTGGCCTTTCCCACAAACAGTTTTATCCGAAGCAAAGCTTCGGCCAGTATCTAATTTTGAATTGCTGCATCTTCGGTGAGCTAACTTGAAGAGCCATTACATGAAGATCGTCTGCCATATTTGGGTTGAGGAGAGCGTTAATTTTGATAGCAATGTTCCAGCCAGCTCCGTCAGACTTTGGGGTGGAATCGTATGGATTATTATGTCTTTCCACAATTGTCACCCATGCATCAATACAAAGTGTTTTACGTGTTATGTGGTGTAAGGATGAACCTGACATTTTTGCATTGAATAATGAAGAAACTAATGACTTAGAAAAATTGTGTTCAGTTTTGAATATTAGACAATTGATGAAATCTTTCTTTCCATTTGGTTATCATGAATGTTTTATATTGGCACTTTCTTGGTTAGGAACAAATGCTATAGGACAATACCCAGCGAGACAATGCTCTCGATGGAACATTTCGTATTCAATCTGCTCCCGTTGTCTTTTTCTGTGATTCCAAAAAGTGTTCTTAATCATATTTTAAGAGGAGGCATTAACTATCAATCCAATTTTGTAAGAATCCAAGTTTTAAAAAATAAAAGCAACTGGAAATATGACTTTATTTTACAATCTCACTTTTAAATTATAATCTGATATTTGTTTTGTTGCAAATATTCTGCCTTATCCTCTTTTTTTATGTGACTCAGGAGGCGCAGGAGTTACCTCTGCGTTACTTCGTAGATTCTTCGCTTACATAGACTTTTACTTCAAAAGATTTGACTCGTTTCACTTGATTTAAAGTTTGAAGTTTCTACTGCTGCATTATATCTCGTAATGAGATGAAATTTATTTTATTTAATTTAGAATAACTTCTTGCCTTCTGTGAGTAATTACAAGTGTAATTTGCATGGCTAATGCATATTGTTTCCCTTAGCCAAACTGTGGGAATGTTTCTTTAAACCCTTACAGCAATATACTTAACCATTGAGAGGTTTTGCACTAGTTTGAAGCAATTAAAAGATAATAATATAATTACATGTCTTTATGTGAGTATTATGATGTTTCGTGGAATATTCTAGTACCCTAACATAATTTAGCATACCACATCTTTCATGGAACATTTACATTTGCTTTTTAAAAATCTCAGATTCATTGTAAAATTGAAAATGTTACAAATTATTTTATTACGACTGTCTTACGCAGTAATAGTATCTTTTTATATTTAGGATTAATTTTCAAGAATTTATGAAGCTGTCTAGTCTGGCTTTACAGCATTTAATCAAATCTCTGCTTTTGCTGAAGAAGTCATTCTTAATTTCACTTAAGGTTTGCTTGAAAAACATTTATCTGTTAGGTCCAGTGTCAACAAAAATCCAGAACCACCTCATCCCTCTCAAAAACAAATCCTCTCATTATATAGCATGCTTTTAGGTTGTTCTAATAACTATCATTAAGTGCATGTTTACTACTTTCCGTATAATGTTATCAACTTTATATTGATAGGTGTACAGTATATATATATATACAAATTTAACATCTCGAAAACAACTTTTGAAAACAATAGAAGCAACGAGGCTTACTGTGTAGGTGTGGTGAAAAATCCTGTATTCAGTCTTGTTCGTAAGGGGCGGTTAAACATAAGAAATGCTGGACTGGTACTTCGGCAACAGAGCAGAGAACTTTGTGCGTTTAAGGCGAGCACAGCTTGAGGTAATTATGTCAAAATGCCTAACAACTTGCTAGATATATTATTTCTTTAATAGAATGCAAACTTCATCGTGAAGCGAGGAATTGAAACATAAGTTTTGAAGTTATTATGTAACTTTTAATGGCTTTGGACAGATAGGCGGGCCGGATGACAGTCCTTCCTTGGTCAAGTCACATAGCGTAGAGAGGCTGATCGAAACTATATAGCTTTTTTAGTATAGAGCCTTCACAGATTTTTTATCATATTTTTGGTTTCGCTTCCTTAGTAATATGATTCTGTTACTATTATATGATTATTGTAGCAAATAGTCTGTTGCTATTTCATTGATCTATAAACTAGGGCCATTTTTCCTCCGACGTTGTCATAGATCCTGTTGTCTCGCCGACTAACTTCCATATCGAGAATTATTTGCCTGTTCCTGTGCTATATGTACAAGAAATTTAGTTAACTCGGTAGAGAACTCAATCGACAAGCGATGAGCTGATGGCAAGGGGGTTTCAAAGATTTTTTGTACGTTTGTGCCAGAGTTAATTTGCATTGTGACCTCCAGTGTGCAAAGACCTGACAAACAGTCTTGAAGGAAAGGCGAAACGTTGCCTAAGTTGTAGTTTCCTTGTTGGCCTCTTACCTGTATAGAGGTGTGAGCTTTTTTCTAGTGTAAATGGATACCTTTTTTTGTTGACAAAATACATCCACCAGTTTGTTCGTAGTACGGGTTTAATTTTAAAAATTGGTTGTAATGAAAGACCTTCGTAATTTGTGGTTCTGACAATCACGGCCTTGCTGACCAACGTCTGTTAAAAATGCAGCATAGACACTTTATGTTTTCTGATGTAAGGTGCTCTTGTCTGTTGGACAGTGGTCAACTTTCTGTCAGAAATAAAAAAGGACGAAAATATTTTCAGCTGGTTTATAGAGTAAAAATTATGTTTACTTCCAGTGAAGTGGGTAATTTTGTCAGCAATAGGGAGAGCGACACGTTTTCTGCCACTCGTGTTATTGAAAAAGGCGTAAATTATAAACAAATTCTTTTTGTCGACAGAGTTATTCAAGTTTTGTACCAAAACCAACTTTTACAACAAATAAACTGTTTGATTTAATTAACCAAACTTACTGGAAGTGAATGTAATCTCCCTGGCAGACAGACAACACATTGGGCACAAAATCGTATTCCACTGCTGGGTACACCTGAACTATGTTACCTCGTTTACCACGGACGTTTAAATTAAGAATGCGTTTGCCTTTTAGGTACGACGGACGTTGGCGTATTGCGAAACTGTGCGATCTAAAAAATGAAAGTAGAATGAATTGGGGATTAAGTACACTCTACAGATATTGAAAAAGTTGAAGTATGGGGAACTGCAACCCTTAAGGCAACTAACAATAAAAAGCTCCCTCACAAATTTAATGTTCTGGCCCTCAATGCTAGAGGGCATGGGTTCGATTCCTCGACAGTGACGTCAGAAAGGGCATCCGGTCTCAAAGTGCCCTATATTCCAATAGAGTACTAAAGTGCGGCGTCACGATTTCATGAATATCAGAAATTTGATAATATTTTGGAGCCATTGCCTTCTTCTTGTTGACATAGATAAGCTGTCTAAATTTGAAAATGATACCTTGAGCAATCGATAAGATACGCCCTTTCAAACTTTTAATCATGCCTATCAAAACCTTGTAAAATGAACCCAGTTTATAACTTAATATGAACTGAGCTAATTTTACGAAGCTTCTTTATTGACTTTTGCAAATTCAAACAGCCATTTCTCACAGTTAATACGAGATTTGAAAGTGAGATTTTGTATACGGGCATTTGGTGATAGGGTTAACACTGTGATGTAGTTATAATTGCGATTCCTCGTACAAAGTTTTTTGTGACGTCATCACTTGAGTACTCTACAAAAGCCCCCATACGTTTGAACACCACCTTGGGCCACGTAGTTTTAACGGAAGAGAACATTGATATTGAAAACTTCGTTTATAATAACTGACCTCATTAAAGCATCGACTGGTAATAAATATCAAATACTAAAACTGCTTAAGCACTATTTTTACCGGGGGGGGGGGGGACATACCGCCGCAGAGGAATTATTATGCTAACACAATAAAATACAAACAGTTTATTAGATACTGAGCTTTCGATGTTACTCACGTCATTTTCAAAGGTAGATTACAAGTGTGATAAAACGATAAAGCGTGATAAAATGATAAAGCGTGATAAACTATCAAGCGTGATAAAACAATAAAGCGTGATAAAATGATAAAGCGTGATAAAATGATAAAGCGTGATAAAATGATAAAGCGTGATAAACTATCAAGCGTGATAAAACAATAAAGCATGATGAAATAATAAAGCGTGATACAATAATAAAGTGTGACAAATTGATAAAGCGTGAAAAAGCGATAAAGCATGATAAAACGATAAAGCATGATAAAACAATAAAGCGTGTTAAAACGATAAAGTGTGACAAGATTATGTTTTCCACCTGGGTCATCTGTATCTGATATTTTTAACAAAAGATATGGACATGGAACATTGTTATGTTTCAGAAAATTTCAACGCTTAGAGTATAAGCTTGGAAAGTACAAGATGGCTCTTCGTTTTTTGGAACGTTGCACATTGCGTGGAATTATTCTAAAGTTCTAGAACTAATGCTTGAACTTGAACTTGCTAATAGAAGATTACGAAGTTCAAATGCCTGCAGACAATATCAAAGAATTTTTTGTAATATTCGGCATCGTCTTAGAGTTACTTTATTGACTTGTTTTATCACGCTTGTAATGTGCCTTTAAAAATGATGTGAGGAACATCAAAAGCTCAGGATCTAATCAATTATTTTTATTTTATTGCGTTAGCACGGGGATCTTTGACTTAGGTTGAAGTTCTCTGGCTAAAATCATGTCTCTTTTGTGGTCGTTATTGCTGGGTTTGTGACTACGTTTTCAACCTGGCTCGTCCATCGCTGATATTCTTTCCTACTGTTTAACTTTTTAGTTAAAAAGATTCTCACTCGGATCGGACAATTTGCTGTAACCAGTGTCAGGTGAAGCATAGTACCAAGAGACGAATCCCTTATCCAATCAATGGTGCACTGTTTATATTTTACAAGAATTATTTTAATAAGAATCATGAGGCTCAAAATCCTTAAAATCTAAGAATATTTTAAATATTCAATCTGATGAAGATAACATCGAAACGTTAAAGATAATGTGTATTTTTTGAGCTTTATATATATATATATATTGTTTATTGTTTTTGGTTACAATATAGTAATTATAACACGGGACCTGTAGTCAGCCCATGTATCTCGAATTTTGCCATAGATCACTTCGAGACCAGATGCCCTTCCTCATGTTACCATCAATCCTTTGGCAAGAGAATCCTGACCTTTGGCATATATGCTACCTAATAAAGCTCGTAAAGGTTTAATTATGCTTATTTAAGTGGTAAAAGGCACAGATGTCTTACTAAATATGCAAAAGTCTGAATACACAAAAATCTGAAATTGGAAGTTACTGATTGAGTGCCCAAGTCACCCCTTACATCATGAAGCGATCCATTCACAAGCTGTTCTCCATGATCGAAAAGAGAGGATCTATTTCTCTATACTGACATATCAAGTCCTCTCTTCTCTATGATACTTTCTAACTTTGAATGTGCTCTGGAAAGGTAGTTGGGCCGAGTGGCAGTCCTTCCTTGGTTAATCACATGGCGCAGAGAGGCTAGTCTCCTATTTCGTGGAGCTGGATGTCGATGCTATCGATGGATGACTGGGAACTAATGTGTCGACTAGAGAAATAGAGTATGTTAACATCGGACGGTCAGATAGCTCAGTTGGTAGAGCGCACGCCGCGATAGCGTGGGTCACGATCTCCGGTGGTGATATATTTTCTCTAATGTCTACTTAAGAAACTGCTCAATTCATGAGATTATTACTATTCAAAAGGATCTGTCATTATCATCATCATCATCCCCATCGTCGTCGTCGTCATCATCATCATCATCATCATCATCATCACCATCATTATCATCATCATCATAATCATCATCATCATCATCATCATCATCATCATCATCATCATCATCATCATCACTGTCAGCCCATTAAGGACTACTTTTAGTGAATTTGGGAGCCTGGTAGAACGACCGACAATGATTATTTGGAATAAAAGCGATACTTTTGCTTATTCAGCAATGCTGCACTTTACACAGACCTAATAAGCTTTAACTTACTTCGTCTATTGGATTTGTTGTAGCCTTTAGTACAACAGGTATTATATAATCAAGTAGAAACAAAACATTAAGAATATGTAGGTAATGAGAGGAAATTAAAATGTGTATATGTAAAGTGCAATGTTTTTTATTAATATACCATTAAAGAAGCAAGATGACTGATGTATTTAGATGTACGAAGTTGCTGCTTTCGAGTAATAGCTTAAATACATGGACTTCAAATAAAACTTTAAATAAAACTTTAAATTCCTCTACATCAGGAACTAAAGGTTGTAGTTTACCGTAAAAACCTGTCTGACTACTGAGTGTAGCTTACTGAAACATCTCCTGTGCAGCAACAAGAGCTTTTACGTTAGGTACTTTGTATTCTTGAAGCTTGCATCGTTATTAATCTAGCCACTAGGTAAAGGATTCAAAAACTGTGTTCCCTTAACGGTAATTAAATTTTGTTGAATACACAAGTTTTCGAGCCTGAGAAACTTGAAAGAAGTCAGGCTTCACCTGTAACAATTTTAATAAATATAAAGCGTCGGGGAAAATGAAAACATTGCCCAAACATATAAAAATCATCATAATAATGATGGGGAAAATAATGATGAGATATGCGGGAAGCCAGCAAGCATTGAAAGCTTTCATTGCATCACTTAATCAAATGTTTGGACATAAATACTCATGCCGCGCTTGCATGCTTTTTTCTGAATTTAATTCGTGAAGTCAGGGCTGCTTGAAGAATCGATGACCATTTAGTCTGCTCGACCTCTACTGTTGTTCTCAGAATTCTATTCAGACTCTCCTATCCTTGGCACGACAGTTGTTTGCACGAAAATGTCAATGAAACTGCAATGGACGGCATTACACATGACTCCGTATCTTTAGGTGGAGAAACAATAAATTGATTGCCATCCCCTCCCTTTCATGTTTATGAAAAGAAAACCTTATCGTACATCTGCTTTAATTCACTAATTCACAAGGTTAAATCAAGACGGGCGTTTATTGGGGGCAACAAACAATGAAATAGTAAAGTTGTCACCAACGAGATACTCCCACTTCCCGTCTCCCCCCCTCCCCCCCTCCCCCCCCCCCCCCCCCCCCCTCCCCCCCCCTCCCCTCCTCCTTCTCCTCTCACTCCTCTATCTATCTATCTATCTATCTATCTATCTATCTATCTATCTATCTATCTATCTATCTATCTATCTATTTATCTACCAATAAATATATCTTCTAAATATTCCAGTATGTCTCCTGACAATGAGTGTACAACATTTCCTCCTACAGAAACAAAAGGGCAAGCAAAGTTCAGAAGACTTCCATTCAGTTGTTGCAGGTAAAAGCAAAGGCCAAAGCAATAGTCTATTAAATTGTATATATAGAACTCATTTAATACCTGTGATTTGTATATAATTTTTGCTTATACAATTCTTTCAGACTCAATCTGACTAGCACTATTTTCACCCACATACTTATAAATGTTTTGCTTACTTCTTTTCTTTCCATTTTCTTATCATAGGCTGTCTGAGTGTCTTAAAAGGCCTCATTTTGATTTTTGTTCAACCATTGCTTAATGAAAACCAGTAACAACTCTAGTAGCTATCATACATGGGTATTAAAAGGATTTTAGGTAATCTGAAGAAGCATGCATAATAGATGACAGGAGATATTTCAAGTAAATTTTTGGATGTCTAAAGTGAATTAATGATTTAGAAGGGATATTGTGAGCCCAGAATTGCCACTAACATATCAATTTTACAATTACATTGACATATTGTATTCTTTTTGTTCAATTCAGTGGAGGTGACCCTCAACATTCTCACCCGTACTGGAATTTTCATATTTTATTTTGATCTACAGAATATATGTGCTGTTCATGTCTATATCATCCTCATGTACACTTATCAAGTACAATTTTCCATAGATGTTGATAGAACATAAACAGTGCTTACTCTTCTAATACTATGCTCATTGTAAGTTTGGAAAATACAGAGCTCAACAAAATATGTTCAAGGTAGACGTTTTTGTGTAGATGTTGTTGTAAGCAACTCCTAGTGCATGAAGAGTTTCTGGTGCATATGGCAAAAATATGGCATATGGCAATATGGCAATATTTCACAGATTTTTCAGCAGTTTGAAAACACCCTAGCCTCAATTTAAAGACTGATAGATGAGTTATCTTTTTACATTTGATTCATTTTACCATTTCTTCACAGCTTATCATTCCAGCCATTTGAAAAGCGATTCATTATTCACCTTGAGAATGGCGTCAAGATGACACCGAAACGTCGGGAAAATATGATTGTATGATTAATTATATGTTAAAACAAGCAAAGCTGCCTAGTATTTAAAAGATTCCCTGATGTAAAAATTTTTAAACTAAAAAGAGTAAGACTGGTCTTACCTAAAGAGTTAAATAAAAGTGTTAAGTAGTTTGTTATCGATCGATTGGTAACTGAATTGTAATATAATTCTTATTTCTCATCATATATATATATATCATATATATATCATATATATATATATATATATATCATTCTCACAAAAAATTGTAAACTAGAAGTTTTCTCTGATCATTCTTGCCTAACACGAAATAATGCACCGTCATTACAGTGTACCTCCGGTGGTCAGAAATTTTTTGATAGTTTACTAAGTACTTAACTGATATTCCTCCGTCCATTCTTTCTGTCGTATCATAGTTTCTCAATAAAAGACTTTGATCCCGTGATGGCCCGATCCCGATTATCTGAACAACAAACATGGTGAGTCCCGTGCAACCTGTGGGAAGCACCACGACTACTGACGATAACTTCATGTCTCTACGACCAATTTGTTTCTGCCTTCTCAATTTTTTTGTACCGTGCGTGCAGACTGTCCACGCTGAAGGACTACTACAGAATAGTTATTACCACTACCTCGCACGGGCTTTTGGTGACTTTAAGTCAGAACGGGAGGATGGAGGGAAGGGGGCTAGTAGGCTCGCAGCTGTTTTAACAGCTATAACTGCTATAAAACGTAGTTTTATGCTTTAATATTAAGGTTGTAAATACTTTGAGACCTTTGACGTTGAATTGAAGAGTTTTTATTGCGAAGTTTTGGGTAAAATATATGTTTTTATTAGTATTACAAGGTAAGGTAGTTCAGTCAAAGAATGTTTAGCGGATGTAAGTCAGATCGGCATGGAATAAAAGTTGCTACGCTTTATTTTATGAATTAAAAGCAGCAAGAGTTACTTCAAAAGCTGTTTAGAGCAATAGAATCATTTTCTATTATAATTACTTGAGAAACATAAGCATTCGTGACAAATATCGGAACCGTGAAGATAAAAAGGCTCCACTATCATTTGGGACCGACTTCGGAATATATGATGGTTGTATGGCTGCAAGCTGGAGAAATATTATGTTCCCTGATAGTATAAATGTATAACATTAACAGTGGTTATGATTACGGAAGAATAACTGAATTATGAATACAGTTTAAATGGCAAGTTGAAAAGTTGAATCAAACCTGTCAACTTTCATAGTACAACTTTCTTGCCCTCAGAATCAATGGCTTTAGAAAGGGACATGACAAGCCATTTCACACTGGAGGAGGGGGAGGGGGGCAAGAGTTGTTCACAAATCACAATCTTTTTGGAAGTTATTGAAATGCTTCAAAAGTGCAAGCACAACGATTGCTAATTCTGTGTATGGATGCCTGATGTTAAATTAAACAAGGAAAGTAAAAATAGGCAGTAATTAAGCACAGCTACATGTAAGACAATGAGCTTGAAAAGACAACATTAGTAGTATATAAGAATATATTAAATTGAAAATTTTCTTGAATTTCTCCAACTAGGTGGTGCCGCTGATGCCTCATTTACTATTAATCTGGACCAGAGCTTTGTGTTCAAACTTGTTATAACAGGTTGCCATAAATTTTACGATGATTGTGTTTAGGAAATAGAGGGCAGTGCCCCACCCTTTGCTCCCCAGTGGTCACGTCATAGCCTTAAGCACATCAGAGAACTCATTTTGTAATGGAGTGAATCATTTTCCACATTTGTTCAACCAAATATATGCCTAATTAAGCATTGGTAGTTACCAAAACAATCAAAAAGTCATTCTTGGTAAAAGATGAAAGGTTGTCGGTAATATTTTCCTTTCCGGTATTTTTAATGTAGAGTTCTGTGTTAGTCATATTTGAAGGAAGGGTTAGATTGCATATTTCCGTCTGGACCAAGAGCCACCAGTTTCTAAACCAGAGCCTAGGGATGATTTATCACATGCAGCAGGGTGGTGCAGTGGACCAATTTGCTTCACGCAAACCAAATTGTTTCTAATGAAAGAAGGTTCATATTCACCAGTCGCATCGATTGAACTTTGTTACTCCATCTTATCCTGATGATGGTCTGTGAAGTAGCCCTCCGTGTTTTAGGCCTAGACGCACGATTCCTAAAGGGAATGCGGATAGTGAACAAGAAAAGAAGAAGAATAAAATAGAAAGATTGATAATACAGAGGAAGGGTATAAGGTAAGAATAGGAATAAAAGGCATTGAAGAAATATAATGACAAACAGACAAGAAAAGTAGACAAGAAAATAATAGGTTAAAAAGTTACAGAAGCTGAAAAATAGAAAAAAGCAGATAGAAAGAAGAAGCATCGCAAATTGGAAATATGAAGGAAGAAAAATAGATGAAAAAGGAAAGAAGATTTGATATAGTCACAGATAGGAAGATGGATTATAAATGGAAAGGAATGTTGTAAATATAGAAAGAGAAGGCCTTGAAGAAAGGAGATAAGACAGATATAGATAACCAAGTATAGGAATAAGAAATGCAAGTTATAGGACATCGTATGGAAATAAAAAGCATAACAATACAGTGCATGTCAAATGATGGCATATCAGAAATAAAAATAATAGGAAATAAAAAAGAAGGATGGGGCATAAGAAAAGAAGGAAACACAAATGAGACGAAGTAGTTGTATGATTGATAAAGTAACTTAATAGAAGGTATTATAAGTAAAACGCCAAATGTAGAAACTTCATTGACAACGTTTCGTCTAACAGACTTCTTCAGGTTACTACTGAAAATTGGCTAAACCGTAAACTGTACCCACCCGCTTATTAATGATTTGAAATTGATAAACCTCCCCACTCCTTATTAGGACCCCCCTCCGTTTATTAATGTCAAGGAATTTTCCCAGTACTCAAAATGTAAATGATATCTGAAAACATTTGAATAAGTTTCCGTGCATCATTTACCCTGAAACAGTTGCTAATTGGTCAAGTAGTACGATTTTAGTCCTATGGTGTGTCATCCTTATTTAAAACTTTCACGAAAATGAGACTGGAGATCAGACCGCCCCGTTTATTTGGATCCCACCGTTTATTAACTTTAGACCGTAATGATGACCCCCCGTTTATTAAGCCCCCCCCCCCGTTTATTCGGCACTCCAGAATACTTCCTTTTCTTCATTTAGAGGTATGCGCACCACAGAGTATTCTTCCTATTGAAATCAAACGAACGAACATCGATTGTTTAGATGGCATCTCGCCAGACACTGGTTACAGAAATTGCTTGGACTGAAGTAAGAAAACTTCTAGTCAAGAATTTCAAAGTAAGAGGACTGACATACTCCGTAAAAAATAACACGCATGTTCGTGACACATTTTGTGTTAATCAGGTTATTGCAATGCGCGCAAAAAAGCGTAATAATGCGTGTCTTTTAAGCCACTGCTTCGTGTAAGACGCAGTACGGGACAGAACGTATTACGATCAGTACATCAGAGACGTTGCTGTTGGTATATTTTGTTCAACTGTAATTACGAAATCTACATACAACTGAAAAATAAATAACTTTTGAACACCTATTTTCACATTGTCTTCTTAAGTTACTTGCTAATCTTACATCTTCCGATCGCATCTTATAGACCTAGAAATGTTAATTCCTGACCTTGGTTAAGTGGATATCGTGGAACTATCTCCAATAAACAGTGAAACTTGCTAACTGATAAATAAAAAGCGGGGAGGGGGGTAAAGGGAAACGCCCCTCCATTTAGCTTACGCTACCTGGCAGAGGAACAAGCCACGAGGCAGGGTCTACCTTCCCGCCTCTCGCAGATTTTAGACGGAATGGATTATCAATGAGAACAGACACTACATCGATCCGTTGTAAAGGAGATTGGCTATCGGATTACTTGTTTGCAAGAGGCATCGTGACACAAACAAACAATAGCGATAGCAAAATGATGGCCGGAATGCTAAAATTTGGTAGCCGGGAAAAATGACTTAGATAAATAGATAATAGCAAGCTGCAGTTTATCGAGATTACTGGAAAGAAATATTTCCTGACTACAATCAAATACTTTCAACGACTGTCTTCACACTAATTTTTCAAGTAAAGTCCTTTCAAGAGAAGTGGGTCTGATTTTGGAACTCCCCCCCCCCCAATAAACAGTTCAACCACTAAACAAGCTACCTGATAAATATGGGGTAGCCGGGGCGTCCAAGGGCAGCGCTCCATAATTTAACTTCCACTAAAGGCATTTAAACTAGGATCAAACAACATTTTCTAATCCTGAAGAAGGGCGGCACACATGCATCGTGTTGTACAAATGATAGTCGAAAACTACCTGCACTCTACTGTAAAATTGCTAAGCAACTCGAGGCCTGACCCCGAAAATGGAGTTGCTTATAAAAAAAAAACGTGTAGGGAAGCGATATCCCTCCGTCATAAGGATTTAATATGAGAGGTTCTAGGCGTAGAATACTATGACAAGCCCCTTGATAACTACACGAGATCCAGGCCAAAGAATAATGACCCAGAATGTTTGCAGAACCTTAAGTTATTACTGCATCCTTTTAATATACAAGTGTGAAGTGGACACAGCTCATCTTATCCAAGCAAGGAGTTGCGGTACAGGAACAGTGGTAATGTCTTTTAATCAGTACCGGAACTGCTACGCTTGTTATTTTTACAAATGCCACGTTTTTCTACCATGTAGCTGAATTTATTGTAGTTGTCGTTACGCAGGTAGACTCCTTGAGTCATTTATGTTATATCAGCACTGCTTCTCTGAGAATTGTACGCTGCCAACTTGTTTAATTAACCCTTTAAACATCTGTGAAAGCCACCCCAGCACTCCTGTCCCAGAGGTCTGGTTAATTTACGTATAATTACAGGGTCACCTACCTCCGTAGTATAGTTGATAGAGCGTTAGCACGTGTGGTTTTTATATCGCTTCAAAGTCCCAGTTGGAGTTATATATCATTACGGCCCATAGTACTTTAATCATTCAATTTGTTTGCGTTTTAGTTTTCAAAGTGTTTTGAGAGTGGATCCGGGCAACAGGTACGTTTTTGTTTCAGCATTTAAAGTTCCCTTTGTTCATGGCTCTGAAGCTCTATTAACTAGCCACTTAATATGGTTACTAACCCTTTGATATTCCCATGGTAAATTTGGCAGGGCAAATGTTTTGGGTAAGTAGCTCCTGTTTTTTATCAGCTTTTACTTTTTGTAGCAGTTGTCATACTTTTGTTTGTTTTTGTTTGTGTCCATCTACTTGATACCACAGTTTTGGCCCACTTTTATTTACCTTTGCGTTAGCGGGAGGTTGCCCAACAAATATTGCCGATGTAGGTCATTAGTTTCGTACAGATAGAGCTACGACTTTATCTTACATTGGCCTGAAATGAGGCAAAGTTGCTAGTTGCATGAAGTTGCAGGAAGGTGTATGAAGTTACATCTAATAAAACTTCGAGAGACTATTTAATCTAGCTCATACACTGTCATGATCGGTCTGACCTGAGGTCAACAGTTTCCGTAAAAGCTAAAGGGGTTAGACTAGTGGTTCCAAGCAACTTTTGGCAATGCCCCACCTAGATATTTCTAAAATCAAGATCCCCCCTCACGATATTTAAATTTTATTATTCAAATGTTTACATGTATTCACATTAAGGAAGCTTGAAAGACAATTAACTTGGTATCTCTTTTGGGTCGTCCTCCAGGCATATCTTATACTAATGAAAAATATTGTCTGATCATTGTAATACAAACATGTATCTTTTTTGCTCTTTAAAGGCATTTGAGTGTGACGCCATTCACATGCATTTTTTCAAAATTAAGGCTCTAAAGTATAGTCAACCGAAGCATACACGTCCTGCCCATGACCCATCCAAATATTGCCATGCCCCACCGGTGGCTATTCTATGGAAAGATCATGTATGTTTAGTTATCTGTTTTTCCGATCCTTAATAAGCGCCCAGTCCGAGATAAGCTGATCGAAGACACAGACGGCACATGCCAATGCTGTTGCTCATACTAGAAAGCCGTATTTTATGCTTTTGATATTTCCGTTGTTAGTATGATAATTTGTAAGCATTTTACACAGGTTCAGAGAGTTCCCTTTCCAGCGACTAGAGTTACAGAGATTAGGAACAGCTACGAACTTCGGGCCAATGTGGTCTATGACGTGAAGTACATTTGAGACCTGGAATTTACTTTCATTGCGTTGTAAGAGCAGCTGATGCCGATAGCTGTCCAACTGCAGAGGACTCTGGGAAGCGTTAGGGATGGGCGTTGTGGTGGAGGAAATGATTGCACATTTGCCCCATGCTTTTGTTTTCTCAAAAGAGTGGCGAAAGTTTTAAGGTTGGTTTATAGCTCTGTTGTGTAGCGTGATGTTGCCGTATACAGCAATATACCAAATGCGATATACGACACCGAGTGAAAACTCTCCACTAGTTGTTTATAGATTTGACATACATAGTATCTCTTCCTATTCTCTTCAGATAGAATTGGTAGTTAATTACAGAAGTCACAGGGCTAAAAATCTCCATCTGACACAGACATTAATGTTTCCACCAGTAGAAGGTTATTTGTTTCAACTCCCATCGTAATCAAGTTAACTTTACGGTAATGTAATGAATACATAAAACATCGCCATTATGAACTAGAGTTTTCACATCCGACATGTCGTTCGCTTAGCAAGCAAGAGAAGTTGTAAAAGTGTTTAGAAATTGTAAGGAAGAGTCCGCAGTTCAAGGGGTGAGATGTCTAAAACTAGCAGCAATAGTACGGTTCAGCATCCATGCCTTGAATAAATGCACATAAGCAAAAGACAGCGAAACTGACTCATGGTTTCTTCGATATATTTAAGTCCATCGCGGTCACAAACAAAGATTGGACGCGTCATACATCTTCTTAGTTGTAAGCATCCAACTGTAAACAAAGGGCACCAAGGAATTATAAAAGATTGTGGCTTTAGTGCAGTTTCAGTGGCCTAAAACGGAACAATTTGTATGATATAGTTTCTGTCTTGTCTAATAAATGTTTCAGTCATTATAAAGATGCTATAGTCGTTTCAGATATGATATTTAAGAGCTATTCGATAATTTATGAATCAGAAATGGGGCAGCACGATAATTATGGATCGTAATTATTTTGTTTAACGAGGTTAGCTTCGTTTGTATTCTTCTTACCACCATGATTGATAGGCCGGTAGAAAAACCGAGAAAAATGACCTTACCTCGAATAAATTGCAAACGTTTGTATCGTTAGAATGGAATTTTTTTGTAGATTACCATAGTAAAACACCAAGGAAAAAACTTTTGGGGAAAAACAGTTACAGTGCTTTTAGTAAATCAATTTTTCCTTACCAATTTCTACTTTCTACATATTCGAATGTTCGAAAACCTTCAGAATTGATGCTCCGAATATTTCTAAATTTAGCTAAGTACAACAAAATTTTTTCTTTCTTTCAACTAAAAAACAATTAATCTTTGCCAATTAAATCAACTCTCTGAATAAGCAACTTACAGAAAGATTATAGGTTACGTGACTGATGTGCATAACCCGTATATGACTTCGCAACGCAAGGCTGTAATTTTCCGGGCAGCATAAGTAGCGAAGGCAAAAAATCACTACCAACAGCTTGTTGTGGAAGATGTGAGACAGTTGGAACTCGATGACACTGACACAACTTACAGAAAAATCTTAGTACAATGTACCTACTCCACAAGGGGTGAAGATTTATCAGAAGAATAATTTCAGTGGGTCAACAAGTTAAGTGGCTGCGCCTCCAAAATAGATTTTACCTGCCATATCACAAATGGAAAGTATGATGTTACTATATTATACAGATCAGCGTCTACCAGATAACCTTTTGGAAGTAGTCACCGGCTGACTATGAGAGACCATGGCGACGACTACATATTTACTACCTCATTGTCAGTCGCACTCTTCCTCGTCTGTATCTTCTTCATTTTTCTTTTAGGTCCTTATTTTTATCGGGTTTTGTTTGGTTTGGGGATGGGGTGGGGGTGGTGGGATCCTTTTAAAGAAGGCTCTCTCCATAGGGTTTCCCTTGCGCCATTTTCGGTCTTTAAACATCTCAGTACGTTACACATTCCTTTGTCTCCTTCCAACGTACATGAGTACGTTTGGGGAGTAGTCATGCGTAGAATCTATTTTGATATCCAACACTAAAGGAAACCGAATGGCTTGCAGTACGATACATAAAGGAATTCCACTGCAAAATAACCTGGGGCGGAAACGTCGTGCCCTCTATGTTATGATGCCCTCTACACAAGGTGAAGATTACCTTTCCAACTGCTCTAATTTTGTAGCTTCGCTATCTTTTCTGATTTGCTAATGAATCGTGTTTTCCCCTTCGTTATCGCAACAGAGCTTTTCCAAAAGTTGTTTCGTCAAGACTTACTGGTCGCATCATTATTCCGTAATTTTCTTTTGGCGGAAAGAGTCATGAGATCCTACAATTGTACACCAGTCTCAAGCCCAAAGCTGCCACCAACATATCACCATCCAATGTGGTAAGCAAAGTGATTCAAATATTAAGTTTCGTTTTAACCTTTCTTTTGTTACTTCGTGCACTTTGATACTGCCTGTGAAACAGTATTTGATCGTAACGCATAATTCATCCATACTACCCGAACATTTTTTCGGGGCAGGGGGTTGGTTCAAGCTCACAGTGGAGGTATTTTCTTCCTGTTTTTGTGTAACATTTTCCTTCACTGTAGGCCCAGACCCGGCGCCACCTGCTCATTTGTGCCTCTGAACACCTAGGGATCTCTCCCCGTACTGGAAATAAAGTTGTCAGTCAGGGCTCGAGTATACAGTATCACTTGAAGTCAACCGGACATCAAGGTTGGCTTGACCACTTTCAAATTGTTTCTGCTACAATTCTAAGCAGTGAATTGCTTATTCATGAGACGTTAGTTATTAACGATGTCAGTCCATTAATGAACAATAATGTATCATCAGCCCCTTTAAATTTGTTTCAATATCTGTTTGTCCCTTGTTAGCTGTTACCACTTTCCTACTGTTCCTTTGTCATTGCGTATGTTTACGTCTGTGTAGTGTTAACTTAAGATCATTTTTCTCTTCATTGTACAGATCGTACAGACGATACTTCCACTTAGTAGCATACAATTTATATTAACTCTGAAGATGTCAACAGTTCTGTTTGACGAAACGTTAATTTAGTTTTTAATAAAAAGGAAAAAGAAAATCAATTGTCTCTGTCGTTAAAGATACTTAGCCTGGCTGTAATTTTTTAAGCAGATCGCGTTTTCCGCCTAGCATTACTTGCTACAGTTATAGAAAAGGTACTGTTGTGGGAATGGTACCGTTGCCGTGACAGAAGGGGATTATTCATCAGGCTCCTTGTCAGTCCCTAATGGAAGACTAGGAAACAGCTCAACAAGGGCCAACGGCAATTAGTTAAAGTAGTGTTGATGTGCACAGCCACAAGGTAGATGCCTCAAAGTAAGATTGCACAAGGAAGAGAAACAAGCTTTTACTGCCAAGTCTATGTGGAAAAGAAGTTGCAGTAAAAGCATGAAAACAAATAAAGTAACTGAAAGGAATGGATCCTTGGAAAATTTCAAAGTAAAATGATTTCTTTCTGTTAAAAATAGTTCTCTAGTCCTTCTTGAAAGTTTTGAATAATATAATGTCAACTCCGTGAGAAAGTTGTAAATGAATTCAAAGTTTAAGGTTTCCGTTTTTTGCAAGTAATTCCGTCACGCTTACGGCAGACGCTTTCAGTGGAACATAACTGAGCGGATTCACAATCGATAACCTTGAAAAGTGTTCATATTCAAAGAAGAGACAAAAGGTGTTAGTTGGAATCATCACAAGACGAATATGGGGATAAGATGCAACGTTTGCACGCAGAGAACAGATGTATATTATTGCTACGGATATTATAGACTAGCGGTATAGAAAATTAAACACTTTCTTAAAGTTCTAAAACAGAAGAACTGTGAGTCCCTCGTGTTATTTCACACGTGCAAAGGTTTTTTTGGTCACGAGCCCGGGGAACACGACTACCTTAGGAGGGTGAACAGTTATTACATAGCTCTAAAGCAGTAGGCAGTGGAAGGTGTCAACGATTGTTGAAGTAGCTCTTGTAAACATAATTGCATATTAGAATGTACACCTTCTATTTTTGTTAAGCATTTCCATCGATGAAAGTTTATTGTCTTCGATGGTGACAAAGGTTTTCTTGCATCATCACCGGTCAGTATGAGATCTCAAAAATCGAAAAGGTGCATATGTAGCTTTGAAGGCAGTAATGCAGGTAGGTTTTAAGCAGGGTCGGCCAAACCGCGGCTCCTTATGCCTTGACTAATAATTAACATTTATTTAAGTACTGCAGAACAGGACTTTTATTGAAAAATTTCATTAAAGTTGGGTGTGTCCCAGAACGAATTCGGCAATCAATATCTGGCCCATAAAGCAAAAAAGGTTGACCACTCTTTGTTTGAAGGAAGACTCGCTTATGCAGCAGTTCGGACTAACAGACAAAATCCTCTGTAAATGAGGTGAAAATCATCTCTTTTACTGAACGAAGTCATCAGTTTATCTTGGCTCCACTGTATACATGATAGTTTCTACTATAGCGCACCTGGTGTTAGATCGCCTATTTGACTCACATTACGATCAAGAACCATATCCCTAAACCTAAAATATAGAAAAGCACGTCACGCACCATTAATACAATTTAATTTGTGCACTTGATAATCTGTGTTTAGCTCGGATCTATTTTAGTCGGGTTTAGGCACCATGCATTTGTTCTGTCCAGACAGAGATGGCTCGGGAGCAGGAAGGGGGTCGGTAATGTAAACGGAGTTTTTGGGATAGGAAAGATTCGATATTTACGTCATTATTTTTTACACATAAGATCTAATCGTATATCTTTTCAGTAATGTATCTTTGCTTGCAGACGAAATATAATAATAACAATAAAATTTTTTTTTTTCAAACTTCAATCTATTCATGTCTTAATTAGCATACAATCCCAGTAATCACTTACAATAAGGCTTACTGGAATGGGTATGATATACACCTCTAATAATAACAAAAATAATGATAATAATAATAATTCAAAAATAGTCAAATAATAATAACAACAACAAAAAATTCAGTGCCTCTAAAAATCGTAACTACCCTTAGGTCTCAGAAAGAGACCCGGTTACTTACTAAGAGAAAATGCAGAAACTTAGGAAACTTCGATATATAATATTAATAATAATAATGATAATAATAATAATAATAAAATAAAGATAAAGAAATAGAAGACAAATAAATAACAGCCTCTTCATAACTTATTTATTGATCTAATCCTTCGGTGATTTTTTTCTATATTTTCATATGTTTCATATTTAACAATTATCTATTTTTTCTCATATATTCATTAATTTATATTATAGTTTCCTCACTGATACTTTGATGCCGATATATTATTTCAAGTATTGGTGAGCTTAACCTGAAATTGACGATGTTGTTGACTCGGCCATCATAAGACGTTCTTGAAAACTGTAGTGTTGAAGCCTGGTAACTAGTTAATAGCATGATCCATAGTAATAATTGTGTATAAATATTCGTAACAACTCTTCTGTGATTAGAATCCACGTTCTCACGACCTGTATAAATCTCAAATCTGATTAGATTAGTAATCATACTTTTGGTGTGGTTCTGCTTATAACCATACTTTACAAAAACTTGCAAGTTTTGAATAATAAGAGAATAAAAATGATACTAATAAAAATGAGTATTTTTTATACTTTTTTTTGTTCCCTTTTTAATTTTTTTAATATCCTCTAATGGCAAATTGAGGAGTGACATATGCTAGAGGTGAGATGAGAATGAAAATAGGGAGCACTTTGTGATTCATATATGGTTTGCAACGTTTTGTCTACATTGACTGTGATGTTTGAAAGTATAATAAAAGCGCAGATCTGCATCTCTGCTGTTATTTTTTCTTCTAAGGCAAAGAAAGGGGTCATCAAAACCTTTAATCTTTCAACTGGCAGGCGGGATGAGGGTGGTGGAGGGGTGGCAGAGCGGCCGGGTGGGGCGGGGGAGGGGGGGGGAGGGAGGGGGGGAGGAGGGGGGGTGGTGGGGGGGGGGGGGGAGGGGGCGGGGGGGGGGGGGTGTTAGGGAAGCAATTTAAGTAAAACTTACTGGCAGATTAAAGCTTCTTCAACAGAAGCTACATTTATAAAAAAATGTTTCCATTTTAGAAAATTGAGGAAGCAAATAGGAAACGTCGATGCAAATGGGATTTTAACTTGTAAACATTTCGAGGAGACACTAGAGGTTGAAGTTCGGTATAACGCAAACTATGTTAGTAAATATGTCTCTTCTGCAATATAGAGATCGTAGAAAACGGTGGAGAACAGAAGAGTATTGTTAACAAAATCGTAAAATCGATTTTGGACTTTGTCTATGCAACGGAGAGTACTCAGTGCGGTGTACTCAGTGCTGTGTCTCAGCTGTTGCAGTAATTCTCCATGTTGGGAAGTAATTGACTTCCTTAAATATAACGGACTGTTTCAGGAGTAAGGTACATTTTTGGAGCTGTAGAGTGAATCAATATATTAGTACTTTTAGCAATAAATTATGTATAAGTGTTCTATTTCGGCTCTGGAGTGAAAGCCGGTCAAAGGAGCTTTTCTGTATCAAAGAAGTCGGGTTTTTTAAGATTAGAGCTATTCATTCGCGTAATTCAACGTGGGATCTGAACGTTGGTGGCGAGAGGAGAGAAGCTTGGGCTAAGAGGTGATAAAGTAACAAGGCACATGTTTCCACATCGCAATAGATATATCAGATCAGATGATACAGAATCAGAAAAGCATGGATCACAGACTTTTTTTAGCGTAGTAATAGTCAGATGTCATGACTTCAGTATGTAACTGAGAGATTCATTCATATCAATCAAAAAGAGAATTGAGCTCAAAAGTGAACATTTGAGAGCACTAGTTTTGATGCTGCTTCGATCACACCTTTACCTATTTACAACTACTGTCATAGTTTGTACTGTGGCCCTGGATATGACGATACATTCAATCCGATGGTGACGCTTCACTTCCCCTGTTCTGACGTTTGGGAGAAATTTAGGTACCCCGACATAAAGTTATAAAATTTTAAGAATCAATAAAGGCTATTAAAGTTTAATAAATTTCAACAGATAGAGGCTCTAAATGTGATAAATATAAGTAAAAGTACAAGTAGAATGAAAAAAGGAAATAGTACAACAAAAGCAGAAAATTTAAAACGTTAACTTCCGATAGTTTTAAAACGGAGATAAGGCAATAAGTATCCAATGATCAAAATTTGTAAGCGGGACACCATCTTCGAGAACGCGATAATTACACTACTGATGGAACTGAAATGAAGGCATGAAGAATCACAAAAGAAACAAATGTGATAGAGGTCAATAAGACAAGTCTGTATCAATGTTACAAAAGGCACAAAGCATGATTACTTATTACTTAGAATATGACTACTTACTAATGAAAGAAAAGAAGAAGAAGACGACGACGACTTATATTATGATCTCTACAGCATTCTTCAACTGGGTTCCACATGGACCTCATGAGTTCATATCTTAGTATTCAAGAGTGCACAATTCGCAAGGGTACAAAGAGGGATTTTATGCGCGATTAACAAAGGATCTATCGCAGTTTATATACCTTTGGGAGCAGAGAAGTGTGCTCCTAATGTAACTTGGCTTTGGCGTTTGTATTGATCTTTGTATGAGAGAGACTTTGCAACACCAAATCTTTGCTGTCTGGGCGGTTTCCTTTAGGTTATAGCCTTGGATTGCATTCTGAAAGATCTAAAAGACTATATCATGGCGTAAGCAAGTTTACTGACATTCTATTTAAAACCAGGTATGAATTGCAGCTTCTTTCAAAGAATCCAAAATACCTCGGAATATTAAAAGCTTGACAGAAGGATCAGGGGTGCTTTGTACCCAGATAATGTAAGTGGGGGTAAACTGCTAATTGAAGGTAAGATAACGCTATATACAATCATAAACAGTAAAAGATCAAATTGCAAAAAATAGAAGGTCGTTAGTAAAAGCAAATTTAAGGATAAATTACAGAGATAAAAAATGAAATGATAACACATAAAAAACTAACATGCTAAAGTCAGGGAAGAAATAAAAAGATCAAACACTCGTTATTAAAATGATGAGTTTAAAGTTACGATAGACTACGGAGGAGGAGCGTGCGTAGCTGTGTTGGCCTCAGGCGGCTTGGTGCTGCAGTGAGTTATTAGTAGTAGTAGTAGTAGAACATAGAAGTGATTGAAATAAGAGGAACGCCTTCAAAACCAGGTACAAATGGAGAAGATATGCATTTGGAATAATTTCAACTCAGGATGAATATCAACGTCAAATGGGGGAGGCCTCTGCAGGGTTAGGTTTGGGTCTAATAGTATATGCCACAGAAGGTGCAGAAAAAAGCAAAGAAATAATGACATGCAAATGAGAGCAGTTCTCCAGAGATCACGAGAGAAGGGGATCAAGTTCAACAGAGACAAATGCACATTCAATGCAAAAGTTATACAATACTTTGGGCATGTGCTTTTCACCAAGGGTTTAATATTCGATCCCAGTAAAACCACAGTAATTGCTAAAATGTCTAAGCCAAACACAAAGATGAGCTCAAAACATTGCTTGGAATGTTTATCTATCTTTCTAGATACATAACAAACTCATCCATTTTGAACCAACTTCTGAAAGAGCTTGGAAAAACGACGGAATTTACCTGGAAGAGGGTACACTGTGATGCCTCTCATACCATTTTCAAATCCTTGTGTGAACAACTTTCATATTTCGATACAAATTGCCCAGAAGTTGAGATCGCTGTCGATGCATCCCACCACGGCCTAAGAACCAAGCTACTGGTGAAATACGAAATGTTAGCTTTTGGTTCGCGATCTTTAAACGACAGTGAACAAAGATACTCTCAAATAGAGAAAGAACTACTAGGTATGGAATTTGCAGGCCAACATTTTCACCACTATATATTTGGAAGAAAAATCTCGGTGAATTGGAGACCAATGATGCTTGCCAACCAGCTGTACGAAATGAGATTTATATACAGAGCTGAACCAGAAATCCCGTGGCTGACGCCCTTTTATGGTTGCATATGACAGACACAGACCCAGAAGAAGAACTAAAGGCAGAACAACACGTGCATAACATTGTCAACGGCATCTTCATAAAAGACCAGATGGTGCGAAGCACAGCAAATAGTTCAAAATATGATAAAGAGATGAAAATTCTAGCCGAAACAATAGAAAAAAGGATCATATTCTGAGGTCTTTACTGTTCTACCTTAAGAAATATCGCTATCGGTCAATACTATACGTGAAGAAAATATATGAATTATATGCTTTTTGCTCCAAAATGAGACATTTCTGTGCCGCATAAACGGTAGCTAACCAATAGAAACTAAGTTTATTTTCAGATTCAGCCCCCCCAAATTAGCTGAAAAAGATGTTAAGACTCTCGACACCATTTCAAATTTTTTGTTGTTGTTGACCAGTGTTATTATTGGTTTAACTTTGCAGGAGCAGCAGTTTTAATAGCAGTGAATATAGGGCATTTAGGGCGTGTCTTGTGAGCAATCCTGTTGTCAGATGTGTTACTTTTAACACCGTAACTGCTTAGAGTTCCTTGAATCAAGTGCAAAGGACAATGTCAGAATGAACTAACATTATCACCTCTTTGGACTAAACATACTTGTTACCATTATGGTGCATAAAATTTGGGCATCTAAGCCAGACCTGACTTGATATAGGGGAGTTGGTGCAGTTTTCTTCAACAATCGATCGATCGTTAAGTTTTAACTGTCCAATCTCTTTACGTTTGCAGAAACTCAAGCAAATATTCGCAAGATCCTTATAATTTTGTCCACTGTTTCAATATCTGGGGACGAACTGAGAGAATTTTTGCAGCTTTTCAAAACAGAAAATGCTGCCTCTGTAAGTATATCATTAAACGTGCTGGTGGTAATGATTATCGTAATGATAGAATAATGGTGATTATAAGTAATGGTACTATTATGGTCATAACTAACATTATCATGTCGTTTATGATGGGATTTTTTTACATAATCACTGTCATGATCATTAACATTGTCATCATAATCAGTATTGTGGATGTCATAGTCGTTTTCTCTTTTGCGTTTTCCTGTCTTTCTGTCTCTCTTCCTACTCCCCTCTCCTTCTGCTCCTCCTCATTGTGATCATCATTGTCATTATCTCCATCATTGCCATCATCTTCATCATCACCACCATCATTATCATCATCGTTTTGTTTTTAAGATTCACGATCATCATCATCATCATCATCATCATCATCATCATCATCATCATCATCATCATCATCATCATCATCATCATCCATTCATAAGTGTAACAAGGCAGAAAAATGTGTCGACTCACAGACTTTCAAGGTATTTCTCCATGGTCAAGCGGACTCGGATTATGGAATCGCAAACTAATCAAAATAGGATATGAAGTGCACAGAGTTGAGCCTTTTCTGTTCTTTCCCAGTACATGTTACAGGAGTCACAAAGCTAACGGCCACCTGGCAAAAGACTGTAAGAACGCTATGATTTGTGCTAAATGTGCCCAGCTGGGGCATAGGAGCTCACGCGATTCTCCGTATGAAATTGACCTTAGCTGTGTCTCTTGCAAGTCGAATAGGCATAACTACAATTCACTTCGCAGCTCTGAAAATAACAAATTGCTGTCCGAGAAAACCCGTAACAGTGTAGCTAGCTCTGTAAGAAATGGATAGTAATGAGAGCATTTCAACTGTATAGCAGTATTTCACCGGAAGAACCGAGGTCGCCCCCATGGAGGCCTCACAGTGCTAAGGAAGTATCAACCTTAAACCATAGAAGCTAGTGAACGCTTTGTCGCCGTAGTTTTTAATGATCTTGCTGTCATAAATGTCAACTTACCAACTAACTATGGTGACCAAGTCTCTGAGGCCCATTTCATCTTCCCTTGTCTGAGGCTAGTTTGCTATGAAAACCTTCCGTTCTTTTCATAGATGTATTATCACGGATGACTTCAACTGTGATTTGACCCGTTCTGAATGTCCGCGTTCTAAAATTATTATAAGTATGCTGCCCCCCTCATTCTCATAACGTAGAAAGAACAAGGACTTTACATATGTATCACAAGCTAGCATTACGTCAAAACCGGACCATGTACTGTATTCATGCAGCCCAGTCCGATGTGTGACAGTAATGGAAGTCAAGCCACCAGCGACCATCTCTCTATATGGGTCTCGATACCCGTCGTGGGGGCCAAAGCTGACAACTCTCAACCCAATTAGTTCTTTAAGAAGATGGTGGAGTAACCTAAACGTACAGGAATTTTATGAGCCTTGCAACCGTATCCTAGTGAAATTGAAGGTTCCATACCATCTGCTACAGCCAAGTATCAACCTAAGTAAAAATGAGTTAAGGTTACAACTAAACCTATACTGGATCGAAGCCAGTTCGTCCTCGATCCGTGTCGCGCCGCCCACTGCCAGGCGGTAGATGGTGCTGAGTGCCGTCACTCCGAGCAGTACGTATCCGAAGAGGATGGCCGCATAGCTCCACGACTGCGGTACCCCCAGCGATGTGAATGCGACATCGCCCGCGGCGAATTCCATCCCGCCCTCGAAGATCCCGAAACCGAGATAGACGTAGGCGACCGTCGCGCAGGCGACGAAGATCAGCACCTGAATGGGAATCGCTATTGATCGCGACAGACGCGACGGCAAAAGCGTGACGAACAGTTCCACGCCGATGTGGCGACCGTGCTGCGCCGCCATGACGGCGCCGGCCATGATAAACCACGGGAACACCAACTGGACCACCTCCACCGACCAGTTGAGGCTGGCGTCAGTGGTGTAGCGCAGCACGGCGTTGGCGAAGGTGGGCAGCAGCATGGCGACAAATGTCAGCCACAGGATCGCCGCACTGAACACCCGCACGACGTTGTCGATCAGGGTCACCATGGGACCGAGCGGTCCCATGGTTTTCGGTGAGCGCAGGATTTCCCCGAGCATTGGATCAGACCTTTGCTGTCAGCTGCCCGACGCGGAGCCGGCGGCCTGCTTGATCTTGGGAACGATCTCGCCGATCTGCTGTTCCCACTTGTCGTAAACGCCGGCGGTCGCGGCCTTGAAGGCGGCCGAATCGACGTCGTTGAGCTTCGCGCCCGCCTCGATCAGCGTTTGCTCCAGTTGAACGTCGTTGATCAGGAAATAGCCGCGGTTGTACCAGGTTGCCGCCTGCATCGCTTCGCGGATGGCCTGCTGGTCTTGCGGCGAAACCTTCTTCCACCAGCGGGCCGAAGCCAGCACCGGAGTCATCTCATACTTGTGGTTGGATTTCGCGATATACGGCGTCAACTCGTGCAGTTTCGACGAGTAGATGTTCGCCAGCGGATTTTCCTGGCCCTCAAAGACACCGCTCTGCAGCGCTGCCGGGAGTTCGGAGAAGGCCAGCGGGGCCGGATTGGCGCCCAATGCCTCGAAGGCATCGATGGTGACCTGGCTCTGCGGGGTGCGAATCTTCATCCCCTTGATGTCTTCACATATTTCCATCTGGCAGGAAATTACTTAGTGAGGCTTTTAATCGTAACGGAAAAAACGAGGGGACCTAGGAGATAACCTTGGGGTACTCCATTGTGGACCAGGAGGGACTTGAATAATGATTCTGATATTTGACTACTGTGATCTACTTGGCAAGAAGGAGGCAACACATTTAGCAATGACAGAATCAATATTGAATGCAGTGACAACAACTAATATATTCTGGTTAACAAGGTCAAATGCTTTTTGAAGGTCGCTGGAAATTAAATTTAGCCAGCAATTAGGTTTTTCGAGAATTTTCCAAATTGAGTCGATAAGAAAAAGAAGGTAATGGAGAGGAGAATTTCCAAATTGAGTCGGTAAGAAAAAGAAGGTAATGGAAAGGTAGAAAGGATTTGAAGATCTTTTTAATAGTCTGTTTTTTGTCATTTAGTGCTTATATAACTCCTTGGTCTTTCCCTCCATCACAAAGAGGCGTGGCTGGTTTTGTTTTAATGTGCAGTGGCAATACTGGCTTCCTTCCACATCACTACCACAATTTAAGCAGGTAAAAAGCTCAGTTTGGCATCCTGTCAGAGAATAATTATTGTTCCTGACAAAAAAGAAGAAAATGTGTTCTGCTATAAGTGTGAGTTTTCTATACCTGCAATAAGATGATGATCTGCTGACAACAGATATATTAAGGCATTGATTTTGGATTCTGTCTGTTCTCCTGATCTGGAAACGTAATCTACGTTTGCTCTTTTGTTTTTACTGGGCTTTTTTAATTAAATTTTTTCATGCAAATTCCATTTCAACTTCTCTAATAAAGCGGTGCATACAAGTTTAATAATTTTAATGCGAAGCTGTAGAGGTTTTTGAAAAGAACCACTTAACTTATAAGTATTTTCCTGATTAATTTCAAAAAGACAGTTTTGTCGTTTTATTTGTCTCTTCTAAATTTTGTTACCATCAATTTTATACTGGGAAATACCTGAACAGTTGAATACTTAGTTTTAATGGGTTATTTAAATCTTTTAATATTAAGTTATTCTAAATTTTGTTTAGGAAACTATCTCGTGTATCTCTATTTTTTAATACAAAGTGCCTCTCTAAAAGAAAAGGTGATGGCGGAAAGGCGTCGGCAAACAGCGGCAATACTCCGGAGTCAGGCTCCTGCCCGTCGGCAAACCGTATCCAACCGGAAACCAGCGCGGCCCCGGCTTGCCCGGCTGATGCCTGTTGCGGATGCAGTTGAATATGCAGGCGTTCAAGCAACGGCAACGCCACACCCTGCGCTTCCCCGGAACGGGTGACACACTGATCCGGCGGCGGCAACTGCGGCGGCTGTTGGGTAAACTGCTCATCCACACCAACCACGTCGTCCAGATTGCCGAAACCAGCCAGCACCACAATACGTTCCTTGCCTTCCTGCAGTAGCGTACCCCGGGCGGTACTCATTGAGCGGCCGGTGCGTACAACCTCGATCCGCACCTCACAAGGTGCGTCGGCCAGACCCGGGCGCAGGAAGTGTGTGGTCAGGGTCAGCGGGTCTGCATGCGGTAACACCGCACGCAACACCTGAATGACAATGCTCACCATATAACCACCGTTGGGGTTATCACCGATATTCCACTGGCCGTGCACAAAACCTTGCCAACAATTATTATCTGTTTGAGTAACAGCAGTTTCACTGTCGAAAAATGTCATTGTGCAAGCTGCCTCCGGTTACCATTCATGCTCGTTGCCCTCCCAGGTGAAGAAACGGCCGCTGTGCTCCGCCCGCAGCTGCCCTGCCAGGGTGATCAGACCCGCTGCACTTTCCGCAACGGAAATGTCCGCCTGCGCACCCCCCATGTCTGTGCGCACCCAGCCTGGATGCACCGGGCATACCACAACGCCTTCACCGGCTAATTCCAGCGACAGCACCTGCATCACCTTGTTCACCGCTGCTTTGCTGGAGCGATACGCAAACGACCCCTTGCTTTGCCTGCTCAGCGCACCCATCTGGCTGGACAACGTTATGATTCGGGGCTTTGTGGACAAGCGCAAGTTCGGCAGCACAGCGACGCTGAGGCGCAGGGGCGCCATGCTGTTTACTGCAAAGGCTTCAGCCCACGCCTGGTAGTCCATGTCGTCAAAAGACTGCCGTTCACCACCCATGATGCCGGCATTGTTTATCAGCAGGTCAACACAACGCCCTGCCAGGCTTGCCTGAAATATCAAGTTGGAAAAATTAACTTTGTGGCTAATTTTTAGAATTAACTATATTAGATAAAACAATCTAGGAATTTTATGAGTCCTGGAATAGGATTAATGAAAAGAAGACTAGAAAAAGAAAAGGATGCGATAGCTCTTGCAGTATCAGGTATTGCAAAAAAATACAATGTATCTCCAGATATCATTGAAACTCTAGAAACAAAGTATCACGAGGATGCTGGAGATTGGTATGTAGCATTAGGTTGGAATGAGAAAAAGGCAATAATACAGATGGATTCAGTTCAAGGAACAATAACTGAGATTAAAGAAATTTAATTATCAAAGAATATTTCAAAATATTATGACTAATGCAATTGTTTTAGGAGGTTCAAGAGGTATAGGAAAAGCAATATCAGAATCACTAAAATCATTAGAAATTGATGTTTTTTCTGCATCAAAAAATGATATTGATACCTCAAATTTATCCAGTGTAAATGAATTTGTAAAAAACCACAATCAAACAGACATTTTAGTTCTAAATACAGGAGGACCTCCACCAAAACCATTTACAACAATCACAGAAGAAGATTGGAAATTATATCATAATCAATTATTCTTGGGATTTGTTATAATTTTACAAAATATCAAGATCAATGATGGAGGATATATTTTTCTGATTAGTTCAAGTGTAATAAAAGAACCAAACTCGAAATTAATAATTTCATCAGCTTATCGTGTAGCGTTTGCAGAAATATTCAAGGTGTTAAGCAAAGAATATGCTGAAAATCAAATTAGTTGTATCAATATTGCACCAGGGCCTATCAATACAGATAGGACCCAAGAATTAATAGAAAATGTTGAAGAATATAAAAAATCTCTACCCATGAAGAGACTTGGAGAGCCTGAAGAGATTGGAAATTTTGTAAAGTCAATTATTCAAAACAAAATAAAATATCTGTCAGGAGTTACAATAAACTTTGATGGTGCAAATTCAAATTTTGTATTTTAAATTAAAAAAGATGATCTCCTGCAACTGAACCGGATGAATGAAATTTGAAATAAAATCCCTGGACATACGGGGTATTGGATTTTATTGTTAACCAACCATCATCATTTAAACGAAATCAGGAATGACCACAACCAGAACTCTTAACGTGGTAGACATATACCATAATAGTTCCTGTATACCTTTTGTAAGAGAGTACTAGAAATGTATAAGGATAATGACAATAAATTGAAGTTAAAAAAAAAATTATTGGAAGGATTTTCAAGGACAGCAAATCTTTTTCTGATATGATTTAACATCTAGAAATTGAAAATGGAGATTATCTGATCAGGAAAATCATTAGTTGTGCAATACACACTAGTTATTACATCTTTTGTAGAAAGGATAAGGAATGGACTAATCCTGAGTTACTTTTTTGGTAAATAGAATTTTTATAATTTTATTTTTATTAATGTTAGCTTTATTAGTAGTGGCATTGTTGGGTTTTGTTTTTTGTTTGTTTTTTTGTGTTTTTTTTGTTCTTTTTTTTGTGGTTTGTTTATTTTTACCATTTTTTTTTCCTCTCTCTTGATGATTCAAAGTATTTCTTGTTACTAGGGTTGTATATGGTAACAGTATTGATATGCCTTTTGTAAGAGAGTGTCAAACTGTGTATTGGTGTTATGGTGAAATACAATTTGAGTTTAAAAATTATTATAACTGTCGACAAGGCAGTTCACAAATGCCATTGCAAGAGCTCTTTGCAATCTAACGTACGTCTGGGGACGTGAAACCTAAGGTAACTCTGGTACGTTGCTATCGATCAATACAAAGGCCGATAGACGAATCGCCTTACTTTCAACTGCACGGTAAGGTAGTGGCTGGTCACGAAACGTAATTTAAGTGTGGAAATTATATTTTCAATTGGTTATTAGTATTGGGCTCTACCTTGCTGTACGGGCACTCTTGCAACCGGATCATTAGTACTTATGAGTATGTATCTCTCTATATAGAGATATTGACACACATAAACATATATAAATACACACACATATGTATATAGAAAAGTAACCTTATAAGTATATATTTATAAATATATAATATATATATGTATATATTTATAAATATATAATATATATATATGTATATATATATATGTGTGTGTGTGTTTGTATACATATATATATATATATACTCAATCTGCACACAGTCTTGTTTTGCCCTTTGTGGTAGTAAGCCTGAAGATATCGAGGGTTCAATGAAAGGGTCCGTTGGAAGTGGGCCATGGCCTGCTCGTACTTACCCTGTTCCAACAAAAAGGTGCCGAAATTGTAATGAGCTTTTGGAAAGTAGGGCGATTGCGCAATGACCTTGTCGAATTGTTCTTGGGCTTGGTCGCCCAATCCCTTTTGGGCCTGTCGTACGGCCTGTTCCAATTGAGCCGGGGTGTATTGCGGATCGGTTTCCAAGGCTTTGCCCAATAAAGTCTCTCGCTCTGCATCTTCGGTTTCCGGGTCCAGCAGATGATAGAGGAAATAATAACCAACCGCATTGTCCTTGAGTTCTAGGCTTTGCCGGATGCGTCGCAAGCCCTCTTCCTTGGATCCTTTGAAGTACATTTCCTGGCCGAGGCCCAGCAACAATTCGGCGCTCGTTGCTGAGCCGCTTTGAACCAGTCGCTCGGTTAAAGCCAGGGCTGCTTCGATATTGCCCAATTTTGCTTCGGAATAAGCAGCGATCTCTAAAAAATAACGGTTTTCAGGAGATTTGGATAAAATCTGCCGGGCAATTTCCCGGGCTTCCAAGGCACGGCCATGAAACAGCAAATCTTTGGCGGCGCTGACCGGTTGCACATCGGTGACGCGATCTTGGGGCGCCAAGCCACCATCGCGAAGTTTTTCTTCTATGATTTCGGCACCGACACTGCCACCTTGAATATAGCCAAGTGCCAACAATTGTTCGCGGGTTTCGGCATCGAGGCTCACGGCGCTGACCGCTTCGGCGCGGGCGTGTTCGCTCATAAAAATTTCGAGTTTGCGTTTCAGGGTCTGCGCCAGTTCACGTTTTTGATCAACTTGGTTGCGAAGCTCCTTTGGATCAACTTTGAGATTGAAAAGTTCCGGTCGCGGTCCATGGCTGTATTTCCAGTCCCCGTCAAAAATGGCGCGAAGCTCGCCCCACCCTTGCGAGAGCCTGGGTGAAAGTGTTTCGGCGTAATGGGGTTTGTATTCCATGGCTTCGCGATTGGGATCGAAGAGCGGCGTCAAACTCTGGCCGTGCAGATCGGCCGGCGGTGTGATGCCAAGTAGGTCCGTGACTGTTGGAAACATTTGCACTGTCCGAATCAGCTAGCATACCTGCTAGGTAATAACTGTTGGCTACTGCAACATCACATTCGCCAGCAACAACCGCCTTGATTTGATCCCTGTCGCCGCCTTTGGGTTTACGAGCAAAATTCTTAACAAAATCATTGGCCCATTTTTGTACTGTTTCTTCACCGTGTTTGTCGATCATAGTGGCCACAAGGGATTGGTTGTAGATGTTATTGGAAGAACGAATACAAACGCGCCCCTTCCACTTTGGATCGGCAAGGTCCAATACACCAGACAGCTCTTCAGGTTTCACTCTATCTGGATGATACATAATCGGCCTGGCGCGCATGGTTAAACCATACCAAAATCCATTTTTATCTTGAAAGTTTGCGGGTACATCCTTTTTTAGCACTGATGAATCAAATGCTTGCACTAGATCCATTGATTTAGCGCGGTGCAATCGCCCTACATCCGTGGTTAATATGACATCAGCTGGGCTGAATTGAGCCTCTGACGCGATTCTGGAAATCAATGCGTCCGCTTTACCAGTTATCAAGTTTACCTTAATACCTGTTTCAGCTGTGAAGTTGTCCAACACTGGTTTTATTAATGCTTCTTTACGGGCGGAATAAACGTTGACTTCAGTAGACTGTGCAAAAGCTTGAACTGTGCACAACACGGCAACAGCACCGACAATGGCCTTCAACATAACAAATGTATCCTTTCTCGATATGATATTTTAATTCAGGTGGTAATGTAATTGAGAACTATTATCAAATCAATGTAGTCCTTCGCACAAGCGCTAAAAATTCGTAACAATCCACTACATCAACCGTTAACTGTAGATTAAACAATCAATTAAAAGTGACTATTAATACTAAAACGCAGGAAGTTCAAACATGCTTTGATGTTTGCTGTTGCAACAGAAAAGACGCTTTCACACGCTTTCCATGCTCTGAATACGCCAAATCATCAGATAACTCTTTTACTAAAGCCATGCCCCTGCCAAAGGCATTGTCTGAATCTGCCTTGGAGTATATGTTGTTAAAATCAAAACCATCACCTGAATCCTTGATTTCAAACTCAATGACACTTGGTTCGACTTTATACCTATGACTCTTACTAACTGCCACCTACAAGTCATATAAGACTCTGACTTACCTTACGTGCACTGTGAAATTGACCTTCCTGCGCTGCAACAACAACCAGTTTAACAACTTATAATTTAAGCACTTTCCTAAGTGG
Source organism: Alatinidae sp. Z8VKAUB7J3 (assembly GCA_010016025.2). Classification (NCBI taxonomy): domain Eukaryota; kingdom Metazoa; phylum Cnidaria; class Cubozoa; order Carybdeida; family Alatinidae; species Alatinidae sp. Z8VKAUB7J3. The sequence goes on from JAAAKM020073195.1 coordinate 129,459,800, forward strand.
GTTTTCCTTCACTCAGAAAATCCTTCTTTTCCTTTCCCGAAATCTATGCATTGACTCGTTCTTTCAGCCATTCATTTACTTACTAGCTTCTTTAATTATTTATTTACACATTCATTCATTCATTGATTAATTCGTTTATCCGTCCATCCCTTACTTAATTTATTTATTCATATAGTCATTCATTACTCACTAATTCATTTACTTGCTAAGAGCCTTGCTCATTCACTCTCTTTCGTACAGTTTAATCAAAAACAGTAACCCGATCCTGCACATATTGTAATGTGTTTAAAGGGCCAAAATTGTCAGTCTGTTGAATTTAGAAATCTTTAACTGCTGAAATAAACTACCTTATACAGTACAAGGCGTCTTAATGTTTTGAAGGCCACAACAAAATTCCAACTATGGTCATGTGCAGTTACTAGTCTCTTCGTCAATCGCATTTACATGTTAATATAGCGTTAACTGTGAGCTGTACACGGAACACAATATTTAGTGTCTAACAAATCAGCGAAGAAGATTATAAATCTTACATGACATGGAGTACAAATCTTTCTATGCCCATTAACATTATGACACGCACTTTTTCAAAGAGTACATTTTATACTTTCGTTTATGTTGTTGCAGTATTGACGCTGTGGGGCAACTATTATTATAGAACATTTAGATAGGTAGAAGCTAGGCCTTCACCTTCTTATCTTCACGCCATTTTTGAATTTAAAGAAAACAAAAAATTTTTAACGGAGTCTATTTTGATTCAAAAATTTTAAACTTCGAGCCTGATAGTTGATTGTAAAGTTCTAATGTAATACAGCTCTATAAGGCTACCGTCTCGAGTATCAATACTAAATATGCGTGCATGGTGCGTAAGAAAGCTTCGGCCGACGGCCAAAAGAAACCGTAATCTTTTCACAGATACAAGGCTCAAAAGCTGATAAACAGGTAAAGATAACCTTATCTCTGCAAACGCCAAGAAAAAAGAGATAATTTGCAATAGATTTCCATACAATCTACAAGACGAACGTAACATAGAATCAAAGTGTTATTTTTTACTTCAGATAATGATATATACAAAATCTTTTACACTATCGAGTACACATACAAAAGTTAGTGTCATCTCCAGCACTTCGTCGCACGTAGTGTTTGCTTTCGTCAACAGCTTTCGGTTTGCTGACAGTTGATGAAGTTTTATCTTCGTTTTTCAACCAGTAATTGATTTGAATAACTGAGACTCGTGCGACATTCTCAAAACTATTTCGGATATTTGTTTTGATTAATTTCAGGAGACTAAACAAACGCTCAGCTAGTACATTACTAAAACATAACGAAAAGATCAGTGATATGTACTTCCGCAATTCTGGGTACTTGATTTCACCACTGCAAGCCTTCAGACTAAGTATCTTCATCCAGTACTGCTCAACTGACAGTTCTTCAAGTTGGGTATCTCCCAAATGAAGCTTAGTGACATCGGTCATTGCCTGAGATCTCCATTCTACGTCCGTTTTTTGGACGCAACACTTTTCTGCTAGAACAGTAAATCTCGCAAATAGTGGCCTTACAGATTTTGGCTTCAAATTTCTTGCATTCCTTGGTTCAACCAATGGCAAAATGTCATCAATTTCGTCTTCGAACTTGAAACGGTCCTGAATCTGCTTGATTAGGACTTTATAATAGTTTCGACTAGACTGGTAAAAGAGATCAATATTATCACTTGGCTCTTGAGCATTTACGAGTTCTTGCAATGAATCGGTTGCAGCTATTCCAACATATGTCTGGTTTAAAGGCAGGTATTCAGTTGAAAGGTAAGGATTCAGATCGGTAAAAAAACCAACAATGCGAATATAGTCTAGTTCCAGGAAGCTAAACGCAACATCATTCACAAATTGTCTGACACTTGCCTTTAAGGAATGAAAAAGTGGAAGCTCAGATTGAAAAACTGTGTTGAATTCATTAGGGAGGACAAAAGAGCAGTCCATAACTTCAAGGTATGGCTTTGTCAACTTGCTTTGTAATGTTGACAAGATAAGGTCATTGGTTGTAGTTGGGTCATCAAACGTGGCTTCTATGGTCAAACTGTAACAGAGAAAAAAATTGGAATTGCATATTCAGGTGGAGTTGACAGCACATTAATCTCCAAAGTTTGCAAGGATATGGGCTATGACATTACTTTACTTACAATTGGATTTGCAGAATCTCATGATATCTTGTTTGCAAAAGAAGTAAACGAACAATTGAATTATCCTCACCATGTTTTAGAAATTGAACCTGAAACCTTTCCATCTATATCATCAGAGATTCATGAAAAAATTCAAACTGATAATTTGTCCTGGAATGAAAACTGTATTGCATTTCATTACGTATCAAAGCTTGCAAAGAGTTTAGGGATTAGTACGGTAGTTACTGCAAATGGAATTGATGAGCTGTTTTGTGGATACAATGCATATAGAGAAGCATTTTCAGGCGGTGAATCCAAAATTAACGAAGTAATGAATGCAAAACTGGACAATGAACTCAACATGATGAAGGCAGTCAATCTAATTGCATCTGAATTTGGAGTAGAAATTCTACAACCATTACTCTCACCAGATTTCATTGATTACGCAAAGACTGTACCAATTTCTGAAAAAATTACGGATTCTGAAGATCTCTACCGCAAACACATGATACGAAAACTTGCAAGCCAAGTTGGAGTTCCAGAAGTTTCTTGTAACAAACGAAAGAAAGCACTACAGTATGGCTCTAAGATTCACAAAACTCTACTAAAGACTAGATGAATTTCTTTACTGTTTTCTGAACAGATTGGTTTACGTTACTGATAATTTTAGGTGATGCACCCAAGTGTTTTTCAGGTGAGAATATTGCATCAATCTCTTTTTCAGTTAGTTTTGATGAGAATGCCTTGTCATTTTTGATTGCATCTTTGTAGAGCATTCCCTTATCATTTGCCAAAAATGCAACACGTTGAACATCTCTGTATGCAACAAATCTAGGAACACCTTTCTTGATTAGTGCCTCTAGCACAAATTCCGCAAAGATTTGCCCTTTTGTGATGTAGAGGTTGTCTACGATTCTCTTTTCATTTATCAATAGATTTGAAACAATTCTAGTCATGGTTTCAAGCATCTCATCAACTAGAATCGAAACTGTAGGAATTACAAATCTCTCCATATATATAAACGTAAGTAACGCGGCCCACGGTGTCAGAGAACTCTCTTTGTTGGACCACGGGCTCTACAAGTTCTGCCCACTTCTGTAATTGTTGTGCGGAGTTACCAAAGCCAAGACCTGTATGACTACTACAAGTATACTACCTTTAGGGAGTAAAAGGTAGAATATTTGGTCCTCCGTATCACATTCTGCACCACCAATAATTTATATGTAAATAAATCTTTGGAGGGGGGGGGGGGCTCAAGTATGTATTATAATTGACAGTAACTCTAAATATTCTCTTCCTAATCCTACCAGGGTTGGGGAGGGTGATACAATTACCTCGACCCCCAACACCAATAAAAAATGCGCAGACCAAAAATATTCCAGAGGTTCAAAATGGATTAAATATGAATTTCTACCTCAACCTTCCCCTAAACTCGATCTATTTTTATATTAAGGTTCAATGAGAGAGGAATATTTGGGATTAAAATGTGTATCACCTCGCACCACTCCTCCACATAGCTGATATGTACTTGCATATCACTTCGAATAATTTTTTAGACCCACGAGGCAAATGAAGTTGTAAAATAAATATAAGAAACGTTTTGGGTAAACCTTACCCAGGCTTAGTCTAAACGAAGGGAGATGAAACATTAACTTTTATTCCCTCCCCCCCTCTGCACAATTTCCTATATTTGTCTGAAGACTCATGCAGAATTAGACTATTTGGGCATTTAAAACTGCTGTTTAGGACATCAACATCCTTACCTCCAGTCTACACAATGACTAACCTTTATAATACATGATGGTCAATTATATATCACTAAGCATAATTTCATGAAAAATTATTCGTATCAACTGAGATGAATCTAGCATTAGGATAAATGCCCAGATTAACAATTTGTCTTGTGCAAACTACTTAACTTTTCAAAAACGAATGCGCCACCATTTGATACTACTCCTTCTACAGCTGGAAGCTCATTCCATAGTTTTTTATAGTCTTAAAGGATTAAAATCGCTAATGACTCATTTTATGACTAAAAAGTTCAGGGTATCGGTTATAGTAGTATATGCCCCTGTAGAACCGACTGATGGAGATACTAATGACTCAGACTGAGGATTTGGGTCAAACATTGAATTGCCTTATGTTTACAATAAAACAGCACTGAGGTTACTTTTTATTATTATTATTATTATTATTATTATTTGTACCAATGTGTTTTAACATAAATAAAGAACTTTGTGACAAAAACGGATCTTTGAACAAATATTTATTTTACTGTTTAGGGAATCAGTTAAAGTCACGATTGACCCTATAGTATCTTTTGCTGACTCAAGCATTTTACTTACAGAAGGATGCTATAAAATGCGCAAGTAAAAATTTTACGTTGCTTACTAAACCTAACCCTCACTTCTCAACTTGGTTTAAACTTCCTCTACTTTGATTTCAGTTGCTTATGAATCTGTTTATTATTTTAAAGTTGGTGTAGTAAGACCACTTCCTGTTCACGTTACGCGAGTAGGTCTACTAGATGGTAGAAGGGATGTGACGAAAACCAAATAATGTTGTTATTTAAAAGTACACTACCATTCCTTAGCATCTTTGTGAATCCTTGCTTAGCCGTACCAATTCATTGTCAACTAAAATATATCCTGGCACAGTAGCTGATTCCCACTCTATTTCTTCAGAAAGCTAAAATTCTTGTCATTTGACGTTACTTGAAGCACGAATGAGATATCCGGCTCCGTGTGAAGGAAGAAATTTTTGCGTCAAAGAAGGCTACAACAGGAAACTAGAGGGAATCTTTTGCTTGAAGCTTTGTACAGTACTCCAACGCCACTTTAGTAACAGTTTATAATGTTATGAAGTGATTGTGGATCCTGTAAGGTAAAGAACAGGCACTACAGTAGTGTAGATTTTGACTTCCAATTTCAAAACATAAATAAACCATAAGAAAGAAAACATTGTTCTTACTTACTTTGTCATTAATATCATGGAAACAATATCAATGTGTGCTTTCAGAAACATAAAGCTCGTCTGTTGGTACTTAACAAACTTTGACAGTAGGTATCCATACATCCCCTTTGTTTTTCACACCAACAAAATTGTACTTTTGCAATCTGTCTGTAAAGTTACCAAAATCAGAATAGTAACATACATTCCGCTCATACAATGCAATACAAATTATCTAAATCTTCGGTGTGCACAAGGCCAGTGGCATGCATGAATGACCTGAAAATATGAACTTAAAAGAGTACCGTTACTTGTATGAGGGTGAAGTCCTTGTTATCAACTTCGGACAACTGGATAGCCAAAAGTCACCAGCTGAATATGATACCATCGAAATCTGTCACATGAGGCTGCATAAAGGTGTGTTGAAAGGGATACCTGACACAGCAGTTGAAATTCATAGTGAGGGTGACTAGTTAGATGAACTGTTTGATTACACCGGTGTAAATGGTGGCAGTGTATCTCGGAAGGACTGGAGTGGGTGTCACCAGTTATATGGCCACTGTTTGACAGTTCTTCTTCTAGACATGTTGAAAAACTTAGAATTGGACAAAGACTGTTGCAAATATAAAAAACAAAGCCGCTGTGATAAAAGCAATTTATCAAACAGTTCATGGTAATGAACTGTAAGTATGGGGCGACTCGGCTCAATAGTAGCCAATACTCTAACAAACGGAATTTTGATGCCGGTAGATACATCAAAGGAATTGGCTTATTATGCTGATTCAAAACATATAAGAAATATTGAGTTAAGTGTGACCCATGAAAAGCTACAAGCCTGAGAAAATTTGCCTGATTTTCGGAAAAAGGGAGAAACACCCCTTAAAAGTCAATGAATCTAAATGGAATTCCCACCATCAGATTCAACGCATCAGAGAATCCTACTGCAGAGGTTTCAAGGTCCCATCCACAAAAATATGGAATCTCGCATTTTTCGCCCGAAGAAAAATCACTGATGCGTGTTGATTTGTTTGTTTTTGTGTGTTTTTTTGTTCTTCCCTGGGGGCTCGTATCGAGCCAATAGTCCTAGAAGATCGGGAGAGAGCTCATTTGAACGGAAACTGAATATTCTAGTGCCCTTTTTTAATGACCAAATAATCGAAGGGCCGCTAGCCCCCCTTCCACAGTTTTTTTTCTCCAAAGTCGTCCGATAAAAATTTTGAGATAGTCATTTTGTTCAATCTAATAACTATGCCTTTGAGGATGACACCACCCCCCCCCCCCCACCACACATGGGGTCTTTAAGTTCTAAAATTTGTCCGTTGTTTACTTATAGTATTTGTTATTGAGAAGTATACCTTAATCCAATTTCCCAGTAAATCTTCAGATTTCTCAAGCCAGAAAATGTTGTTCCGAATTGTTTCTAAGCTCTGATCCAGTAATCTGTGTCCGTGACCGACATCTGCTTTTGAGAAGAAGGCTTCAACCTAAAGACAAAATGCGTTATATGCAAAAAATATGCAGTCAAAATTTGCTAGTTCTACAATAGAGCATTTTTCCTAGTCTGGCCTTGAGGAAGACAACTCAGAGATAGAGCGATTTCGTTTTGTAAAAGTTATTCAAAAGTGATTTTTCCTTCGAAATCAAAGCTTCTATATTTTCTCAAGTAAAAAGAACTATGTAAAAATCAGTCATTCAGCATAAAATATTATATGGAAAGGAGTTGGACGATTTACCTTAAGTCGTTAACGCTTTACAAGCCATAGAATTAACAGTTATACATTCTGATTTTGGGTTTAATTCTGTAAACACATACATAAATGCACTCATTCAAGAAAAGTATCATAGAAAAGTCGGCGGCGAGAGCTCAGAAAACTGTATGTTATGCACAATAAATATTAAAAGAAAGTAGAAAAAATTGAAGACAGCGTTTTCGCTTTTTCGATTCTTACTTCAAGAGGAATTATCTAAATAAAAGTCTTAGGTACTCGATTGACTGACCGCATATTAAACAATAAGCCGTACAAGAAATTTGACTCGATGTCACTTCCTAGGGCTACAATAAAAGAAAGACTAAGACGGCTAGAGCATTTTTACGAATAGAAAATGACAGATTGCCAAAGATTGTGTGTTTCGGCCTTCAATTTGGGGCCAAAAAAGCAGGGGGTTGTCTCCAACTGAGCTGGGAAGAGGCCATAAAGAAGATAACTAGACCTCAATGAGAGAGGATAAAGAGTGAAGCTTTTAACAGATCGGGTTTGGAGGAATGTACGCAGCTGTGGTAGCCTAAGGCGGCTTGATGCTGCAATGAGTTATTGGTAATAGTTGCAGTAGTAGCAGCAGTAGTAGTAATAGTAGTAGCAGTAGCAATAGTGGTAGTAGTAGTAGCAGTAGTAGTGTAGTAGCTGTGGTTGTAGTAATAGTAACAGTAGCAGTAGTATTTGCAGTCATAGTTGAGCAGTAGTAGTAGTAGCAGTAGTTGAAGAAGTAGTATTAGTAGCTGTAGTAGTAGTAGTAGTAGTCGTCCAGAACGTGCATTCCAAAATGCAAAACAAGTTCGGGTAGGTACCGTCAACAATTATATTTTTTTTTCATTTTTATTTTTTTAAATAATGTTTATCAGAAGCGGAAAATTGTTATATATTGCAGAAAAAACTTAGGCATAAACGCAAATTTGAAACAAAGTATATGAATAAAACCTTAAGACTGCGTGGTTTTTCCACTTTCCACTTTTCTTCAACCAGTTTGAGGTCAATTTTCTCCTGAAGGTATTTTCCTGACATCATTAGTTTCTCATAGTTGACTCCAGTCTGTTCTTGACGATTTTCGTCTTGCTAACTATTCTTCCGCCTTTGGCTGATGTCACTGGAATAATTTTTGCAAACGTGAAGGCTCTGTAATCTAAAGGTATACACTAGAGAGAAGAACTGGGTAAGCTCAATGACGTTTTCAGCGCTCTTGGAAATATCTGCAAAGAATTACGTTTCTAGTTGGAACGCGTGAACAAATATTTCCGTTATAAGAAACAGAAAGTGGGGAACTGTAAAGAATTAATTGTTTTTACCAGACATTCGAACATATGTAGGACAAGCTCTTTAGTCTTTGAAAATGCAAATGCTAAGTCTGAGTGAAAGCTCAGATTGATAGAATGTTCATATCCCGAAGATGGAAGACCATGATGTTAGACTGGAGGGTGCACAGAGTTGCTGACATAGGTTGAAAAAAAGGGTCCAACCATTTCCAGCTAGGGACAAGGCTAAGGTACAAACTCAGTACGAAGAAGGTGTCCATAAGAAGCTAGAAAACAGACATATCTAACTGAAAATAGATAAATACCAAGAATCTCTTGTTCATGAACTTTCTAACGTTTCGTCACCCTACAAGCCGACGACGAAGGAATTGATTAGGATTCCAACCCATCAGGATGGCCCGCTACTAAGATAGAGAGAAAATAGAGCAAGTTCAAAGGTTGCGTAAAGTAAATCGCCACAAACATCCCATGAGTTGCAAAACGGAAAGTCAAAGACGGATTTCTTGAAAAAACTAAAACTCTCGTAGCGAGGAGGAAACACATAGACATTTGACCGTATGTGAAGATGTCCCATGTTCTAGCAATAAGGATACTCTCGGTTTTATTTTATCTCTGATAGCACATTAAAGATACAAGAGAGTAAAAGACTTTTACTAAAAAAAAACGCATTAAAGAAAATAATTTCCTGAAGAAAAAATAACTCTTACAGTATTACGTAACATCCCTCATATGTTTTGTCATTACATAACATTCACTTGTGCGCCGCCATTCTGAAACACCCACGTGTGTGACGTCAGTTACAAGCGGGGAGGGGGGTCCCTGACGGGTTCCTCACGGGTCCTTGAACTCTAACAAGTCACGCGAGATTACATCATTTTCAATAAGACTAACTAGTCACGCAAGACTACGTCATTCTCAACATAGGTAAACATTCCCTATGTCATTACATAACAAACAGGTGTGTTTTGGTATTTTGTGACATACATGTGTACTATACCATAACAATCAGGTGTACTGTACCATTTCATAACAAACAAGGGTACCATTGTATTGTTTAAGACCCGCCAGGCGATTAAACAAATCATTGTATAATACATCGTTTTTGTTCTTGAAAAATGAATGTTGGATCACATAACAGCTCACCTTTTTTTGTTTGAAATAACAGGAAATTCCGTTATCTACTATCAACAATGCATAAAAAGGCCCTCTGATTAAATAGGGAAAAAAACCTAATAAATGGGTTATAATTAATGACTTGGTCCCTACTTAGGATGGCACTTAGGGTTTTTCCTTACGTCCTTAGGTTTTTAAATAGTCAATATGATGTAGCGTCTACGTTTGCATCTTGATTGGGAGACCCTCCGTCGGAATATTTTGTAAGGGGCCTGGTGAAATTGGTTCCTAGGGCCCCGGTGGAATTAACTGCTAGGGCCCTGTTGAAATTGGATGCTAGGGCCCTGTTGGAATTGGATGCTATGGCTCTGTTGCAATTAACTGCTAGGGCCCTTTTGGAATTGTCTGCTAGGAGCCCCGGTGTAATTGCTTGCCTGGTCCCCGTTATAATTGGTTGCTAGGACTCCGTTGGAATTGCTCGCTACAGCCCCCCATTTGGTATTCTCCCCGTGCGGGCGGCAGCCAGTTCCGGAACGGTGGCCGAAGACTTCGGTCTATTTGATCAAGAAGGCCGTTTCCACCAACTTTCTTACTATCACAAGGATCCTCAGACCAAAGCCATCGTGCTGTTCTCCCATGGGATTGGTTGCCCGTTGGTGCGAAAACGGTATCAGGACCTTCAGTCGCTCCAGGACCGGTATGAGGCACGCGGAGCTCGATTCTGGCTGTTGAATGCGAACGAACAGGATTTGCGCTCGGATCTGAAAGAGGAAGCGAATGAATACGGGGTAGCACTGCCGATTTTGAAAGATGGGACTCAGGAAGTGGCTCGCTCGCTGGGCATCGATCGCACGGGCGAGGCAGTGGTGATTGAGACAACCGATTGGACGGTCGTCTACCGTGGTAGGATTGACGACCGATTGAGCTACGAAAAAGAGAAGCCGGATGCCGGACAGCCCTATCTCCAGGCCGCCTTGGATGCGTTGTTGGAAGGAAAACCGGTTTCCGTGTCCCAGACGGACGCACCGGGATGCAAAATCAGCTTCTCAAACTGGAAGGCCCGAGAGGCGGAGGACGTTTCTTATGCGGACGACATTGCGCCACTCTTGAAGCAAAAGTGTGTCACCTGTCACCAGAAGGGCGGTATTGGGCCGTTTGCCCTTTCTAGTTTCAAGCGAGCCCGGGGCTGGGCGGATATGATTCGAGAAGTGGTGATGACTCGGAGGATGCCGCCCTGGCAAGCCGATCCCATCCACGGAACCTTTGATCAGGACTTATCGCTAAGCACGGACGAGCAGCAGATGCTACTGCACTGGATTGAACAGGGGACACCGCGAGGAGACGGCGAGGACCTGTTGGCCGCATTCCAGCCGACTGGGGACCAATGGGTATTAGGGGAGCCGGATTTTACGATCGACATTCCGGACCAGAAAGAAGATCGGACGCCGGGGAACTGGTGCGCCGGCTTGATGGCAGACCCATCGAGCAGTTTATTGCTGAGGAGTTAGCGGAGCCCCTCAACGCGGACTTTATTCTTGGTGTTGGAGAGGCTGACTTCGATCGGGTGGTGGAACATATTCCCAATCCTGAATGCGAGTTGATGAACTTTTGATAACAGTGTTTTAACACACAACATCGTGGATAGGTAAGCAAGAGTTATTCAAGTAGTTATTGAACGAACGCCAAGGGTGTAATTGCAAGCTTACACTGAGGTGTATTACAACGTGACATAGAGATAAATAATTATCTTTATGACTCTGAGCTAATTCCGCCTCTAAGTGATTCCTGTCGCAATTTTCCTTATTTAATCGCGTGCTTTATGCAAAGGCTTGTGATTGCAATGCAAATGGTTAAGGTAAATTATTTTTCATTTTTGTTTGCGCACTCGTATATGTTGTCTTAAGCTTTTTTTGGAAAATTGGAATAAAAAAATACACAGGGCTTGATTTATATGTCGCAAAACAAAGGAAGATTAACCATAGCAGGATGTGGTTTACACCCAGGTCACATGACCTTGGAAACCATCAACCTAATCAAAAGTGCTGATAAAGTACTTGTTGTGTGTCCCAACCCTTTGTCAATTGCACAAATAATGGAACTGAATCAAAACGCGGAAAACTTAGGCCGCTTTTACGATATGGGATATAGCAGGCCACGGATCTATCGCGAAATATCCAAATACATAGTCGATGTAGTGACTCAGGACTTTGATGTCTGTGTCATATTTTATGGTCACCCCGGTGTTTTTGTAACCAGCACCCGAACAGCGACCCAAGTACTAAGAAATGAAGGTTATGACGTTAAAATGCTTCCTGGCATTTCAGCAGATGCCTGTTTATACGCAGAATTAGACCTAGACCCGGCTGATACGGGTTGTCAATCGTATGAATGCTCACGTTTTTTGCTTACCGAACGAGAGGTAGACAACAGTGCAGCCCTTATTCTGTGGCAGCTAGGGTTAACTGGTGAACACAGCCTGGAAAAATTTGAACCCGGGAAACATGGACTAGAAGCACTAACCAAATTACTGCTGCAAAGCTACGACAAATCACACAAAGTCTGCCTGTACGAAACCTCGACTTTACCAGGTTTTGAGCCGAGAACTGATTGGGTTCCATTATCGGAATTACCAAAACAATCAGTAAATGAAATAACGACTTTATTCGTTCCAGCATGCAAATCCCCTTCTTTTGCACAAAATAGAGTAGTAGGGCTGATCAGTCGTGTTTGCCGCAAAAAAAGAACCAGGTCGCACGCCATCTAAAGACGCACGCACATAATATCCACCTGTTGGACCACCAACAACTCGAACTTCCGCGCTGGGAAAGGTCTCAAACAGTGCAGTCATACGCTGCTCCGCATCTGTGATGAGCTGCTCATAAGTTGGAACAACGTTTTCTGCAGCAATAATCCCTCCATCATTCGCTGCTCGCAGCAACAACTGTTGTAACGACTCATTCTGAGGATACTCTAAGGAATCGAAGCGCTGTCGCAATTCACCGTGAATACGCTCCAATTCTTGCTCGCCAAGATCAAAGATCTCTTGGGCTGTCATATTAGTGGTGGTGTGAAAGTTGAGCCTATGCTGATAATACGCATTGCCATTAGTAAACTGAGACACCCCAATGGCAGTTGGAGCTCTACTAATCTGCCCCCTCAAGAAAGAAACTAACCTGTTGTAAGACGGATTGATTTGTTCGGAAATGATAGTTTGAGCCTGAGCCCTAATATTGCCTTTCTGCTCAGCAGAAAGGTCGTCGATTTCATCCAGTTTGGAGACGAAATTGGTATAATATGGGTTATCGTTTAGCGTGCCCGTGGCTACTGCTTCGTGTACCCGTATGGCGACTTCCATTGTAATTTGTGGCTCTATAACACCGTTGTCTTCCATTTCCTGAAGATTGACCACAAGCTGATCGATTTTTTCATCCACTAAAGCCAAGCGTGTCAGATAGTTATTAGCGTCCTGTTCATTGGCCAGTGGATGCAAATCGGAAAAAAACAGCTGAGTATTCCTCGGAACACTGGTACCGAAGTAAGTGGCTTGATAGTCAAAATAAATAAACTCTTCATAGGTTACTTCATTATTTGCTTGCCACTTCAGGATATCAAAAGAGATCTGTTCATTTTGTGACAAACTAGCTCTGTCTTGAGTATCGAGAAACTCAGATACTTCTTTCCACATTGCTATCGTTGTCCGCTGATAATCAAAGCTGATTGGTGTAAGACCTATTTCGGCGAGGCCGTAATCATCATCTAGCGTTAAAGCGACAACCGTTTCCGGATCACGCAATTCAATCATCTTTGACAGAACGGTTACTGACCACAAAATCTTCATCGGGTCGAGCATCCAGAAACTGATGCAGACTTACTTCATAAAATTCCTCTATGATAGGATCAGGGTTATATTGGAGATTTACATTGTTCTTACAGAGTCCTATGACCTTAATTCTTGCATCTTCTGCATGATGAAATTTTTAGTAAGAAGACAATCTGTCTCATATTTGTTTAATGGTGTTATGCCAATATCGACGTTAGGTCAGATGTTGACACAGCATTTCAACTAATAGAGCAAAATATTTAAACTGAAAAATCGAGGCTCATTTTGGAAACTTGTGACTTACTGAAGTTATTTGCAACTATCCATGATAATTGGAAAAAGAATTATAGAAAGAGTGTTTCTAGTTAAGTAAAATGTTCAGTTCTAAAAGAAGTCTTTTTGAAAACCGATTTCAAAGGTAAGAAGTTTATACCAAGATAAGAACTTCCCCTTTCTTGTTAGGCTAGAGGTTATACTTATTTAATCACATAAAAATATACAATCAGGCTATATTTTAGGTTAACTACAGGGTAAGCTAAATCAAAATAAGTGTTCCAAGCTACATTGACAGAATTCTGGGGCATTACCCTCCCCATACATCTAAACTAACCAGGCCCAGGATCTAAAGAGTAGATTCTAATATCAAAAGAGTAGGCTATGTTAATAGCCTAACTTTTAATATTGGTACCTCAGCTTCACACTCAATACTTTTTTTTTTTAAAGTCTAGGCCTAAGCCTTGGCTAGTAGTTGTTAGGCTAGGCCTACTAGGCTATGGTATTCATGATCCACTCTTCCCTCTTAATGTCTGTATATAGACTAGCCCTAGGTTATTTATAAAAGTTGAGGATTTTCTTAGTCTGTGAATTTTTGGTAAATATTGAGTAATCCTTATTTCTGACTTACAAATAATGTGAACCTTGATACATTGAATTTGATGCATTTTTATGTTATTTCCAAATATTGCTTTCATTGCAAATTCAATATTAAGCCCTTTACAGACCCTCAAAAATGATATATTTCTTTTATTTTAGATATTTCTCAAATAGGCTAGGTTAATAGGTCATTGATTGGCACAAGTGAGTTATTTTTAGAGCTCGAGTCACAAATTGATAAATTGTAAGGTTATTCAAAAAAATAATTTTAAACAATAAATTTTGAAGTTAGACATTCCCTAATGATTACTTAGGATTAGATCAAAACTCGACTTGCACTAAAACCAGATCTTTGGTTCCTAGGTTGGTCTTCCTATGGTTCCAGACTCAGGACAGCTGTTTTCAACTTTGGGACCTAGAGACATCTAAAGAAAAGACGGTAACTTGCTTAGTCTGGTAACCTGTGAAAACCAATAAATAAAGAAAGACCCTGTACTGACTAGTCTAAGACCAGTTCTTTAAGACGCTGCATCTCAATAATGGTTTTCCGCATTATGGTATACCCAAAACCTGTCTGCTGATTCATTTAACAGGAAGGTTAGAAGACACAACCCTGGGGGAAAATCTCAGCAGCTGGCTAACCAGTGATATATCAGAGCCTAAGTTCTTGGAAGCCTAGGAGGCCTTAGAAGCAGGAGACACTCGAAATTTAGAAGCACTGGCAATTAAGGTAGCTACTAAATTAAGAAAGACTCTGTACTGACTAGTTTAAGACAAATTCTTTAAGACGCTGCATCTCAGTAATGGTTTTCCGTATAATGGTATCCCCAAAACCCATCTGCTGATTAATTTAACAGGAAGGTTAGAAGACACAACTCGGGGGGAAAAATCTCACCAAATGGCTAACCAGTGGTATATCAGACCCTAAGTTCTTGGAAGCCTGGGACGCTTTAGAAGCCGGAAACACTCGAAATTTAGAAGCATGGGCAATTAAGTTGTCCACAAAGTCACATTTTTGCACTCATTTGAGATATTGACTCTTTTCTTTTATAATTTTTGCTTTTTAAGGTTTGACCATATTTTTGTAAGCCTTTTAGCGCTGAGGACACCTGTGAAAGGTCCTGGCTAAAATATAATTTGTCTTTGTTTTTACTGGTTGTGCTCTCTTCGTAAATCATATTCTAATTCATGGTGCAAGGTTCCTAAGAACTAAGGGCTTGATAAAGGTAAGGTAAAGGATACGGCATTAGACTTTACAGTCCGTACCGGCGGTGCTGATCTCCGTTTCTTGGCCCTTCAGCCAGGGTTTGCCGGTTACCGCGTCGAGATCACCGCCGACATTTTCAATGCCGAGCACGCCGTTCTTGAAGAGCATGTTGTGGACCGGCTCCCATACCGGGAAGTCGTCTTCCCAGTCGCGGCCGCCCGACCATTCCAGGTACTCTTCCTTCAGATGCGGCAGCAGCGGGCCGTTGCGCTGCGGACCGATAGCCGTCGCCAGCGGGTGGTCGTTCGCCTGAGTGTCGTGTCCGACAACCTTGACGCCCTTCTCAAGCATCCATTCGGCGGCCGAAGGAACAAGCCCGGGGCAGTACGCGAAATAGTCGCCGTCTTCATAGTGCTTGTGCCAGCCGGTGTTGATGATCAGCACGTCGTTCTTGCGGATCGCATGGCCGCAGGCCTTTTCCAGATCGTCAGCCGTGATCTGCTCCCACTTCTTCTTCGGAACCGAAACGACGATGCCCGAACCGAAGAAATGCGGCAGCGGTACTTCATCGATAAATGGAGTGCCCTGCACCACATGCGCCGGCGCGTCGATGTGGGTGGTGACATGCATGGTGGTGGTCAGCGTCTGCGAAAGCACGCCTGATTTGGCCATGTAATGCATGCGCTCGATGCGGACGTCCCGGAAGTAAGGCCAGTTGGGGCACTGATACCCGTAACGGTGCGACAGATTGTAAAACTCCAGGCCCATATCGTTGTTCAGGTTCTCCTGAAAATCGATACCGCGAATTGTCACCGTCATGGATTGTCCTCCCGATGCGTGGTTATCTGTATTGCGATATGATACATATGCACCGTATTGTGGTCAACATGCTTTTATGCAAGACTAAGAAATCGGTGATACAAGAGACGGCAAATCACTGTCGTCGCGTCTGGCGGTACGGATCGCACATAGAACTGGACTTGAAGAATGAACGTCGAACTTGTTGAAAAATCACAGTCAAATCAGGGCGTTCAGGTCATATCCAGAGCGGCCGACATTCTCCGTGCACTCAAGGATGAGCATAAGGGACTGAGCCTCGGCCAGATCGCTGACCGGGTCGGCCTGCCCCGATCTACGGTACAGCGGATCGTCAATGCCCTGCAGGCGGAGCGGTTTGTCATGGCCTCCTCGGCGGAGCTGTAATATTTCACAGATTTGTTAGTGTCAAGAATAAGGTGATTGGCGAAGGTACAAATTTCTTCATTCCTTGGGTTCAGAGGCCTGTCACTTATGACATTAGATCACGACCCAGGAATGTACAAGTTATGACTGGCAGCAAAGGTTAGCAGTCATTTCTGTATCTTTATTCAATCATATTTTTCAATAACAGATATAATTCCTCATAAAAGTAATTCTCATTTGGAATAAAGATTTATGAGCAAAAACATGCTAGGGTTTCCAATGATGAAAAATATGATAATGAAGTTAGACATGTTTTTCTAGTGTGTTACATATTTTACTACAAGGAATGGGCAACTTTTAAGAAATAATGAAGCATAACATGAACGTAAAAAAAAGTAAAAAAGAAAGTGTTTCTATGGGATTAGCATTTACAAGAATAAATTTTTATACATATTCCTACATGCCACATGTGCAGATCAGTTCAATGTGAGTACATTAGGCCTATTAAATTTGACTTTACATACCATGTACCAAACCTGTGAATGCAGCTTATAACAACTCACCTCAGCACTAAGTCGCCTGGGGTCAACACAGCTACGCACGCTCTTTCTCCATCCAAATATATTCAAAGCCTTCCTCTTTGCACCCTCCCAGGAAGTTCTTGTTTCCCTTAAATCTTTCCTTACAGAATTCCTCTCACCCCAGCCAAGGACGACCTGCTTTCTGTTTAGTCCTAGACGGTCGACCGAAAAGGATAATTTTAAGTAATATGGCATCCTTCATTTGTAGAACGTGCCCTAGTCATTTCAATCTTTCTCTCATTGTAGCCCTAGAAACTTGGATTGAGCTACACTTGTTGTACAGCCTACTGTTTAAAATACGGTTAGTTAGTCATGTACTCAAAACAATGCGTAGGCAATTTCTCTAGAAAACATCTAGCAAATCTTCCCCCTTTTTTCATAGCGCCCGTGTCTCAGAAACATATTTGACCACTGTCATCACTGTAGCTTCCAATTTTCTAATTTAGGTTAGCAGACTTATCTTCATATTTTTCCAAACTTTTTTCAGCAGTCAAAAAACACCCTGGGCCTTGCCTATTCTACTTTTAACATTAGCGTTTTTAGTGAATAGATTCATGTCAACTTTAACAACTTTGAGACCGTTCAATATATTTGGGCGTTATAGTAATGTTAATAGCCGCAGTTGCATATAGCCCCTAACTCGCAGTCGCATGTAGACACAGTCGTAAGCAGTTTCAGCCTCTGTCACCAGTTCTAGTTGAAGGGAATGGCAACCATAGTCAAAATCAGTTAAAGTTAAAAATAGAGGCAGAGACGTTAATAGTGGAAGTCATAAGTAGCTACAGCCACACGTTGTAAAACTTACAATTAGTCATTATTGCAATGGAAAAAAGCCTAGTAGCAGGTGCAGTCACAAGTAGTACAATCACAAGAAGTCACTGTCGCAAGAAGTCACAGTTACAACGGAGTCCCAGTCGCAAGCAGTAGCAGCTGCAGTCACTAGTGGTTAATTCTTACCTTTAATTTCAATTTACAATCGAATGAGGTCCTTCCAAAGCTTGTACAACTTGTTACATATGACGTAGATTGGAAAAAATTGCATAAAGCTCAATTTGCCCTTTATCATTCATGATTCTAATATACATGTTCAAGCATAAAAATTGAACTTTTTTGAGGTTGAACCTTTTTAAGGTAAGACAATAATAGCTCTTTAATAATAGGTCTGCGCTAATTCAGGCAGGACCGTCACATATGAAGGGACGCCCGCACCCCCAATGTTATTGGTCGCTTGGCAAAAGAAAAGTCGGTAAATTCATGGCGCTTGCGCCACGACTTTTCCGGTGCCACTAAAATTCTTTGCTCGGTTCAATAAAGACCACAAAAATGCTGACATGTCATCTACAGAAATTTCGAACTTGGTTAGCAAATGCAACAGTTTTAGCAACTCCCGCTTTGATATTATGGATGATGCCACATTTTTTTATTTAGTTAAATAAACAAAATTAGAAAAATGACATGATATGTACCAAAATCTGAATGTCGGTTGGTAAATGCGATGGTGTAACTGACTTGTCCAGCGATTTTACGTATTGTATTTTAAATGGACATTATGCTAATTATTGACAAAAATGATGACAAAAAATTATTGACAAAAAAAAATGATGAATCGGTAAAAATGATGAGCCAGTCATGCGCTTGGACCCTTGTGATTTAGTTCTATAATAAGAGTAGAAGTAATAATACTAGCAGTACGGGAAGTTTTAACTTTATACCCTCAGTAATTCTTGAGATATTCCTGAGACGTCTTATTGACAACCAGTATTTGTATAGTGCCGTTTGTTTTAGTTTTAAACCAACACAAAACTTTCCCTGAAAATTCTTACTTTGTATCCTATCCCAGTCTGAATATATCCCGCCTGGATATCTTGATAATCTGTTTTTTTTTTCACAACCTAGACGCACTTAAAATATTATGATTTATTTAAATAGTGGTGAGAATAGCAGCAGTAGTGGTAGTAGAAGTAGTAATAGCGATAGTAATATTAAAAGCCATGTAGGTTTTGATTTGAAATCCTAAGGCGTTTCTAGGATATTACTAATGCATCTCTTTGATAACCCAAATGTACATAGTATGTTTTGATTTAGTTCATCACCGCCGTCACCATTCCCTGAAAAATTTTTACAATACCTTTAGCGCTAGTAATAGTAGTTTTCATAGCAAGAGAAGTACGAGTAATGGTAAGAGTATTAGGAGCAGTACTAGTGATATCAGCAGCAGTAGTAGTAGTTGTAGTAGAAGCAACAGTAACAGTAGTTTCACTTTAATGCTTTAATCCTGCACATAGTCAGGAGCGTATCTCAAGTATTTTTTTGGGGGGTGAGAAGAGAGCGAGGGGGCCTGAACATGGGGAGTAAAGGGGTATGGAATACCTTTTGGGGGAAAGGGGTGTTGGAACATTAGTGAAAACCAAAGTCTAAATCTGTTTTTAAGATGTATGAAAACTTGTTTTGGGTAATTATTTTATAATGGATGCTGAACGGTCAATGAGAAGAAAAACATGTCACATGTGTGCCCAAGTTCTTCAATAGCCCATTTCTTCAAGCGGTATGTGAAGGAAAGTTACTCTTTAGCAAAGACGCTACTTGAATAAATTCAAAACTTTACACCTTACCTTAGACCTTAGTTCCTCCAAGGCTAGGTTGGGCACATAGGGCATCAACAAAGCCTTGCCAGACGTCTCGGAGCGGAGCAGCTCATCATAAATTTCAATTTGAAAAGGCGTCAATGAATCGGTACGTTGGTTAACTTAAGCATGAGGTGGCGGGGCCAGGCTTTGACTTTTTCTAATTCTTCAGGGGAAAGATCGGCCATATCCTGCTTTAAAAGATGTTCCAAGGCCCGTTCCCCGACCTGAAGGTAATGGGAAGAGATTTGCTGGTGATAAATCGCCAAATCGCATTCAAGCCAAAGTTCTTGTAATTTTTCCCAGCCTTGTTCGAAAATCGATTGCGTTTTGGGGATCTCCGCTTTGCGTGTTTCGCGGTTTTCGGCCAAAACCGCTTCCATATGATCCAGATCCAAATAATGCACCTTGGGCATGTCCGCGACGTCGGCTGCCACGTCTACCGGTAAGGCGGCGTCAAGAATCAACAGGGGTTTTTCCTGGTGGCTGAACCAGGCTCGATCAAAAAGAGGCTGGGGTGCTGCAGTGGCGGTAATCATGGCGTCGAAAGACAGAGGGCTTGCCAAAAAGGTCTTAAGTTCCAGCGCCTTTCCCTGATAGCGAGTCGCCAGGGTTTCGGGTTTGGTGCGATTGACAAAAATCAGTTCGTAGTCTTCCGCCTTGCTGAAGGTCGGCAAGATGCTTTGGATGAAATGCCCTGCGCCGACGAATACGACCCGCTTGCGCTGCTTGCCTTTCAGATGCCGGTGGACGTACCGATAGGCAAGGGAGGCCATGGACACGACGTTTTTCGTGATTTCCGTTTGGGCCCGGACCTGTCGCGAGGAAGACAGAGCGCAGTCGACCAATGCTTTGAGCCGGCGGCCCATATGACCATGGGTTTTTCCAGCATGGGCCTGGTCTTTGATCTGCTTCATAATTTCGGTTTCCCCGAGAACCATGGCGTCGAGGGATGCCGCGACGCGGAACAGGTGCAGTGCTGCATCATGGCCTTGGAGCTGGTAAAAATCAGTTGGATCCAAGGTTGTGCCGATCGATTGGGCCGCAGCCTCTAAAAATTCCTGGAAAAATTGCTCGGGTTCGAGTTCCGGTGCATAAATGTAGAACTCACGCCGATTGCAGGTTTGCAGGAAGAAAATTTCTTCCAGACCAAATTGCTGGCGAGCCTGATCCAAAAAAAGCGAGATCCCGGCATTTTCAGCAAATATTTACAGAGATTCAGATTGAAAATCTAGTTGGTGCTACTCGAAAGTCTCTAGAATCAAAGCGTATAAAATAAAGATTAATTGTAAAATGTTTGCAATATACAATTGTGTATTTTGCAATACACATTTTGCAAAATACAGGTTTATTGCAAATATTTACAGAGATTCAGATTGAAAATCTAGTTGGTGCTACTCGAAAGTCTCTAGAATCAAAGCGTATAAAATACAGGTTTATTTCCCATTACACGCTGCTTTTCCATTTACAAAAATTAAGAGAGAGAAAAAGTTTAATTAAAATAAAGCAGTGGAACAAAATATCAATTGAATAAAGTAGTTGTTCTACGGTTTTATTTAAATTAAACCTGTCTTTTATCCCTTAATTTTGTGAACAATACACCATGGATGCCCCAGCAGGGGTAACCTAGTAAAGAACAAACCATGACCTATATTACCCAAAAATTGAGAAATGCATTAAAACAACTGTCTAATAAGAAAAAAGTTTCTATTTGTAGCTGATTCAGGAATGGTTACTATTGTTTTGATTAACCCTAATAGTAAAATGCTATTTTGAAAACAGATTTTGGGAATGTCAAAAAATAGTCAGAAACCTCTCAAAGTGGCTTCGGGTCAAAACGAACAGTGCACCATAGTAACTCCATACAGGAAATTTATAGCCCCCCCCCCTCGCCTGGATTAACAAGGAAAGTTTTGCATGGATATTCTAATCAAGAACCATATCAAAGAGGTATTTCTTTCTATCCCCCCTAGCTATCCCACTGCGTTTATTTGTCTATTTTTTATGCACTCCTAAACAAATGGACCAATTATGCGGAGACTCTTCACCGGTAGGACTCTTATAGCTCTCTCTGACAATGGGAAATAAAGAGCGGAGGATGGTAGTAATATATCATACTTTCTTAAAACTTCCTATAGCAAATGACACCCTCTTTGGCGAAAAATCTAGAAGGGGGGAGAGCATAAGGAACGGGAGCTGAGGAAATATTTAAGATAAGAATGAAGAAATGTTTTCGTTAGGGGAGATAAGAACAAATTGATTTTTTTAATTATTTGTAGAGAACCACCTTAAAATTTTTGACCTCTTCCCATACCGTCCTGATATTATCGCTTTTTTTGTGTCCCCCCCCCCTTTCTTTTACCGTTTGTTAACCAAAATAAGATTATTCTTATCAAAATAAGAATTCACTCTTCACTCACCCCGTTCATCTGCAAATAACTTTGAGCAACGGAAACTGTCACCTTTAGAACAAAAACTAAACATATGTGTCGCTTTTAGGAATGAAAGAGAAATCGACTAAAATTAATAATTTCAAAGATGTATCATTACAGAGAGCTATATATCGTGCTTGGCAGTCATCTCTAAAGCATTCTCTTGTATGATTGTTATCTATTTTTTTAGTACCCAGAGCGGAAAATAAAAAGTTCACAGCACAGTACTGAACATTTAACTTTTTTAATTAGTATATCTGAGAAAAGAATGGATTGCGACTGAAAAGTTGGTTCAAGTACCAAATTTTATGGTTTATAAATTATGTAAAACATCCCGAAGTTTTAGTGATTTCTTCATTAAAGGGTTTTAAATGCTGCGGAAAATAGCAGGAAAAGCATTGTATGACGGATGTTTGACAATCATTATTAAGATACCAAACTTTCATTCAGAACTAATGAGGTGTGTGATGCAAGAAGTAATTAGAAATATGTTATGGTCAAGGACCGTGCTCTTTCTACTAAATACCTAAAGTTCCGTACTTGAGTATACCACGTATACTCCGTTTGTCGTATCATTTGCTTTTTTCTGGCAGTTTTTTCCCTTTTCGGGCAATGGGGTTTCGTCTATACCTGAATTACCGTGAAAATGGATGGAAGTTGAACCTATAAAAACAAATATGCTGCCAAAATTCACCTTAACAGTTTGGATCTAAAGTCTTTTTAGTACTAGAGAACATCTGTGCCACCATAGAAGTAAATCTTCGGTAATTTTTATGCACAGTCCCTTAGATATACTCGTATCCGTTTCTTATCACCTACCACCTTACCCCAAATCTAACAAGCGGTGCTAGCGGTGGTGTACGGACCCACCGGTGCTAGTCTTAAGTCGTTTCTTTCCCTGCGAGTCCAGGTACCTTGTCAGTCAACCAATTTTCTAATAATTTTTTTGTTACTGTCACTGTGTGAGTCGATAATTGCCAGTTCACTGTTCCGCAGCAAAATCACGTTGCCGGCGTGCACGCCACCATGAAAAAAGTTGTACTCCAAAATTTGCCGAAACAGCGTTCGGAACAAACGCTGAGCTACCCGGTCGGCAGAAATGTTATTTTCCGCCAACCAAACGGCAAGTCGCTCCGGATCCCGTTGTTGCATTTCAATGTAGTCGCTCAGAAAAGCGCCCTGGATGTATTCCATCACCAGGAGGCGGGGGGTGCACAGCTTATCGAAAACCTGGGGCACATATACTTTTTGGCGGCACAAATTGGTTTTCAATGTTTGCAGCGCGGAAACCTCGTAGAAATAGTTGGCCTCCCTGGACTTAATTTCCGTGAGTTGGTGAATAAGGTCATCCCAACGCATACTGGGCAAAATGCCAAAGAACTGGACGAGCCCCGTCAGTCTCTGAATGAGGGCGAGGTCATTTTCAAGCATCTCGGGTACCTGAGGATGGCAAAGTTTTACGGCAACCCAGGTAG
Organism: Alatinidae sp. Z8VKAUB7J3; assembly: GCA_010016025.2. Taxonomy (NCBI): domain Eukaryota; kingdom Metazoa; phylum Cnidaria; class Cubozoa; order Carybdeida; family Alatinidae; species Alatinidae sp. Z8VKAUB7J3. Next base: position 129,483,236 of record JAAAKM020073195.1, read on the forward strand.
TTTGCCCCCGCAGGCGCGCACGATGAATTTGAGCCAGACTGCTGACCGCGAATGGCTCTTTTTCAAAGACCTCAAATACCTCTTCTAGAGGTTGCTTCAACTCCTCTTCCACCCGCTTCCTGACGCTTGTAAAGGGCAAGGCACAACCCAAGTCTCGCAATGCCATCAGGGCTTCAGCAAAGTCCGGCGTAAACGCGGTGGTTTGCATGGCCAGCGTCTTGGCGAGTTCAATCCAGAACTTGCCCAAGCGCTGGAGCAGCGCCTTGAACCGGTCTTGCCGTTTCGAAAGCTTACTGGGCTGGAAAATGCGAAGCATTCCGAGCACCAGGCCTAGACGCAGAAACATCAGGAACACCCTAATTTTCCGAAACCGGACCAAGGGTGCGTAAGTGACTTGTTGAGGCGATCGCTCCCTTGGCTGAACCAGCCGAGTCGGCAGCAAATCCGGAGAAAGCAATCCTTTCCTCCTCAGGATTTTAGGGTTGGTATCTAATCTCCCTCAACCATAGGAAACCGAGGATTGAAAGTAAAGTGATTTACCGTTTTCGTCAGAGAACCCCAAGCGACTACTGCCGTTCTAGCCGCTGCAGGCAGAATAAGCCTTAAACTAGTAGTTATTTTTGCATATAATATATAAGCCGCAAATTAATTGTCCAGCCATATGCAAAACATTCATTAAGCTCTCAAGCAGTGAGCATAGAGGATTATGTGTTGGGTTATTTCACAACTGTATTGGGTGGACTTGGTATGAAATTATAGCTTCCGATCAATTTTTGCATTGTCCTAAACTGATCTTTATTGGCCAGTGCATGTATGCTGTCGTGAAAACTGATAAATTTGTCAAGAGTAGTGTGGAGTTTTTTCCAAGAAACTATTCTTGAGGGGAGAAAGTTATTACATGAATTAAGCGGTTGTATTGATAGATGCGTAGAGTTCCTTAAGGTTAAGGATAGCATCATGGATTTTGTAAAAATAATGTATAAATGCTCAAAAGAGAAAATGACAATTTCCTAGATTTATGATTTGGGACTCTTCAGAAGTCCCAGTGGGTACTGAACTAGTTTCGGCGTGCATCACTTCTACGGTAAATCAAATGTGTAGAAAGATGGAAGAAACTATAACCGAATTCAGACAAGGGTCATTGTTTAAGGCTACCCCTGATTTGGACAAAAATACTGATGAAATCCCCCTCCACTATATTCTATAGTGGTGAAAAAAATCCCCCTAAATCCTTGCTGACTCCTGAAGCTCGTAAATTAGCTATTGATTCAGTGTGTAATACGGATCGTCGCAAATCAGAGTTTAAAGTTTTTGTAGAAAATGTTAGAACGGCTAAGCCCTAAACTTGGATACGAGATTCTCCATGTCAAAAATATCGGTATTTACTCCGCAGATGCTATAATTGCCACAAGGATGATGGTCATGAGGCAAAAGATTGCAAACTTTCCGAGATACGTGGGCACTGTGCGCAAACTGGACAAGGACATTCCAAAGAATTCCTTTACACTAATAGTTTATGTCATGTATCATGCAAATCTAGAAAACACAGCTGTTTCTCTTTTAACTCTCCCAAAAACCAAAATCTAATAGAATCCCAGCAAATTGATGGAAATGGCAACTAACCACAGTTCCGTATCGGTATTATCTTGGAATATAAATGGCGGCGTCCTGAACAAACTTGCATTGTCAGATGAAGGGTGCTGCCAGACGAGTAAGTGGGAATGTTCACAATCTGATTAAGAGAAAGACTGGAGGCTAGCCAAGCTTTCTTTGTCTGGTTAAAATCGGGAGAAAACTAGGTTACGCCTGTTTTGTGCGCTTCGAGGGTAATTTTCAGATGCCGTTATCACGAATGAAAAGCAGCGAGACAAGCCTGTGATCTTGCAAATTAGCTATATAACCTCATGATCTGGATTTGTGATTTCGGTCACGAAGTGTCTTTCTGCACATAGATGACACCAACACCAAGCATGTTGTCACCTCGACCATTTTGAGTACTCAGAAATGAGTTGTATCAATCAATCCGTCCTGTAACATCATCGAGCCTCCAAATTTCCGTCACAGTAGCAACAGCTATGTTTCCGCTACGGAGCAGGACTTCGAAATTTTCCATCTTTTTAAAAAGGGATCGACAGTTAGCCAGAAGGAAATTAGGTATGGTGTTCCTATGAAAAATTATCGGCTTAAGGATAGGAGGGCTGTCCTGGATGGGGCGCACGGGGGTTTCACCAAATCTCTTCAGACTCCGTATTTTAGGTGTTTTGGATGTCCTGATTTTCACCAGATTTCGCTCAAACACTTGTTCTGCAGAAGGACAATTGTCACGGTTTGTGAATAGTACCGATATAGTGCACCCCGTACCCCTTCTCCTTTCGTTTTTCCCTGTCCGGCATCCATGTCTCCTTCGTATCGGTTTGTTTCCTCTGGTGGACAATACGCCATCTGTGACTTCTCGCAGTCAGTGCAATGTACTTAGCATAGACCAGATAGATAGAACCAAAACGTGGAAAGGAAACGCGAATTAAGTCAGTTTTTGGCACAGCGACGGCTTCAAAATGAGTAATTCTGGTACCCAAAAATAGAACGAAAAAAAGTCCATATAATTTTCACCATGAAGAACCAACTTTCGCGCACGAATTTCCAGATGGCGTTGTGATCGTCTCAGCTTTGAATTTGTTACAGCCTACCCACATTTCCCCAGATGCATATATTCTGAAGTAGTCAACTCTCAAGGATGAGCTTAATGACCTAAATCCCATATCAAGCCACCAAAACATTACACCAGAGTTAAATGAAGGTGAATTGTATGGGGTTGAGCAGCATGGGGGCTAATTTGAACGGGGTTGTGTTGTACGGGAATTGGGCCGAATGGGGTTGAGTTAGACGGGAGTTTTGTCAAATGAGGATTATTTTAAACGGAAGTTGAGTTAAACGGGGATTGAACTCTCTGAAGACTGCGCTAAACAGGGTTTCTTTTAAATAGGGGGTTTCTTTTCTTAAGAGTTCAATTAAATGGTTGAACAAAACGGTGTTGAGTTAAACGATGGTTCATTTGCGTGGGAACCAAAGGAAATATTACAGTCATATGACAATTTTACCCTTTACTTCTTCCTAAAACTGCTCATTGCCGAAACCTGACCGAACTTCAGTTTTATCTTCATTGTCGCTGCTTTTCGTCCTATTTCCTCTGTATCGTCCTTTACTTGAAGTTGATTTATCTTACCAGGATTTGTAACATCAATTATTGTGGAAATATTGAGGTAATTGCTTTCTGTTTGATATGATGCGCCTTCTGATTATGAGATACGTAATCTAAATTTTGTTAAAATAGATGGCGTGAAAGAATAATAGACTTGATTGGCGAGGTAAAATTAGTTGATTTTTGTTTGTTTTTATTCATTTTTTTTTTTGCAAGGGAGAACTCGTATCGTACTTTGTGCCTTAAGTGTCGTCTTCGATTCTCATTCGTTTTCTGCTATGCTTAAACAATAGAAAGTATGTGCAAAACACAACCCCTCTTCAAAACAGGCGCTAAAAACGAACCCTGATTCTACCATATGTACACATATCTACGATTTAATTGAGATAAGGAATACTGGCCGACTTGTTTGGAGGTATGAAGCAAGAAAAGCTGATTTTTCGGCCTTAAGTTTCAAAGCTCTAAGTTCTATTGTAACAATCTTCTGGAAATACCACTGCCTCTTCTTTGCGCAGGTATGCGATCTGTTCTTGTGGAAGTGCACATTTGAATGCACAGTTCTAGTAAAAGGCATTCCTGGCTTTTAACCACTTGGTAATTAGACAAGTTTATTCCCCTAAGAAGGGTTCAGTCGTCAACAAAAAAGTTTTCGCTCACGTTTTTGATGTGAATCCGTAAAAATGCCCACGAAGAATTTCTCCGGTCAAAAATGAGCATATTTTGTATATGAACTCAGAAAACCCCCCCCCCATTTAAAATTCTCTCTGGAAAGTTCACCCCATGAAAACTTCCCTCCCGACGGAGAACTCTTCACGTAGAAAATCCTCTCTCCCCAAGAATATTTGTACACATTCTAATAACCAATACTAAATGTAAACAACGGACAGAGTTCGTAACTTGCAGCCTTCCCCCGGGCTATGGAGGCTCAAGTCATCCTGAAAGACATAGCTATTAAATCCTTTGACTATGATGAACAAAATCGTTATCTCAAATTCTTATCGACAGACTTAGAGGAAAAAAAGAGGCGTGGGAGGCCGTTAGCTGCCTTCCAATATTTTGGTCACTTAAAAAGGGCACTAGAGCTTTAGATTTTCGATCAAATAAGCCCTCTTTCGATCTTCTAGGATCACAAATAAGCACGCATAATTTATTCATTTTTGTGCATAGGAGCTTGAAACCATTACAGTAGGGTTCTCTGATATGGTGAATCGGATGTGGGGATTTTCATTAAGATTATTAGATGTTCTGAGGCGTTTCTCTGCTTTTCCAAAATCGGGCAAATTTTCTCAGGCTCGTAATTTTTGATCGGTAACATTAAACTCGATGAATTATATATATTTTTAATAAGCATCAAAATTCAATTCTTTTGATGTATCTATTTCAGTTACTATTGAGTAGGATCCCTCCTTACTTACAGTTCGCTACCACGAACTGTTTGATTACTTTTGCTTGCTAAATAACATTTGAGAGAGGTTTTAGCAAAAATATAACTTTTAGCAGCCAAATGTACGATATTTTGCTGAAGAAGTGGAACTTTGAAAACTTCTCTCCTTCAAGACTTTACTGAATCTAAGCCACTTCTTCTTCTCTTGGGTGGAGGCGAAGTATTTCTTTACTTTTGGGCGGCAGAGAAGAATTTGTTTTTCTTCTCCTACGTCCTTTACGGTTAGAAAAACCAATACATGCATTCAACTTGAAGTATTTCGAGAACAGTTTTATAAAAAAGTACTATTTTCATAGTTATGCTACTCCAAAAAAAAACAAAAAAACTTTAAAAGTCAGGTGATAGGTTACTCCGTCTGACCGCTCGAAGTATCTTTACGGAAATTTAAATTCGTCAGTCGGTCCCGCACGGGAGCGACATGTTTACCTTTGAGCCGCTCCACGTCACGCGCCAGACGGAACCATTCCCGAGCCATGTCCTGGACCCGCTCCGGGTATTGGGCCGCCAGATCCCGGGTTTCGGTTCGATCCTCCTCCATGTCGTAGAGCTCCCAACGCCCCAACTTCGCGGAGACGAGCTTCCATTTCCCCTGCCGGAGGGCGCGGTCCGTCGAGAAATGGAAGTAGAGCTGCTCATGCCCATCCCGTTCCTCACCGGCGAAGATGGGAGCGAGTGATTTGCCTTGCAACGGATCCATCACTCGGTCGCCCACCCGCTTCGGATACGAGCCGTTACCCACGTCAATGAAGGTAGCCATAAAATCGATCAAGTGGCCGGGTTCCGCGGTAATACTGCCGGACTGAGCCGTAATTCCCTTAGGCCAGTGGGCAATCAGGGGTGAGGAAATCCCGCCCTCGTGTTGGTTCTGTTTGTAGAGCCGGAATGGGGTATTTCCCATGACCGACCAGCTGGCATCGTAGGTCCAGTAGGATTTGGGATCCCACGGTTTGAGATAGCGGCCGCGGGTTCGCTCGAACGGGCAGGCGCCGTTGTCCGAGCAGAAAAGGATGAGTGTGTTATCCAGAATCTGTTTCTCTTTCAGGAACGCCACGATCCGCCCAATGTTGGTATCGAGCACATCCACCATCGCGGCAAATACTTCCATGCGGTCGGCTTCCCATTGTTGCTCCACAGCGCTTAGAGAATCCCACGCAGGCACATGTTCGGGACGGGGACTGAGCTGCCATTTCGGTGGGACTAGTCCTCCGGCGATTTGCCGCTGATGGCGCTCTCGGCGTAATTTATCCCAGCCCGCATCGTACACCCCGTCATATTTCTTTACCGCGGCTTCGGGTGCTTGCAAGGGATAGTGCGGTGCGTTGAACGCGGCATAGAGCAGGAAAGGCTGTTCCGTTTCGGAGGCCTCCGCCATGAAGTCGAGGGCGAAGTCGGTGATGGCATCCGTGGTGTAGAAAGGACGCCCGTTCAAGGTCGCCTCCATCATCTTCATTCCGTTTTCGGCCGGGACCATGAGTCATTTCGAGCACGACCTCTATGCCGAAAACCTGCCCAAAGATCAGTACAATGCCCGTTGGTGGGAATACGTTGGCAAGTTCCAAGGAATTGCACCGCCCTCTGATCGCGATGAATCCTATTGCGATGCGGCCACCAAGACGCATATCAACAATGATGCGGCTCAATATTACGATTACGCGTTGTCCTACATCATTCTCCATCAAATTCACGCCCATATCGCCCAAAAAATCCTGAATCAGGATCCTCGTGCCACAAATTATTTCGGCAACAAAGACGTGGGTCAGTTCCTCACGAATATCCTCAAAGTAGGTGCCGTGGGTGATTGGCGGCAAATCATGCGGGATAATTTGGGTGAAGAAATCAGTGCCAAGCCCATGTTGGCCTATTTTGAACCCCTTACCGAGTACTTGAAGAAAGAGAACGAGGGCCGGACCCACACCCTTCCCGAGCTCTAAACCAAACAAAGGCTCGCTCAATCCTTTCTGGTGAGCGAGCCTTTTCCGAGTAGCGATTGGTCCCGAATTGCTCGGCTTCTCCGAGCCAAAGAATTATGAAATCAATGTGAAGTTTCTAAACAGCGGTCGAAGAGGTGTGAAAGATCTTGTCCTCAAAGACTAATTCACCATGGTTGATTCAAAGCAACTTCCTTGAAGCTTGAGTTTGTTTAAGTTCTTTAGAAACATTAGGTTGTGACAGTGATTGGCCTATGGGGTTTCAACGTAGAGTTTGTCTGATTCTGTGAGTTTCCTCGATTCAAACTAACTTCATGCTCGTGGTTTATCTTTAACCTGTGCTAATTCTTTGGCAGGACCCATGGCCTGTGCCAGTCACTATGGACCGGAACCTTGGCCCTGATTTTGGGAGGTAGAACAATGCCCGCAAGGATCTTGGTCATCGAAGATGAGCCTTCAATTGCAGATAACATCACTTATGTTTTGGGTGCCGAAGGATTTGCCTGTGTTTGGTGTGCCACGGGCGCCGAAGGGCAAGTCGCTTTGGCCGAACAAGGTGCCGATCTGATCTTACTGGATGTTGGGTTACCGGCTTGTAACGGGTTTGTATATTTGCACAGAACCCATAGAGCCACTTCAAAGTACATAAAGCAGATAGAGACAAGTCACAAGACTTCAGAATTTATGCAACAATGAAAGTCCGAGTCCCAGCTATCAAAAAAATGCTCAATTTCGCAGCTGATTGAATTTATAGCAGTTTGGTAAAACTGTACTGAATTTCGGCTGATGTTCCGACGTATATCCACCCATATAAATACTTTTCATCGCCCGAAGCGAAATCCGGCTTGCAATGCCAAATTTGACTCGTGCCAGAGTCTATCTTTAGGGGCAATACTGAAAACCTCGGCTGTGAAATTTCACAGAGGTGTATCTAATACAAAAATTCAATTAAATGATCATTATTTGGAAGCAATTATTGAAAGTCGCTGGGGCAAGAGAGGATGCTCTGAAACTGATCTTATTCTCAAATGGATACAGTTTTATTCCATTATTTCGCGAAATGCTTGTAGCAACTAAAGAAGTCAAGCTAAGAGGGCTCGATGCCTTAAGGTCATTTTGCGAGTCTCAGCGTTGGCTGACC
>JAAAKM020073195.1:129490957-129517131 GCA_010016025.2 Alatinidae sp. Z8VKAUB7J3
AGGTGGACTAGGGAATTTTCCGAACGCCACAGGGAATTCCCAAAGTAATTTTCGTAATAATGGATAGGGAATTTTAAATGTGTCAACAGCTTGAAAAGCTACCGAGAGACTGGTTAAACATAAAGAAAACGTATAGTCTCTTACTAATTGTTAAGCAAAGTGCCGAATATTCGATGTACATACAATATAAATAATATGCACCAAGTATTGGCAATGTTTACAATCAAGGCAATTAGAACAACAGGGAACGCCCAAAGCCGATAAATTATTCAAATGATCCTTCTTTTGAGCTTATTTTACAAAAAATTCAAGTAGGTAGGCTAGAATATTTTAAGGGACTGTTTTTCTAAGATTTTCAGGAAAGTACATGCCGGCTTTTAGATTGCTGTCGTTTATTCGGATCCCTTATACAATATCTACAAGTTATGGCAAGACCTTCCAATCAACTCTTAAACACAAACTAAAAAAAAAAAATATATGATTGACGAGATAGGTCGATCTTTAAAAATATCAAATTGTTTGGTAAAATTTTAGTAAATTGACTTCTTGCTACAGCTTATTGTACAATCACAACAACGTATAATCTTCAAAACTAAATTACAATGCCGCCAAAAAGATTCTGACGTCTAAACCACTAACTGCTAGACTTATTGTATGAAAAAATAGATTTCTATCGATTAAAAAAGCTCAACAGACAAAAATAGGCTATAAACACGCACTAATTAAGTGAAAACAGCATTGATAGATGTGTCACGACAACAAGTGTTACAACCAAATACATATTAGCAATAATTTTAATTATTTGCACTGTTTCCATTTCGCTCCACTTTTTGGAGATTTGATTGAAATGACCCAAATAGAAAATTCTAACATTTTATTTATCTCCAATTGAAATTCTCTTATCCAAGAAGCACGAAAACTATGACTTCATCTTCTTCATTTCAAGTTTTTGTTTAATTTTTTTGCTCGAATGCCATCTATGGTTTGAGTTATTCTGTGAAAATCAACTGAATAATAGCAGGTCCATAAACGTAATTCAGTCTCAGCCAAACAAAGACAATTAAAACAAAACAGAAAATTTAGGCTTAAAAAAAAACTTTTGTTTATGATGAAGACATGAACAGTCTATAGTAAATGATGACTTCTTCGACAGTCAGATAACTGATCATAAGTAAGGGAGAGGTGAGGACTGTCTACCTTAAACAAATTAAATATAAACCTGATATAAAATTTGTACGCCCTCAGCTCTCATTTGTTCATCCAATCTTTGATTACACATTTAGTCCAGTAAAACTACAAAAGAAAGAAGCCAAATCTCTGTATTTGAGCAACAGAAATGTTTTTGTTGCCAAAATGTTAAAAAAAATTGCATCAAAACTCGGCCAAAATCAACCGCACAGAAATACCCCTTTTTTCAGCGATATTTTTCTAGATTAAAAGGTCATTTCCCGTCACTTTGAATCCACGGAGACCAAATGTGACATCAGAACTGGAAAAATGCATTACTTAGTACCCCATTTTCACCCAAGCATTCCACTTCCCCATTTATCTATTTTTAAATAGTGTATTATATCATAATAATACCACAGGTGGTATTCTACCGCTTACAGCCTCACCTACGTTGGGAATAGGGTACTAAGTGATAGGATTATAAGAAGAGAATGAAAATGAAGAAAAAACTACAACTCCTTTTAGCGAAAAACAAAGTTATAAACATCTTTAGAAGCAAAGAAGATAAGTTATTTTCACATAGTTTCAGTGAGTTGGAGGTAAATCTAAGCTCTATGAAAGTGTCACATGCCCCCTTTTTAGTTACCGCATTCAATGTCCCCTTATCATTTGCTCGAGAAAATAATTTTCCTATCTTCCAACAAAAGAAATATGAATCCTTTATAATAACATACTACGAAGAAAAAAAAAATTATCATAGGTTTAATACCCAGACGTAAACAAATTAAATAATAGTTTTTATCATCAGCAGATGTTTGATTATTCTAGCATGTTATTTGAAAAAGTGTCCTACAGATGTTAGATGGCGTTAATAACAGCTAGAACTTGCAAGACAAAACCATGTTTTTCTTTATTTCATATGAAGATAAAGTAAAGAAAACGTTATGTTTTCGGAAAGGCAATTTTCGAAAACGTTATGTTTTTGAAAACGGAAAGGCAAATATTACGACTACTATTACTAAAAACTTACCGCTGCATCAAGCCAGCACCAAGCGAACACAGCTATGGTCGCTTCTCCTCCATCCCAATCTAGTCAAAGCCTCCCTCTTTACACCCTCAAAGGAAGTTCCTCATTTCCCTTAAATTTTTCTTTACATCATCCCCAACCCCAACCGTTTTCCGTTTAACCCTAGACGGTTGGCCGAAAAAGACAATCTTTGGCAATCTGTCATCCTTCATCCCCAGAACGTGCCCTAGTCATCGCAACCTTTATCTCATTATAGGCCTAGAAGGCGGGATTGAACCACATTTTTCGTGTAGATTACTGTTTGAGATATAGTCAGTCAGTGGGGTACCCAAAACGATCCGCAGGCAATTTCTCTGGAAAATATCGAACAAATATTCCTCCGTTTTTCGAGCACCAATGCTCCACAGCAATATTTGACCAGTGTCATCACTGACTGCAGCTTCCAATATTCTAATCTTGGTCCGCAGACTTATCTTCCTATTCTTCTAAACTTTTTTTCTGAAAAAACATCATGCTGAGCCTTGGCTATTCTACTTCTAACATCTTCAAGGATTAAGTGTATAGTTTGTTGACAATAATAATTTCAAGAAATTTCGTCAATAAATGCTCTGGTTGAGATTTTTCAGGATTTCCTAGATAAAAATGCAGAACCCTTTTTTGAGCTATCTACCTCATGCATCAGGGCATTAATCGAGAACAATTGCGTCTTTTTCTGGGCCAAAAAAGGCAGATATAGCTGCATTCAAGAGCTTGCAACACTGATCCGTAAAGGCGTCAGCTTCTGGAAGGCGTCAGCTTCTGGTACCCTTATTTCTGAAAAATGTCCTCAGACATATCATAAGCGTTTTGGGATGGAAACTTTTTTGGTTTTCTGCGTTTACACTATCCATAGTCAGTGAGAATTTGCATATGAACGCTGCCGGAGATGAGGTAGTGAGAGTAACTCGTACACTTCTTTCTTCCGTCTACATTTATCAGGAAAATTACGGGTCAGAATATTTATTGAAAAATGTCATCTGACTATCACTTGACCATGTGATATAGTCTTCCAGCGACGAACTAGGCCCGTCGGACAGTCTTCCAGTAAAGACCTAAAGACACAGTACCCAACCCCTGTGAAGTAATGTAGAAATTGTGATCCTCGAGTTCCAGTTGCACAGCAACACAAGCGAAAATGTCTTACAGATTATGTTCAGTTTCACGCTTGTCGCAGAATCAGACAATTCCAGAAGTAACTTTTTGTGCAAGAAGACCGATACATCGAAGTCTTCATTTTACGGATCTCAGCCCATTATATTGCTGTTCTAATAGTTTGTGTAACGATTGTGAAGCAGTTACACAGGCTAAGGAAAAACCATAAAACAGCTCAATCAAAATAATTAAAAAAATGCAAGATATATTAAATACAATAATGTAAAAAAACGGCAAAAACTGGGAATAATACTTTGAGATGGATTTTTATACTTCTTGGACGTCTAGGGAATATTACTTAGGCATAACTAAATGTAACTCCTTAGAAGATTGAGTTTAGGTTCTCTAGAAAAAAAGTTATCTCTATGATGGATTTCAAGAAAATATGGTTCAGTATATCAGATATAAACATAATCTCGTATGATTCACGTCATCTTCCTTCCTTTTCATAGCGCTACTCACCTAGAATTTTTCATACGGGTTGACTAGTATATAATAGAATAGAATCGGTTTTATTTGCACAATCTCTCGTGGTCATAAAACTAAATGGCGCTTGTGCTTACAAAAAAAGCATTAAACAGCAAATAGTAGCACTTACATATAAGTTAAAATCTAAAAGATACAAATGGCAAGCACAATAGGTAAGTCAACATCGAGGAAAATACGAGTCATTTCAGAAGGAAGAAAACCATCTCTCCGATCAACGTGAGCAATTATTTATCACGCTGTTTACGCTTTAAGTGGTGATATAATAACTGAAAAAAGGACAAAAGTCAAATGCTATTACTATTGGTGAATAAGTGTGTTAGACGGCATGGAGTGACCTGGGCCAAGAGTAGTCAAGACTAAAGTGATTAATTTGAATGTTGTTATTTACCACGAGAGTCAATATATGAAAGCTCCGCGTCCCGAGTGCCAGGGCCCAGAAAAGGCGTACCGGGCCCTTGCCTTTAACATTAAGAAGTGGGTCACAATGTCTACGGTTAGAAAACAAGCGATGCATGTCAATCCTATCACTACTACCACTGCTATTAATCTCCTCCTCCTACTAATGCAATTGCAACACTTTGTAAGGCTTAGAATTACAAGGTGAAAAGGGCGTCGAAAGATGGTCCAAAGCGTACATTAGCAACATTTTTGGAAAGGCTTGCTTACCCTTAAACTTAACATAGTTTGTACTTCACTGAAAAAAAATACAAATGAATATTCTTTGCCAGTTTAACATACAAGGCGGATATTTATTCTTTAAAAACCTAATTCATTTTTGACTTATTAAAGTTATAACAGTGAATACATAAAAAAAAATCAGTAAAACGTATATTATGTTCTGGGCTGGCACGTGCGCTGGGGAGGGGGCCTTTGGGCCCTCCTTCCCGAAGTTTTGTAAAATGTTTAATTTCCCCTTGCTTTCTTAGGATTTCTGGCAAAAGTAGGACATTTATTAATAATCTAGATACATGTGTGAAGCCTTTTTTGGGAGATTTTACAGCATGCAATTATCCGGTCAAGTCACTGCCCAATTATTAATCCATTTTCTGTCTAACTTTTTACCCTCTGCTCTTTACTTATAATTTAAAAACTTTTTTTTTATTTAATTTTTGAACTTTTTTGAATTAATACATTTTGAATTTGGCTCTCCGCATTTGAATAATTAAAAACGAAATCTGCATATATTTTTTTGGCTCAATGGCTTTCTCTTAGTTTAGATCGGACAATTTTGAGAAAAAAGGGGTGGGGTAGGAGGCCTGTTTGCTCTCCGATCTTTTGGCTGCTTAATAAAGCACCTAGAACTTTTAATTTCTTCTGGAAGTTTTTATTAGTGAAAAATATGCGTAACTTACGAATCAACTTACGTACTGAACTTCTATGTTCGTATATTTTAATGAGGTATTTGAGAAGGTTCGTCCCCTCGTTAATGCGTCGCTCTTTACGCTAAAGCCAAGACTTTGTCCCAATTCTTTAAGAATGAAGCCTCAATCGTAAAGGCTATAGAATAAATAGTTAAAATTACTAAGAATACTTTAGCGTAAAGAGCGAGGTATTTAGGAAAAGATGAACCCTTCCTATCTATCTATCTATATAAAAATGTAGAGTCTGTCCGTTCGTCTGTCTGTCACTAAGTATGATGTCAATAAAAAAAAAACAATAAAAAAACTTAAAAGAATTAACAACTATCTTCTATAAAAAAAACTGAAAAAAAAAGAAAAAAAAATGAAAAGAAAACTAAAAAAAGGAAAAAAACTAAATAAACGAACAGAAAACGAACTGTTGTTCGTTTTGTTGTTCTGTTCTGTAAAACGAACAGAAATTATCCCGTGCATGAAAGGGGCTGTTCCCTTCTCAACGCCTCGCTCTTTACGCTAAAGTTTTTACTTTTTTTTAGTTTTTTTTCTTTTTTCTTTTTATATTTTTTTTTTTGTAGTTTTACCTTTTTATTTTTTTTTATTTTCATTTTCTTAGCTTTGGTTTTCTCCTTTATTTTTCAGTTTTTTTTTGTTTTTTTCTTTTTTTTTAGTTTTTTTCTAGTTTTTTAGCTTTTTTATTAGTTTTTCGTTTTTTTTTCTTTTTATTTTTTGTAGTTTTTACCATTTTTTTAGTTCTTTTAGTTTTTCTTTACTTATGTCCTGGTCGTCATTTATACTCCCTGTTTCCCGTTATATTTACGAGATCCCTTGAACAAGTGGTTGTAACATAATAACATGCTACTTAACAAGCTGTAATAAATAATTTTTTTTATAAGCAAGGCCTTTTTTTTTTTTCATTTCTAATCTCTCAAGCCAATTTATCTTTCCCTTTTTTGTAATTAGTCCTTTTTTTGTTATGATTCGTCATGCTGATTTTTCCAATTCTCGAGGCTGTAAATACCGACACCAAACATTCACAACACATGAAAAAGAAATCTAATATTGTTTATAATTGACAGGTTCTTACAGATTTATTTAGCAAAGTTTATGATGACAGTCCCTAGTGGTACTAACTGCCCCCAAATGGGTGCATTTGATTCATCTTAGCATTTAAGAAATGGCTAGTTGTGAGTTAGGAACTTTATCCTTTCTGAAGGAGAGAAAGCCGTAATCGTTGTACCTGAATTTTATCTACTCAGCCGATGACTAATAAGGGAGAGGAGAGAGGGGTCTGTTCAAATCATATTATAAATAAATTGCATTTAATTAATTAATTAATTAATTAATTGTAAACTCAAGAGATACACTTTTTTATATAGGAGCTAAATCGTATGACTGCATTGATGTAACGAAGAAATACATTATTGGGGCTATATATGGCACCATCAAGTGGATAGAGGGAGTATTTACGACTATTTGTAATAGAACGAGGATTTCTAAGACTCTTCCCTACATTTTAAATACCTAGCCTGACAGGTATACACGAGTTTAGGGCAAGAGAAAATCTCCAAGCACTAAATGACGTTGATGATTTTTCTTTTCGAAACTAGTACCAGTTTCCAGGCTCAAAAGTTCCCCAAACTCTTTCGCTATACCTGCAAAATTTAATTCAAAATGTCTAAAGAGATACTAAAATGACAGGGAAAAAATTTGCAACATAGTAACAAGCTGTCATGTTCGGAATGGTTTTTTGTCCGCATGGAGATAAAGCCAACATCTTTTTGTAAGTGCTCAGTGCCTACTCAGAGGGAGACTAATAAAGAACCTAAATATACTGAAATTTAACTGAAAAGATGCTACTGCTTGCAATTGAGCAATTATTCGATTAATTGACTGTCTCGCTGCTATCATTCAAATAAACAGACATGTTAGTAAAACTTGATGATTTGCCCCAAACAATTTTTTAGTCATTATTGACTTTGTTCAGAATTCAAAATGTTTGAAGAATATCAGTTTATTATACAATCTGCTTGCCAAAGATCAGATATTTAGCAATAATCTTGCTTATCAGGATTTACCTTCCTTGTGATAGGTTTACTTTCCTTTTCCTTTCCTTTAGTTCCTTTCCTTTTTATCCAAATTAGAGAGTGGGTTTGTGTTATGAGGTTTTGAGTTATGAGTTATGAGGTTGCGTTATTATGGTTTCGAGGACTCCTGTCCTCAAAACTATAAAAAATGTACAGAAATCGTTTCTACTTTTTCATTGACTGATTTCATTTAATTGCTGCTAGTTTTATAAATTAGGGTACAAATTATAGAGGCTTCTAATTTCCTTTTTTTTTATTTGTAGCTGGATGCATAAATCTACGCCAGAATGAATTGCCAACTTTGGAGAATGTATGTAGATCAGTTACACCAGACATGCAGCTAATAACTTTATTCTTGGAGAATTTTGTTCCCGTCAATTGTCGCTCAGGATTAGAGGGTGTTTGGCAATTCGCTTACCAAGACAGGTCTTCATTTTCTTTTTCCAACAGCGTGTTTATCTCCCGTTTTATTATTCTTAGTTTTAAGTTATTGGCCAAAGAGTATGGGTTACTGATAAGAGTGGAAACTCGCTTTAGTGCAAAAAATAGCCAACACCATCTAACGTCTGGCGAAATTATAAGGCTTAGACTTGTATATATCAATTAAACTGTATATTAGCCTTCACTAAACAGCCAAATACTTGCCTTTTCAGGCAGTTTGAAATACAGATGGTAAAGAGCCCAAAACTATTTAACTAATAGGCCTATCAGTTTAAATCTAGACCTATTTTGTGCAGCCTGGATAGGCCTATTGAGTTAAATTTTTTCTTGAACCCAAAACCAGTACGGGTTATTTATTACTTTCACAGAGACTTGACCTTTAAATGCTATAAATGTGCAGATTAGGCTAGTCCTCTGTCATCATCATATCAATTATTTAGTTCAGTTTGAAATTTTTTACTTATTTAAAGACTTTTTTCTAAAAGGGAGAAATATGATTTTCGGGATTTTCTTTTATTTTATCGTATTCATTTCTATTAATTACATTACCTAACAATGTCTAGGAAAGATAAAACATAAACAAATTAATAAAAAAGATGAACCAAAAGGCTTTAGATTGCAGTCTTTGCTTTTGATTAAAATGCCATTTCCTTTTATTGCTTCAATATCATAAAAAAATGAATATGTTTCCTTTCAAAACCAATTTGTGAAATACAGCTTTAAGGGCAAACATTTTCAACTTCTCCCTCATGATTCTCTTTCAGAGATGATGGCTGAAAACCAGAATAGACGGGGCCAACGCTCAGGTAAACGGGGAGAAAAGGCTGGCCCAGGATCCCAATCCTACAGCAGGGCACAAGGATCCAATGGCGGACAAGGCGCATCCCTGACTCGTGGACTTGGCACGGAAGATCCCAAGTACCGGACCCATGAAGCCTTTACCACTACTCAACGAAAGATGCGCGGACCACAATGCACCGAATTCATCCTCTTTCATTTGGATCACAATACCCAAAGCATTGTCGATGCTGAAAGTATTCGCGAAGTTTTCTCACCACTTCTCCGCGACTGCCATTCCTTTTCACTTCTCGAGGAAACGCAACAAGAACAGATGCTGGCCTTGGAGCACATTGTGGCGCTCACCAAAATCCTGGATCAATGCCAGCTTAGGAAGAACTAACCATGCGCATTCGACAGTTCGACCTGAGATGTCGAGCCGTGCGAGATAGAAAACCTTGAACCACTTTGGTTAGTGATTCAGTAAAGTTTTTATTTGGTCTAGTAGTTCGTGTAGCTCGAGATTTGGTCTAGATTCAGGCGAATCAAGAGACAAGCTTCCCTTTGAACCCATTTGAGAGAGCAAGGCGACAGGGATTTTAGAAGTTTGCCCGACCTTCTCTTCAGGTGCTGACAAACAATGATCCACAACCTCTCGGCTGTCTGCCTCACAGACAATCAAATCGGGTTTCTCCATTGCGGCAATGCCGTCTAAGCAATCGCTTGCCGCGGTTGAGACAACGAGAAACTGTTCCGACTCTTCTAAATTAGCCTTAAACCCATCCATGGCTCCTTGCAGATACAACCCTGGTATACAAGTGCTGGAAATTTCAGCTTAGCTAGTCTTCTAGTGTAATAAAGCTCCTGTAGGCCAGATATCTCTTTGGTGGGGTATCTTTCAAAACTTTTGTATCTTTTCTAAAAGACAGTGAGTATATACATGCAGTATATACATAAAATACATGCAGTGTACCATACATCTGTGGTGACATTTTTGAGAGGCATGATGTTTGAAAATCTTAGGGGTATTCCCAACATCCTAAAACGTTTCCTTCAACTTTTTGATCTGTTTAGTTGCCAGGTTACAAAAAGTTTTTGAAGACTTGCTGAGGTTTTCTTTTATCTATAGAAATTCCTTACTCAATGTTTTCTATTAATTAGCCTATTTGTTTCAGTAGTTTAAAAGGTAAATTATTCAGTTATACCCTGAGAATTATGCTAGAAATTGCAAGTTTGCTAATAATATATATCAACCAAATCGACTGTTTTTCTTGATAGAAACTGTTTAGTCATGAATATAGTAGACTGTGTAAAAAAAGATGAAAAGTCTGATAAATGATATTTTCAGTGATATCTTATTGAAAATCTCCAAAATTTGGTGATAAAATCAGGTAATTAGATGGAAAGAAAGTATAGCTAAGTTTTAATGCACAAAAAACCTGTGGTTGTGCCCTGTCCCTAGCACTCAGACATTGCTTAATTTTTGGGCTAAAATGTTGCTGATGATTGGGATTTGGTTAAATATGATTGGTTGTCTACAATACAGTAAAACTGTTTCCTTTCACATTTTAACTTAGAAATAATTTAGCCTGGAGATAGTACATTCTCCTCTTATGAAGGGGACATGTTCAAAATAAAATTGATGCCATTAGATTCAATATTTACTTTTGCTTTACTTAAAGATCATGCTTTATTTCTGATAATGCCCCCCCTTCCTAGATAGTTTTAGATTCATAAAGGCCCAGGACTCATAAAAATTCAAAAGAAAACATTATTAAAACAAATAAGAAAATATATAAATAAAACGTATACTATAGTATATAATAAAAACTATAGTATATAATATGCTGGAGTTGACAGGGACTGGGAGAGGGCTGAGTGGAGACTGGACTGGGAACGGAAACCATCTTAAAAGAAAAACAATTCGCCAACGAAAAGCCATTTGAACCGGATTATATTCAAATGCAGATGCGGTATTGGCGTGAACCCCCTGAGAAAATCAGAATGGACTTTACCAGTCGCCGCAAATTTTTGGAATGGTGGCATGGCTGGTCACGGATCACACACTTCGCCAAGGCCGGCGAAGATTTGATGGTCGCTTACGAAACTCCCAGCCCCGATGATCCCCAAACCTCAAGACAAGTCATTCAGAGGATTGCCATGACTGGTGAAGCCATTGGCGAGCCCTTGATGACGAACGGGTACTGTATGGGTGTTCGCGATAATCAAGTCTATGTTTTCATAGAAGACGAAACCACCGATGAATTTAAATATTTCATCAGGATTTTTGATTTTTAACTTTTTGGAGCCCGTAAAAAAGCGTTTCGTATTGCGTGATGATTTTTTCAAGATCAAAAGTTTGGGCCAAAGCCAAGCTCGCCCGTTTCATGGCCATTAAAGAATCACTGTCATCGCTAAGCTGGGCAATCGCCTGACTCATGGCAGCGATATCGCCCAAAGGTACGAGCCGCCCATTGGCCTTGGTCACGAGATCGCGAAGCCCGCCGATATCGAAACCGACAATGGCCAAGCCCAAGGCCAAGCCCTGCAGTCCGACGACCGGCAAGCCTTCGGCGGACGAAGGAAAGACCAGGACGTCGCAATTGGCCATCAAGCGGCAAACCTGTTCCGGCTCCTGCCAACCGTGTAAACTCACTCTGTTTTCAAAACCAAGCCTTTCAATCTTTGCTTGGATCACTGCCTTTTCGGGTCCGTCACCAATTAAGTCCAAGCGCCAAGGATGATCGGGAATCAGGGCAAGTGCCTCCAGTAAAACCGGGAGATTCTTTTGGGGGTCAAACCGGCCGGCGAACACCAGATTGAGGGGTGGCCGCTTTGTCTCAAGATTGGGGACGTCTTTGGGCAATTCGATACCATTGAAAATGGTTGTTACGGGCAAACCATAGGCTTTATCGGCACAGGAAGCCACAAACCCGGAAACGGCAACCCGTGCAGCTGCCCGGCGCCAAATCGGCCAGGTCATCGGCTTGACGACTTGATTGTTTATGTCTTAACCGAAGTACACCTAAAAGATCGTCGTCGCGAGCATCCCTTATCCAAAATATACGCTTACCACTAATTTTTCTGGATATTATCTTTTAAAAGATAACTAAAATATTTATCCAAAAACTTGTTAGCTGAAAACCTATTGGCGTCTATGCGAATGACAGAATAAATCACCTGTACTCCAATGTAAACATTATAAATCCATGAATATGTGCCGCATTTCCAAATACTGTTCCTTTTTTATCTGTTCATACATTTTATACATCTTTTCTATTTTTGAAAATATTCAATTTTTTGTTCACATATGGCGTCAATTACCCTCCCTAATACTATAGCAGTTGTAACACATCTGATAACTAGTTCCGACCTTTTAAGTAACAATCTTCCTAATCACTGAGGTAATTTGTGTCTAGTGAAACGCTAAGGATAAGTAATCTGGTTTCTCGGAAAACTAATATTAGAATACTTGAAGCACAAGGCGGTTCCAAAATGTGCAGCTGCCACACACCCTCTTGGTTGGATTGAATCTAAGAGATATCTAAATAGTTTGTAGCTTGCTAAGGTCAATTAAACCTTCTTCGACTTATGAAACAGAGTAGTTTAAAACAAAATGTCGTTTATAGCAAAATTGATTTTTATGCACTTGATTTTTTACTCAAAAAAGAAAGTAAAATTTCTAAAAGATTATGTGACAAGAAACACCTTGTGGGTCAAGTTATTTTTAAGATATCTTGGAGTTTAAACCTAAAAGGGGGACAAATGTAACGTGCCTAGTAGTAAGTCATACAGCGTCAGTTACAAGTGCATTCAAATTTGTGCCTTCACCCCTAGCCCTTCAATTCCATTCATCATTCAAATTCAGGTCTATAGTAGAAAGCACGAGAAACCAGTAAGAGAAGACTCAAATTCATTCTTGAAAAAAAGAAATTATGTCTTAGGCGTCATCGAGGAAATTCGTAAAGTAGATTGAGAAAATATAATTAAGAATATTTGTTTTTTATGTATCTTTTATGTGCTTCCTGCTTTTGCTTAACATTTAGCGAAACAAAAAGATTTTTTTTCAAACAGTTCGTGGTAACGAACTGTAAGGTTCAGGGGATTGAACAATTTTATACATCTTATCCATTTCAAAAAATTCGCATGGGTTTCAGAAGGTAGAGAGGAATAAAATCTTGCGTGGACTTCGACCAAACCCTCAACTGTTTTGTAAGTTTGCGGAACGATTTCAGATTTTTGATTTGACTCTAATTAAATTTAATATCTAATAACATATCACTGTGAGAATTCATTCACATATTTCCTAATTTGTACTTCTTAATAATGGACCCTTCTCTACCGGATTTCGAAATTAGTATCGATATCATATTGAAATTCAGTATAATTTTGGACTTTTGGTCAGAATTTTGCCAAATCTCTAAGAGTTTGGGGTTCTCCCCCCTCCTACAGTTGTTCCATACATTGCGGCTTCAATTATTCAAACTTGTCCTAGTTATGGCCTCCAAACTGAGTCAAATTTCATATAATCCAAGGTATTTGCAAGACCTTGTTGTTTGTTTTGCTTCTCCCTCTTTTCTCGTGACGACCTGGGCCCATAGAATTTTTGTCTTCTGCCGCCCGTAAAAAAAAGTACTTCACTATTGTGAAATACAATGGGTCGAAAAGTACGGCACAGTGAATACAGGGTTTCATTGAGTACAATGACGGATATCACGAAAGCAGTGACTTGGAAGGAAACAAATGCTATCGTTTATTGGACAGCAAGGAATGTCTGAAAAAAGATGTTTGCTCCTACAGAGTTTTGGATGTTGATGTTTGTGACGCGTTTTCCTTGAATTTACGCAAGTCATTATATTGCGCTTGGAATTTTAAAAGGATTCAACATAATCCTCCGATTTTTCAATACGTCGTTCAAAGTGTAATATAAGATATGTCACTCAAAGTATTTTAAACAGTTTTGATGCTTTAACCCAAAAAGAAAAATCAACGTCAACCGGTGGCGTGACTCCAAAAAAATTGTTTGCTTGCTTGCTGCCATTAAAAATAAGCGATTTGCCATT
Organism: Alatinidae sp. Z8VKAUB7J3; assembly: GCA_010016025.2. Lineage (NCBI taxonomy): Eukaryota > Metazoa > Cnidaria > Cubozoa > Carybdeida > Alatinidae > Alatinidae sp. Z8VKAUB7J3. Next base: position 129,504,558 of record JAAAKM020073195.1, read on the forward strand.
AAAAAAACTGGCATGGTGTCGGTGTCAACTTGCAAATAAGGCGTGAATACACTACTGATTGTTTTTGGGGTCGGGGAGACCTCAAGGTAGCTAAAAATAATTGGTCAAATAAGAACAGCCGAAAACTTCAGGATTATATACTGGCTTGACTTATTTTGTGAACTGGGTGTTTAGCTGGACGGCATCGTTTGGGATGACAAGGTCCGACAGCTGACAAGATATATGGTAGGTCTAAGGAGAACAAGACTAAATTCTGTTCCCCCACTGCTCGTTGGATTTGGGGGGGGGCAATGAGCCTTTGTAATATCAGTTTAGTGAATCCACCCATGATGTTAATAGTGGCCTTGCTCATTCCTGCACCTCCCACTGAAGGAGCCTGGAGTAAAACTAAGTTTAAATTCTGAATATATAGGCATTTTTGGTAATGTAGAAGCCAAATTGTAGTTGCAAGTGAAAGTAGAAGCAGAATTACTGTATGATACGGTGACAAATTTGCGATTCGCTTAATTTTCAGACATAGACGTAATTTTTATGGTTTGCTAATCAAAGTCAAGATCGATCCAGATGAGTGATCAATGTGGTTTATGCCTAGCAGTTACAAAATTTATATTTATGTCAATCCAGTTATAAAATCGCCCACCACTGGTATAGAATTAACTTATACTCGATCTTGAACAAGGCCCCTATTCATGCGAAACAGTCCAAGCTTTGAACACCTGATTAGGACTTGCATAAATATGACGATTAAAAATAGGAGTGGAAAACGTGACTTTGTATTTTTTTAAACCTTTAGCCTAATAAATGCTAATTTGAATCTCTACTAGCTATTATGTCTGCTCGGCGAATTTTGTATATATCTTGTTGGCAAAATTCAGGCCTTATCAACCCAACCTGGCACCTCTACCTGTAAGTATTTCAAAATGAACTTCAAAATGAAAATTGTAACGATTGTAAAACAAGAAAAGAAGCGGGAAGTTTATTTTTGAAACTCAATTTATTTAAAATCTATGTAATCTATTAAAAATCTATTAAAAATCTATGTAATAAGAGTTCTTTCTACCTCCAAGTCCAATTCTCTCTGATAAGGCTCTGGTTCAAATATGTTAAAAAGCACAGGGTATGAATTGTTAAGTTTGAAACTACATAGGCTCGGTGAAGCCAAGAAATATCTAAATATATTATATGGCCTTCAATGGCTTATTTGCTAATTAGTTTGTGTCTGAAAAAACGCGGGGTCATGAAGATGCCATCAATTATGTACTGGAAAATGTGGAAGACATTGGTCAGGTACTGTTGGTGCCTGCTTATAAACATGCATTTGCAAAACAAATGTCGAATTACGAAACACGAGTAAAGATGTTGGAAGCATTTGTCAGTGACCTTGATGATTCGCGTATTCGAACCAAAGCAATAGAAGACAAGATAGCTTCTGGTGATAAACCTGTGTACACCTATGATTTGTTGGCTCATCTACAAAATGAAATATCAGAAGAAAATGAACTATGTTTCATCATTGGCCCTGACAATGTGCAAAAATGGAATAAATTTTATAAATCTGATTTGATTAAAAATCGTTGGAAGCTGATAACAGTTCCTGAGCGGAAACCAATAAGATCGACACTGGTTCGCGAGGGGTTAACGCAAAGAGCCGATGTAAGCCACTTGTTAACCCCTTCTGTATACACCTTTTTGGAAAACAATACCGTTTATGCATGATATTGAATTTGAAAAGCCAATATGTACGATTGATGCCGTACTATTTAGGATTTGTGAGGAAACTTTACAAGTTGGCCTTATCAAACGACCAGAAGGTGCAAGAGTCTATGCAGGCGTAATGGCACTTCCTGGTGGTTTTGTCCATACAGATGTCGATCAAACCATCAACGATACACTATACAGAAACCTAGAAAACAAAGTTAACCTGACTCCTGCGTACCTGACTAAACTGGAATTTGATGGGAACATGACGCGAGACCCTGAAGGTTGGAGTATCACTTGCCCATATCTATGTTTTATAAACGAGACCTCGGGCGAAAGTGAACATATTGAGTGGTTTCCTGTGAAGTCATTTGTATTTCAAAAGCCCCCAATAGCTTTGCCGTTTGACCATTTAAGTTTAATCAAACAAGCATTTTTCAGATTGTACAATCGCGCAAAATACAGTACTGAGCCCAATTACTTTTTTGGTGGCGATTTTACACTTTCGGAACTGCAGAGGGTTTACGAAATAGTATTAGGCAAAGAAATACACAAAAAGAATTTCCGAGACCGAATTGATGAAAGTGGTTCAATTGAAAGCACGGGTGAATCCAGAATTGTGAAACAGCGCTAACAAAGAAGTGATGTCATTGATCAGCGACTCTCAATTTAGTTTAAATGAGTCAGGCAGTGATGACATTATTCGCTTCCGGGCTGCTTTTATTAGTGGGGCCGCGGCGAAAGACCTAAATAAAGAACAAGTGGTGAATGCCAGTAAAGCACTTTACGGTGCTGCAGTTACGTTGCCAGAAAACAATTCATCAAATAAGGCATTTTCGAGTATCTGTCGCGGTGGGCACCTTTCAAATGCTTCTACCTTATTGGAAAAATCCTGGGATGATTTAGACGATAGCGATAAAGCCCGTTTACGGCGTTGGACCGGGCTTGGGAGCCTTTATGAGGAAGAGCACCACGATTCATTAGCGACATTAGTCAAAGGGGGTGAAACATGTCCAAGCGATACACAATAAAGTACGTTCTCTATGCGCCAGATGAAGTCGCAAAAATCAGTGAAGATATTACGATTGAGCATGGTAGCCAAGGTTATTCCCTCGTCACCACTACCTTAACACCTGAAGGCGAAATTTTGGTAGGGTTACAAAAAGAAGAACCAGAATAATAACTTGTACTGCGATGGGTGAACTATCCCAGCTAACACAATAAATTGATTGTAGTTAGCTGGGCAGTCATCCTAGCCCTACCCAGTTCATTTCAATTGTTACAAATTGCACCAAAAGCTATGTACACGGGTTTTTCTACTCTAGGGAGGGCACTGATTGCTTTTAATTTCGTTGCAGAGGAGCACGACATTGTGAAACTGTCTGTCAGAGAGGATGGGGTGGGTATTCCAGGCTAGCCAAAGAAATGGAATCCTACGGACACAGATAGACAAATATAGCAAGGCGGTAGACTTAGTTAAATTTAATCTATCCTGGACGAATCAGCCGTTGCTATCCTAGGTTGAAAAACGACAGTGCTGTCTTTCGATAAGCTTGTTAACTTTGTCTTGTAAACACTTAGCGGTAAAAGGTTTGACTATATAGTCATCGACACCTTCTTCTATCGCTCTGGAAACCAGCCTTTTGGTTGAGTTAGCAGTCACCATGACAAACGGAGTGTCAGGCATGATTTTTTTCGCTGCTTTTAAAAACTCTAAACCGTTTGAACCAATCCTTCCACCCGACGCTTGAACGTGCTCGCATCGATCTGGGGATTGGGCGCGTGGCTGCGAACGTAAAAATGCTTGGTGGGCGTCAACCAAGACTGGACCAATTTGTCGAGCGCCGGTTCACCGTTTCGAGCTGGATCGGTCGTTCGGAAAATCAGATCTTTTCCCAAAGGGTCCGCTTCGCCTGCAGCGCGAACGTCGCGCCCCCAAACACCCGAGACAACAATGCCGCCGCCGACCATCAACAGGTCGCGGCGCGAAAGAGGAAGCTTGTTCACAGCTGGATTCTGCCAAAAATGTACCGAGAAATCGTCGGTCCATAGGATGGCATCGCGGCTGCCGACGATCAAGCGATGATGTCGTGGATTGGTTCGATTTCTTCGACACCGGACACCGTTCTGCCGGTGACGTCGATCAAATCCTGATTTCTGTCGCCGAATACGTCGTCATCTCCGCCATTGGCAAAAAAGATGAGGCGATGGGGCGAAGCCAGTTCGGATGCATTCACAACGTCGTCCTGTGACGATCCGATAAGCGTGATTGTGGAGGTTGAAAGACTTGTGCCGGCAAAAGAACCCTTGATGTTGAACGTGTTTTCTCCACCACCTCCGTCAACGACAATCTCCTCGATGTCATCGATCTCAGCGCTGATGAAACCGTTGCGGGCCAAAATGATCTCGGCGGGTCCCTGATAGTCGATGTCAGAGGCGGCTGCGGCATTGGAGAAGATATCGAACACCTCGTCTTCGTTGTTGCCGAGGATGGTCATCGTGTCGCCGGTTGATTCAGCGCCGCCGTCGACTTGATCATGTCCGTCGCCGGCCCTCCAGATGAACTCCTCGTCGCTATCGCCGCCGAACATCAGGTCGTTGCCGCCAAGCCCGAGCAACCTCAGCTGCTCAATATCGGTCAGCTCGCTGACAATCGCACCATTGTGGAGAACGACCATGTCCGCGGTTCCGACGTAGCCGAGCTGTATACCGGCGTCGGTGCCGGAAAGGATGACGAACGTATTAAGAGCCAGACTGCCCAACAGCTCTACGCTGTCGATCCCGGCTCCATTGCCGCCGTCAATGACGTCACGGCCGCCACCGTCAAAGACAACGAAAAAGAATTAGAATCAGAAGAGAACAAAAAGAACAGCTTCAAATATGAACAAGAAGAACAACGGAAGGCTTTTGGGCACAGCTGGGAGTCATCTAAAAGTGAAAGAAGAGGAGGGCGTGCCACTCGGGGAAGAGGCTCTTATGGTCCACCAAGTAATAGACCTTTTTCTTCGGAACCCGAGCCTTCAAGTGAAAATAGACCTCCTAGGTTTCAGAAAGTGGAAACATCCCAAAGAGGTCGTGCTCCGCTATCAAGAAAAGGGCCCAATGTCCCCCCACCATTTTCGGATAAAAAATTGGGAGGACTAGGCTCCAAAACTGAATGTCCAGAAGCGTCTCCTAACACGGAAATAGTTAAGACGGACGACGGTAAAGCTATGGCTGAAGGGTCAATACCCGAAGGTAATTATAAACTTAGTGCAGAGGAGGCTCCCAAAGATGAAAGAACTGCAGATGATAAGCAGCCAAAACGAAAAGACCAGACTAGAAAGGAGTTCAACCGCTCTAACGGTGATAAAAAAGAAAAACGTGACGACAAGAGAAAAGATGAATTTAAGGACTACAAAGATGAAAAAGATAGACGTGAAAGAAGTGAATACAGAGATAAATCGGACAAACATTGTGAAGCTAAGAGTGATTCCACATCAAAACAATACGGAAAAAAGCACAAAGAATACGAAAGTGGTATTGGTGATGAAGAAAAGTTAAAGAAAAGAAGACGAGAAGAAAAGACAGTCTCACGGCCCTTTAGAGAACGACGAGATTCGGGCCGATCTGGAAAATCTTCATTCATGAGAGAACCACGACAGAATCTACCTCCAAGGCTTGCAAAATTACAGGCTCAAAAGCAGAAAGCTGTCTTTTGACATTAACTATCTTATGATAGATTTCCCACGCGTCGACATAACACTCCATTACCCTGGCAAACGCTTCTTTCGCCTGGCGATAGTCATTACGCGCTACATCTAAACTAAGAACTGAGTAATCCTCTTCATCTCCCAGCCATCGATTAATGTAACCACTTTCCGGATCTTCGCCTTTAAACCAGAACTTCGAAACGAAATCTCTGATATTGTCGCGTTTGCTTCTTGATGATTGAATGAATACTGTCACCCGTTACGGGCAGTGCTCTCTTAGGGTGTAGTTAGTTTATAGTGTGTGATTTGCTTTTTGTTAATAAATGAATTGAATTGAATCAGTCCTGAAATTGAATTTTAGGAGAGCCGTTGATGGAACAAGTGAAACCACAGAAATGAGAAAACAAAATCTCACTTTGGCGGATTAAATCTTACTATTTTAGTCTTGCTTTCGCTGACCAGCTAACTATTTGAACCACTTTCATCTTTGAATTTTGCTAAATGACCCAAGCTGAATCAGGACATTGCTTGGGCTTTACTACTGATAACTTGAGAAGCGCACATGGATCGTCAATGTATTTGAATTGGGCATCCGTGTTGTCCATGATATAATTAATTGTAGCAAGGAAAAGTAGAATGGACAATGCCGTGCCTCGAGGGAGCTCACGAGTTATTTCCTCCCAGCCCAGAGATCGCAAGTTAAGAGGACATTAACATACTGGTACCAAGAACGAGGGGAATAAAAAGCAAGCAGTAATATAGGATTACAGACACCCATTCTTTGAAGAGCATTTGCAGTTACTAGATACAGTTAACTTAATTATAAAATTTACGTAGTATCAAACATTCTATGAATTTCCACGAGGTTTAACTTTTATAAAATATAATTTCTTTAAAATTGCTATTTCACAAACAGCTCGGAACTATTAATTTATTAACTTTACCGTGTTGGTTGGAATGAACATACAACCAAAATGCTCTTGTTCTGAGCTTCATCTAAGCTGATATTCTGATTCCGGTCATAATCTCAAAAGTGCTATTATGCCAACATTAACCTTGAACGATCCTTCTTATACTGCTGTACCGATTTTAGAAGACTTATCGTATCAAACATAACTCTTAAAATCAAGTTGCTGTTGCTTTTAGATAGTAGCTAAGTTACAAAATATAAAAGCAAATAAACTAGTAATTTTGCTAGTAATTGTGTTGTGAAAGCAACACCTTGGTTGTGTCGTGTGTATGTGTGTGTGTTTTTTTTTCTTTCTTTTTTTTTTCCTAGCACCCCGATTTCAGCTTATTCCTGAAAGTGGTAAGGGTCTAAACCTCCGTTTCGCTGTCCGGCGGCCGCGGATCGATCATCGGCACCGTTCTTGGCGCGCTGATCTTCGGCGTGATCATATCCGGATTCACATTCCTCAGGCTCGACGCGTTCTACCAGGAAATGGTCAAGGGCGCGATCATCGTCGCGGCCGTTGTGCTCGATCAATGGCGCCAGCAGCGCGCCGCGGCTAAATCCTAAGGAGAGATGCCATGAGTGATGACATCATTCTCGAGACGCAGGACCTGACAAAACACTACGGCGGGGTCCATGCGCTGGAAGGTGCCAACTTCCAGCTTCGCAAGGGCGAGCACGTGGCGATCATGGGCGACAACGGGGCCGGTAAATCGACCTTCGTGCGTCAGATCACGGCCGTGGAGCAGCGCACCCGCGGCACGATCATCTTCAACGGCGAGGAAGTCCAGTTCGACAACCCGCTCGAGGCGCGGGAGGCCGGAATCGAAACCGTGTTCCAGACGCTGGCGCTGGCGGACGACCTGGACGTTCCCGACAATCTGTTCCTTGGGCGCGAGAAGATCCGCATCAATCTCGGACCGTTCTCGATCCTGGACTATGCCGGAATGCGCGATGCGACAATGGCGGGTCTGCAGAAAACCGGCGTCAAGATTCCCAACATCAAGAACACCATCCGCAACATGTCGGGCGGCCAGCGGCAGTGTGTGGCCATCGCGCGCACGGCGACATTCCACTCCAAACTGACGATCATGGACGAGCCCACCGCAGCGCTCGGCGTGCAGGAGACAGCGCAGGTGGAGAACATCATCCGCACGCTGAAGGAGGAGGGCGAGCCGCTCATCCTGATCAGTCACAACATGCGACAGGTCATGGACCTGGTCGACCGGATCGTCGTTTTCCGCCGTGGCCGCATCTGTGCGAACCTGAACAAGGAGGAGACCAGCGGCGAGGATGTCGTTGCCTACATCACCGGCGCAAAGACCCAGCCGGAGTATGAGGAAGCGGCTGCATAAGCGCTCCGTTGTGCCGGCCTCGACCGGAGGCCGGGCCAACGACGCAACGTCCCAAGAGGCCGTGCCGGCCGCCTATTTGCGAGGCCGAATCCATGAGTTCGGCACACCGGTCCATATACCAAGAACATTGATCAAGTCGATAGCTTTAGTTACCTGGGTAGGATGCTTAGTCAGATAATAGATCAAATAAAGATATAAAAATCAAATATCCAAGGCATAGAGTATTTTCTTCAAGTTGTAAAAGGTTGGAGAAACAGGAGGATAAATTTGTAAACTAAATTAGGATGTTGGAAGCCGCTATAATGACAGAATTCAAGTACGGCTTAAAAGGGTAAGGCAAATTTGTTCATCAATTTCCAGAGGAATTGTCTAAAAATAGTCCTAGACACTCGTTTGACTAACCGTATATCAAACAGAGCGTAATTCAATCCCACTTTTTAGGGCCACGATAAAAAAAAAGGTTAAAATGGCTAGGACATGTTTCCTAAACGAAGGATGGTAGATTGCCAAAAATTGGGCTTTCTGGCCATCCATCTAAGGCCAAACAAGGAGCAGGTCGTCCTCGAATGGGTTGAGAGTAGGCCATGCGATAGGACTTAAAGAAGCTGGATTTTCAAGGGGGTAGAGGGTAAATCTTTGAATAAGTTAAGGTTAGGTGGAGCATGCATAGCTATGTTGATCTCAAGTGACTTGCTGCCGCTATGAGTAGTTGCAGTAATAGAAGGTCCTAAATGCACTGCTTATCTATGTCATGGGCGCTTTTAAACTATAATAATTACTTAAAAGTGCAAACTCAAAAATACTAAACAGAAATAGAAAATAATCGAAAGTAAAAAAAAGAAAGAATTAAGTGTCTGATACTAGGTAAAGAATTTTTAACTAAAAAAAAAGTGAAGAAATTACTTAAGAAGCTCAGAAAAAAAGGAAAAATACACAAAACAATTCACACTATGATTGACATTAAAACGCAGGTATTTTAACCATAAACACACGCAAAATATGAAGTTTACTGCTTGAAAAAGCGGCTTCTACACTACATAATAGGATGATTCTACAGAAGTTTTATTCCATTATTTACTGAAAATTCCTTTCAGCAGAATTAAATTTAATTTTTGATTTTGTCACACCAACAAATTTAATGCAACTGAAATATAATCAGAAGCATATTTCAGACAATTAGACTAACTACACTAGATTTCCTTCTAGACTTCCAGTATGACTTTGTAAATATCACTCATTTCGATAGCTTCAAAGAACAGGCAAAATTAGTTTGCTCGGAGGCTAGAAGAATTTTGGGCCAGAAAAAGTCAGTTTGGCTAAGTAAGTACCAAACTTTTAGTTGAGCTTACTTTTCAGGGAGTTGATAAATTTGAAGCATGAACAAAATGATAATTGTGCAAATAGTAAGCAATATTTTAGTCAAAGGTTTGCTAAAAACAGCTTATAATAATTTTTCATAGCCTGTTTTAATAGTAAATATGAAAATAACCAGAATTTAATGCGAGAACTCAATTTCTCACAAACGTATTTTTTGCAAGAAATACATTCTTTTTGTTTATATTATGAAAACAATACTTAATAACTTTCAAAAGGTGACTAATGAATATCAAAAAAGCATCCTTGGAAACATTTCTAATTAGAGATTAAGGAAGAAATACAAAAGGAAGGGTTCGATAAAAAGGAAATGCAAAAGGACTGATGGCTGGCAAAAATATCTATTTTGCTCCATCTTGTTTCCAGCAGTTGTCGTTATTTCCTTCTTATTAGATTGTTATGTTTCTTGTCACCTAATGTAAAACACCGGAAGAGCTTCTTAACAAATAGTATAAGGCAGTTTCTCTCAGCCAAAACCTATGCTTTCGATGTAGATACTATAAATCAGATGAAAAAATTCAGTTTTTTCCCTCTTTTCCTTTCCAATTCTAAACCTTCTTGAATGATTTAGTTACAACAAACTTTGTGTTATAATTGAATTCCTTACAGTACCACCTGACCATGATCAGAGAATTCTTAGCAGATAAAATTGAAGCAGAAAATTTTTAAATGGTTTTGATTTTATCAGGTTAATTGACAATAAGAAGAAATTACTCATATTTTTGTGATCATTTATGTAATCACCCTTTATTGAGCTCTAATAAACATTAAATGAATTATGACAGCTGGAACCTTATAAAAAGCAAACACATGCCCTTCTGAAGTAAACTTTTGTAAAACATATTTTCGAAAATGGGGTTTGGCGATAGAATTTAAACAAGAGCTAAGAGCTCATATGGCACTTGTGACGAGGCCGGACGAGCCAAGATCCAAGAGCTCTCTAAAGTTTATAAGCGGGGGAGTCCAAATAAACGGTTAGGTTCCAACCTCGTCACAAGTGCCATATGAGCTTTTGGTTCTTCCAACCTCGTCACAAGTGCCACACGAGCTCTTGGCTCTTGTTATTTATTTCTATTCATATTAGAAGTTTCTGGTTCTTATAAAACCAGATTCTATTTTATTTTTACCCATGCAAATATAGATGGACATCATAGTTGACCTGATTGTCTTTTGCCATATCTTGGAGCACTTAAAAACGTTTCTTGTCCAAGAAAATGTTACACATTTACAGCTTTCCACTTCCCTGTGCAATTGATCTTGGGAACAAATTTCCTTTAAAGTTACAATAAAAAGACTGAAATGTCAAGTGTATAACTGTTCTTGTGGGTCTATTCAAGGGACCTAGTGCCACCACAAACTATCAGCAGCTCAACACTTAACATTGATCATTCGAGGGCCTCGCCGCAAAAAATAACCGGACCTAAAATCAATTGGCTGAATAAATAATCAAAAAAAGATTGGAGAGGGCAATAGGAAACAAGCATAGGGTATTCATGCATTTCTCTCTTTTCTCTTCAAGAAATGCTAAAAGCTAGGCAATCAATAAGTAGGTACATCTACTGTCATTTATGACTTAAAAACAATTAGATGAATTCAAAAGTCAAATTTTTAAACACATTTTTAAATATATAGACACAAAAATATGTTCGCTTCAAAACTATTCTATTAGGGTAAAACGTTTTTTTTTCACGCCACATGCAAGTACTTTTATATATTCTAAATTAATTAATAAAAAAGCAATAATAATTAGGAATGGTAAATATTTGAATCCTATAATCATCCAACTAGTCATTGAATAAACAGCGGATAAATAGGACTTAATTGAGATTATGGCATTTAAATTCTACATAGTCCGCATTTTCTTATAAGGATTTAAACCTGCTTGCGCCATTGCTGCAGCTTGTGCAGCAGCGACCGTTGGTGATACGGAGGCAGCGGGCAAAACTCCAGGTGTTGCGGAGGGGGCCGATGGAATAAGACCAGGCATGACATTCATGCCTGAAAGACCTCCTAAAATAGAAGCATATGGATTAATGTTATCTAATGATGAAAGTACAAAATTATCAATAGGGACTACAATATCTGAAGGCCCACTGGAAAGCATTATTCAAAATTATACAAATACATTCCTTGATGTACAACCTATTTACTCCAATAAAGATGACAGTTATTCGTCGGATTTTGACGAAAATACAAGTAGAGGCCTAAGTAGCTTGTCACTTTCCACAATTTCACAAGTTGATACTGAAAGACTTCCAACAAGCAGATCCACATCACCCGATTTAGCACCGTCTAGCATTAAATCTGGGTCTTGCTCAAGAAAAACGATTGTAGTATCTTCTCCTGTAAAGGATATAAGCTCCGGATCTGGAAGAACAAGAAATCAGAGTCGTAGGAGTTCGACCGCCAATAGAAATCGAAATAATATATCTTGCGGTGAAAGTGATTTTAATACAATAAACGGATCTCGTGAGCTAAAAAAGACTTCTTTGAAACTTCCCTCTCAAGAGGATGTTTCAAGGGTAGGAGATCCTGCTATTAGCTCTCAATCTAATCACGATTTTACATATTTAAAGAATAAAGATCTCCCGGATAGAGCTGAAAATGATGAATCATCTTTGATCAATAAAGGCAACGAGAATTTTGCCATCAACAATGAGAGGAGTTGTTTTTCTGTCAATTCCTTTGGTACAAAACACATAAATGGTGCAGATGATGTTTGTGGATTTGTGCCCAACCAACCTCAAATCAACTATGTTGCGGTTCAAAATTATTCTCCTTTAGTTATCGGCCGTTCCAGATTGTATAGTGATAATAATCAAAAATCAAGTAACGTCTTGCAAGATATCGCAACGCAAATGCCATCTAGAAGAAACAGTTCAACAAATGTTGCAGTTCAAGCGAATATTCAAGAGGATTGCAAGCTCAATTTTGCAGTTAAACAAATACTAGATGCGTCACAGAGGGTCGAAAAAGCTGCTAGAGTAAGTGCTCTTTTTTTAAATATATATTTACATGCTTGTAGACTAACTCCTTGTTGACCAACAAGCGTGTGATATTTCCTTCTGAAATTATTATGGCTGTGCGTCCCTTTTTTACTACCCTTGGGCTTCTGATTTAGCTTCAGTTCGAAGCCGCAACGTGCAGGAAGCAACCTGGCGCACCGTAGACACCGAGGTTCATCGGCAGCCGGTTGCCCAACCACCGCTGCTTGTCGGTGCCGACCATCAGGGTCGCGACGGTCGAGGGCGCGAAGCCAAGGACATCGAGGTTGAAGGTCGAGCCGAGCGCAGGGCGACCGGTGCGACTGATGGTCGCGTTGACGCAGGACGCGCCGAAGCCGACGTTGGTCACCGACTCCCAGGTGCGACCGAGCCGAATCTCGTCGACCTCCATGCGGCCGAAACCAGTCCCCGAGTGGATCACCCACATCGTGTCGCCGAACGACGTGCCGGCGCCGCCGGTGAACTGCACCGACCACTGGTTTTGCCCAGCGCCCACAC
>JAAAKM020073195.1:129517141-129532430 GCA_010016025.2 Alatinidae sp. Z8VKAUB7J3
GGGGAGCCGGCGACGACGCGACTGATCACGCGTGCCACCACGAAATAGGTGGTGCGATCCGCCATCGCCGGTGTCGCCGCAGCGGTCTGACCGTTGAGGAACCACTTGCCGTCGTTCGCCCAACCGATCGACGCTGACGCACTGCGGTTGTCCGCGAACATCACCTTGCCGGGCCGAATGGCCGCACCCAGGTCATCGCGACGCAGCAACATGCTGATGTAGTAGCGACCGCCGACGCGCATCGAGATCGGCCGCCGCGGCTTGCGGTAGGCACGGTCGCCGGACACGTCGCTGTAGCAGTCGCCGTTGGACGCCAGGCCATGCGTGCTGAACGCCCCCGAGGACAGGTTGCCGTTGTTGAGCGTCGGTCCGACCGGGGTTTGCGGCCCGAAGACCGAGCTCGCCGCGAAGCCGGCGGCCAAGCTGCCGATGTCGGTCGGGGTCAGCGCGCTGCCCCAGATGGCGACGTCGTCGAGCGCGCCATCCATGTACTCGCGGCCACCGGACGACGTCTGCAGGCGACCGAGCGCCATCGTGTCGAGGTTGTCGACGTGCGCGAAGAAACCCTCTTCGCGACTGGTTCCGCTCGCGGCACCATCGATGTAGACGGTCGCGATGCCATCGCCACCGACCGTCACCGCCGCGTGGTGCCACTGACCGTCGGCGAAGCCCGCGGTGCTCTGCGTGACCTGGAGAACGGCGAGGCGTTCACCCTTGACCTACTGTTGTTTCTGTATTTGTTTAGTCTTTTTAGTGTTATTTACTATGTTTTTTTGCATTTGTGTCTAAGCTATACGTTTGGGTTGTTTGTATTTTTTCTTTTCCTTTTTAGTGTAATGCACTACGCTTGCTCTAAGGCAAAAGTGGGTTGAAAATAAATTTTATTGAAATAAAATCTTGCGTGTTCATGTTCTAATAACCTTTGAATTTAATAAAATGTTTAGTTTGATGCATGATGTGTAATCTTTGGCTGTTTTCTAATGTTTAAATTTCCTGTTTCATCTCTTTCATTGTTTCCAACATTTCAAATCAAACACCCACCACCAGCAAGTTTTCTTGTTTTCTAAGTTTATATCTTATTTATTTTTGTTATCAATGATTTTTCCTTGCTCTCAACCAATTTAGGTCGAAGTTTGATGTTAAAGTAGCCTACTGTGAAATTTTTACTCCTAAAAAGAAAATTATTTTTATTTGTTTTCAATTGTTTGTAGGATCCAGACTTGGCAGAATTCCAAAATGACTGAGCGAAGAGTCACTCGAAACGCTTGGTCTCGTAATAAAAGTTGCCTTGCTTTAAAAAGGGATTTTGAAGAAGAGTCTACATCTGAAGAAGAAATTGAAATTGATTTAAGTGAATGCATAGAAGAAGTAAGAGCTAAGAAGAGATGTGAAACAAATGAACAGGAAACAATGATTGAAAATGAGTATGTCTCTACAGTTATTGCTGCCTCTTCAGCTGACGAGGAAGCTGAGAAAGATCCTAAAGGCACAGAAGAAAACAAAAAAGCCGATGATGTCGACGTTGGGCATTTTCTGGCAACACCAGTTGGAACTTGTGACCCAAAAAGTATTTGGATGTCTCGGCAAGTTGGAAGGCCGAAAGCTAGCCGATATATTAACAATCCAGCAAGAAGAAGGCTTCAGGAATTACAAAGGGTTGTGAAACTGAAGGAAAAAAGGAGAATCTCAGAAGCTAGAAAAAGAGTCACTGTAAGTCTGTTTGAGATAATGAAGATCTGTTTTTCGTTACTTTTACGTACTGCACGCATAGAGAAAAAAAAAAGAAAGACAAGTATTTACAAAAATATCAGCTTTTGCATAATATTTTGAAAGTTAAACTTAAAGAGTAGGGGAAGTAAGGGTGGAAGGTAGTCCTCCCTCACACACAGGATTAATTCTGTCTGTTTTAATTTTTAATGTTGCTGTTAACTTCGAATTGAAAAACTTGTTTTAATCTATTTAACAGGGATCTAAAGATAGAACATTCAGAGAAAAAACTATGAGGAAAATACGTTTTCGTAGAATAAAGAATCAGATATATTGTGATGCTTACTTTTGCTGCAGGAACCGCAGTAAGAGTTTAGGAGGATAAATGAAAACCCATTTGTACGATATATGGCTTGTAATGAGGATAGGTTTTATTCCCTTGCCCAAATGGTATTTTGGCCTTCAACACATTTTACTAGGTATTCTGATTTTAATTCCTGCTGTATTGTGCTAAGTGTTTGTGCAAGCAAGAGATCAAGACAGGTGAATTTAGGAAAGTTCAAAATTTAGTAAGTTTCTGGAAAACCGTAATAGGACAGGAAGATAGGGTGGATTTGGCTGCCAAGAGGGCTTTTTCTAAAGGGAGGAGGACTAAATCTCATTTGAAAATTACAACGTAACGTCTCTGAGCCAGTGTATTCGGCTTATCGGAATTTTGATAAGTAAGTTTTCATTTTCTAGGCAAAGAAAAAAGAAGACGAAAATAACAAAAAAGAAGAAGAAAATAAGAAAAAGGAGGAAGAAAACAAGCATAAAGAAGAAGAAAAACAGAAGTTAGAAGAAGATAAAAATGAAAAAAAGAAAGAAGGTGAAGAAAATAAAAAAAGTGAAGAGAACGAGAAAAAAGAACAAGACACAAAGAAGAAAAGACGCGAGGATGAAACTGAAATAAATGAAGAAGAAAGGAAGAAACAAGATAAGGAAAAGAAGGTAAAAAATGAAGAAAGAAACAAGGAAAAGATTTTAAAAGAAGAAAAGATGACTAATAATGACAAGAAGAACAAGTGAAACTAAACTAAAAGTGATGTTGTTTAAAGAATTTGAAAAGTATGGCACTTAAGAAAGAACGAAAGAAGAAAAGAGAAGTTTATTAAGAATTAAAAGAAGATTCAAAAGAAGGTACAAAAATAAAATGCCTATGAAAAATGCCCTCTTCCCGTGGACGACGTGGCTTGCGCTGGTCATCGTCGCGTTCGACGTCGGGGTCTACGAGGCCCGCACCAAGAACGTCACGCTGAGTGTAGACGGATCGAACTACTCGCTTCCGGGCCAGAGCCATGCAGAGGCCCTGATTGACAATGACGCGATGCCGCATGCTTCCGTAAACGAAACGAAGCAGGGCAGCAAGGTCTCCTACGGGACGACGGCCCCTGTGGTCCGGCTCTCGGCCGACCTGGAGGTCGAGTCCACGTGGGTTGGAATGAACGACACCGAGTACACCTACGTGCACACGGTGCAGAATCCCTGGTCGCAGCAAGTGCCTTCAGCTTGGTGCTCCGGGACGGTTACGC
Source organism: Alatinidae sp. Z8VKAUB7J3 (assembly GCA_010016025.2). Classification (NCBI taxonomy): domain Eukaryota; kingdom Metazoa; phylum Cnidaria; class Cubozoa; order Carybdeida; family Alatinidae; species Alatinidae sp. Z8VKAUB7J3. The sequence goes on from JAAAKM020073195.1 coordinate 129,520,420, forward strand.
TTCGTCTCCAGCAGCCCAAGATCTGGAACCCCTGATCAGCCAAACCGACAGAGTGCCCCATCAGCGTGAGTACCCGCACAATCCACCGACGGAGACTGTTGGCGGGCGTGGCCCTCGCAGTCGCGCTCGCCGCCATTTGGGTTGGATTGGCCGAGGATGAGCCTCAGGCTGGAGCCCTCGGCGATGCGAATCTCGCGGACTCGCAGGCGCCGAGTCTCGAGCCCAACGCAGCATCCTCGCGTGACCCCAAGTCGGTCGAGCCGACGGACGAGCGAGCCGCTCCCGCCGGCCACGCGACGATTCACATAGCGGGTGTCGTGACGTGGGCCCACAGCGGCGAGCGCGTAACGCGCGGCACGGTCCAACCGCTGCCAGGGACGGAGACGGTCGAGACGCTTCCCATCGTCGTGAACGACCGCGGTGAGTTCCGAGGCAGCATGCGAGCTGCGAAGGATCAGCCCTTCATGCTGTTCTACCGCGATGGAGACGATGCAGCCTCTCACGGGCGCCTGATCCGGCCTACAGCCGACCAGGACCTGAAGCTTGCGCTGCGTGCGGAGCGGACCTGCCGTGTCGATCTGGATGTCGTCGATCGCACGAACCGACCCATCATCGACGCCGAGGTCGAGGGGCGCGGCGCGATTTGGCCGCTCTCCGGCGTGACCGACGCCATGGGTTCCATCAGCTTCGCCGTACCCGTCGGCCTCAACTGCTTCTGGGTGCGGGCGCCGGACGGTCAATTGGTGCGCTTGTTACAACCGATTATGGCCAGTTGCTCTCGCTCAAATTAATCGCAGTAACGCTGATACTAGCACTGGCCGCTTATCACAAATTTCGACTTGTCCCTTCATTGCTATCTGAGGCTCAGGAAAGTGAATCCGCGAGGTTAAAGCTCTCTAAATCCATCGGCATCGAAATGGGCATTGCCTTTTTAATCTTAGTCATTACCGCGAGCTTAACCAGTTTAGTGGGGCCCGCGGGAATGAACTAAAAACAACAATTTAATCAATTTTAATACCAATAAAATATGTTTGGAGGAACAAGCAATGAAAAAAAACTTAGTGCTCATATTGACGATGGCCTTATTTATCGCGCCCACCACATTTGGTCACGGTAAAAAAACAGAGGCGAACGCAATGATGGTGGGAATGGACACTGAAGCTGCAAAGGTGGTGCGGTCATTCCACAAAGCTCTGGATACCGGAGATAAAGAGTTAGCGCGTCAGTTATTAGCTGATGACGTACAGATATTCGAAGGTGGCCGTGTGGAGCGAAGTGCTGATGAATATGCGCATCACCATATGTTGGCAGATATGAAGTATTCAAAGGCGATGACAACAAAGACAATTGAACATCACGTCAAGGTGATGGGGAATACAGCCGTCTCTATGTCTCGAAGTCATACCAAAGGAAGCTACAAGGGTAAAGACCGAGATTATGAAGGCATGGAAACCATGGTGTTAGAGCAACAAGATGGTGCCTGGAAAATTATTCACATTCATTGGTCTCACTAACAGGAGAAAATCATGTTTAAACAACTACTGACATTTATTCTTTTTTTCCTTTTTAAGAACGAAGTTGACTAGAATTAACTAAACAGGAACTTCTGCAGTAGCGAGTTTTGATCCTTCCCAATAGATGTTGACTTGATTGAACAGGTGAGGAATCATTCTGTAGTAAACAAATTAAATAACAGTGAACAATAATTAGTTACATTAACATATAATTAACAGTTGTTACCGTGATAGAACAAGTAAAATTTTAAATAAAACACGCACCGCTAGAGCTAGTTTAAACAGTATTGGAATGATTCCTCAAAATAACAGCCTTGGTCGCTTAATATCAGTAATACTAACCATCCTAATTTAAAGTAAAATATTAGGATGCGCAGGTGCCCATGTCTCACTGTTAATTACAAATCACAAGCAGCCCAGTGACGCTTTTCAAAACTTTCATTCTAATACTGTCACATAACAATCGTTTCCTTATTACAACAATTTTGACATAAGAAATGAAGCCATATTGAGTTTCAGATTCTTAGGTTTAAGTAAAGATTATGGATTGAACACCAAATTTCTTGCAAGGGACAATTTTATAGTTTACATTTCAGCTTATTTTTAGTTTCATTTTCGTTTGATGCTCAGTTTAGGAGCTGATATGTATCTGATAGTATACTTAGCATACAAATAGTATAAGGAGCTCATAAGCATACTCGGGCAATAGCGAAATCAAATAAAAGCTTGGATGGCTAATGCTTGCAAAAAGGTGATTTCGTATAGAATATGAACAAAATTTAAAAATCACTGTTTCATCCAGTTTTTTTTTCACTCCATTCCGTTCATTTAATTCTGCTGCTGAAAATTCACGTTCCAATTATAGATACAGTAACCATATTACTGCAACAGTTTTGATTTCATACGCTTCACTTTTTCCATTCTTGTTAACGACTGTTTCCAAATATTTGTTTTTTGTAATCCTACGACTCAGTGCTGAGGGGCTACCGATCCCTTTTCGTGAATCAACTGATCATGCAGCCTGAATCCAAGAAGAAAGCGACAAATATATTTCAAAGCCACTGGAATCCCTTGTATATTGAAAAAAACTTCGTAAATTATTTGTGTTTTATAGGATGCAAAATATTGTCAATTTTTAAGTTATCTTTAAACAAAATGAGGGAAAGAACGATCTATTTCTTATGTTTCTTTCGTTAAAAAGATTGATTTGATTCCATCAGTGTTTTTTTATGAAACCGTCACTATTTTTTTTTTTTTTTTTTTTTTTTTTTTTTTTTTTTTTTTTTTTTTTTTTTTTTTTTTTTAAAAATATTGATTTTTTTTTTTTTTTTTTTTTTTTTTTAATCTTTTTTTTTTTTTTTTTTTTTTTTTTTTTTTTTTTTTTTTTTTTTTTTTTTTTTTTTTTTTTTTTTTTTTTTCCTGGTGAACGCTCCGGGCGTTCACCCGCATGATCGTGTCGAATTCATCGTCGTCGATTTCAAAAAACGGCTTCGGCTTGATCGTCGCGAAGATCGACGCGTTGTTGACCATGATGTCGAGCCCGCCCAGTTCCGACTTGGCGGTTTCGACCATGGCTGCAAGATCCTCGTTCGACGTCACGTCCACTTTCATACCCTGCGCCGTACCACCCGCATCGGTGATTGCTTTCACGGCGCTGGCGGTGTCCTGCACATCCGTCACGAGCACCCTGGCACCCTCGTCGGCCATCGCCTTGGCCATGAGCGCTCCAATGCCTTGCGCGGCTCCGGAAATGACTGCGGTTTTTCCATTCAGGCGACCCATGGGATCCTCCATTCCTTCAGATGTCTATTTCGAGAATTCTAGCGACTTCGGGCCAGCTTTTGGCACCGTTTTCGCGCAAATCGTTGGTCAGGTCTTCAGGCACCCAATCGATCAGGCACTTTTTGAAGTTCGGCCGCGCCTCGATGCGGGCAAACCATTGTGCGACATTCGGCAGACGCCCGCCTTCCCACAGGCCGCGCATGGACATCATGGCGAGACGATTGACGTAAGGGGTCATGGCGATATCGGCGATGGAGAACCGGTTGCCGACAAGCCAGTCGCTGCCGTCGGCCAAAGCATCCTCCATCTTGTGAAGATAGGTGTCGTAGAGCCTGACCTTTTCTTCCGCGCCCGGAGCCTCGAACCCGTAGCGGGTGAAGGCATCCTTCTGGCTCTTCCAGTTCGACGTGACGGAAATCGGCGGCGTCGAGGCGAGAAATTCCTTCACGCCTTCCGTCCCGAGATTCTTGAGAACCGTATGCCGGTGCGAGCAGACGAAGGTTACGGCGCCGCAGGCCGGGTGCAGATCCTCGTCCACCGCCTTGGTCCAGTAGCGGGCCTGGGCGTGTTCCCAGGGATCGGTCGGATGCACGCTGGTTTCGGGTTCGATCTGATCGAGATATTCGATGATGACCGTGCTGTCGGGAATCACCAGATCATCGTGAATCAACGTCGGAACCACGCCCTTGGGATTGAGTTTGAGATAGTCCGGGGCAAACTGCTCGCCTTTAAGGGTTGAAGACGCTTTGGATAGCCTTACTTGTAGGTCGGGGAGAAGCGAGCCATCCGAAGAAATCGGGGATCCAGGTATGCAAGCCTTTGGACAACTTCTATGCTAGTTGTTCCATCCAGACTGACTGGAGAAATGACAATAGGATAAGACGGGTCCATGGCCATAATTTTCGTTATATAATTATAATTATTCCTGTTTATCTGCAGTCCCACATTTTTGGCCTCTTCTCGTGATATTTCAAGCACTTTCAGTAACTGCTCCATGGAGTCCGCTAGGATGGCCAAGTCATCTGTAAAATCCGTATCTGAGATGACGCGATCTCCTAACTTGAGTCCAAAGTTGAGACCTGAAGTCGTCTTTGTCACAACGTGGTTTAACATGACATTGAAGAGCTCTGGAGCCACTGCACATCCTTGACGTACCCCTGTCGTGATTCGAAAGAATGGGTGGCGCTGGTTATCAACTTGAGCATAATTCTCTGTGCCATAGTGTAAAGCTTTGAAGAGTCAGTAGTATTTCTCGAGAAGACCAGTAGATGCTAAAATCTTCGAAAGTGCCTCTCGGTTCACTGAGTTGAACACGGCACGGAAGTCAACGTAGGCAAAAAAAGCTTTTGGACGAAACTCTGTGGCTTTCTCCATTATATGTCTAATCGTGAAAATTTGCTCGATGGTTGAACGGTCCGACATAAAAGCAACTTGTTCCGATCACCAAATCCCACGAACTATATTCTGACAACGATCCAGCAGGACCATTGATAAAAGTTTTCCTGGGACTGACAGCAAAGTTCTACGATAGTTTGAACAGTTTTTTCTAGAGTCTTTCCTTTTCCATAAGGAGACAATGACTCCTTTCCTCCAATCTTCAGGAATTATCTCAGTTTGCCAAATTGCGGAAAACTGAGTGTGAAGAAACAGGAGCATTGTAGGACCAGTGTATTTCAGCAGTTCAGAGCTTAAGCCACAGATACCAGCAGCTTTATTATTCTTGAGCCTTTTAACTGCATTTCTCATTTATGAGAAACTGATAGTATTCAGTCGTCTGGAGGAACATCTGCTGTATTTCTTTGACTGCTAGACTGGGTAAGACTAACATTTGGACCACCCCATCCCTCGAACAAAAATCCCAGATAAGGCTCTGCATTCAATGATAGGATACTCACTAAAGCTTTTATATCGAAAGCTTTCACACAATTAAATAAAATTGAGGACTCAATGGATCTGATGGTTCAGACACTTCCCAATTATTAATCTGAAAGTGAAAATTTGATCGACAAATCCTCGTCATTTCCTAAACAATACTTTTCTTTTCTTGTAACTTTATCTGAAAGGTCTTTAAGCCCAGGGGCGCAGCACCAGCACTTTTATTTTGGGCAGGAGGGGTTTCCATTTGGAGAGTCAAGGAGCATAGGCTATATAATAATTTTTTCGCCAAATTATTGTGGGGGTGCAACTGCCTTCTTAATCCCCCCCACCAAAACGATGCCACTGTCTAAGCCTAATAAGTATTATCATGGTAAGTAATTTTCATCCCACTAAAATTAAGCTAATGCTTTTATAATTACTTAAGGCCCGACTTTGGCAAGGGTGAATTGTCCGGCCGGCGGGATAAACCGGCCACGAGTTCGAAAATATGACCAGGGCGGCGCTGGAGCCGCGTCAAATTGGTCCAAATGCGGCGCAGATGCGCCCAAGCGCCCCGATTTGGGTCGATCCCCGAAAAAACGCGACCTTATGCAAGGAGGTTTATGTGATTCGACTAATGTTTTCGACGGCTCTGGGGCTGTTGTCCGGCGCGATGATTCTCTGCGCGCCCGGGGGTTTGCGGGCCGAAGAAGGCCCGCGGCACGGAATCGCCATGCATGGCGCGCCCGCGCTCGATCCCGGATTCGAACGCCTGCCCTATGCGGCGCCCGAAGCCCGGACCGGCGGGCGAATCGTGTATGGCGAACAGGGCGGCTTCGACAGCCTGAACCCCTATATCGTCAAGGGGCGCTCACCCTGGGGAATGCGCACCCATGTGCATGAATCGCTCCTCGCGCGAAACTGGGACGAGCCCTTCAGCCTTTACGGGCTGCTGGCCGAAAGCGTCGAGACCGCGCCGGACCGGTCCTGGGTCGAGTTCCATCTGCGGCCCGAGGCGCGGTTCTCGGATCGGGAACCGGTGACGGTCGAGGACGTGCTGGAGATCCTCGCGGATGCGATGGGTTTTGAACGTTTTCACCTCGCCGGCCATGACTGGGGTTCTGCCGTGGGCTGGAATACGACCTTTTCTCACCCCGAACGACTCTATTCCTGGACTGCCCTGGCCATTCCCCACATTGGCGCCTTCCTGCACAACGTGCTGAACGATCCGGATCAGAGTGCGCGTAGTGCCTATTTCGCCTACTTTCAAAGACCTTTCCTCCCCGAGTACACCTTTACCCATTCGGGGCAGAAAACGCTCAAGCGTATGTTCGGACGCTTGCCGGAGGCCCATCGCGAAGAATACCTGGCCATCCTGGGTGAGCCGGGCGCCTTTACCGCTGCCCTGAACTGGTACCGCGCCCTGGATGTTGAGGCAACGGTGGCGTCAGGTAAGTTGGCGAAGGCGACTGACCTGCCCACCTTATATATCTGGGGTACGGAAGATGGGACCGTGGCGGTCTCAAGCATCGAGCGCCAGGCTGACTACATCAATGGTCCCTATCAGGAGTTGAAGCTTGAAGTCGGTCACGCGCTGTTGCAGCACGCGCCCGAACACGTGGTGCCGGCCATTATCGAGCACCTGCAGCGCTATACACCTCCGCCCGCATGATAAGTTTCGCACGCACGCTCAGGTAGCCATCCATCGCTTTGAAAGGCACGCAGAATGCTGGCTCGCAAGGTCATGTAACCGTGAGTAAAGGTACGCAAAATCCAAATCGTAGCCGGGGCATGCACGAGTGAATCGGCCCCTGGTTGGCGTTTGTTATTACCCCGAGCACTGGCCGGAGGAATGCTGGCCTGAGCAGGCCCGCGCCATGCGCGAGCTGGGTATCGATCTGGTGCGGATCGGCGAATTTGCCTGGTCCCGATTGCAGCCTGGCCGAACCCGGTTTGCTTGGGAGTGGTTTGATCGTGTGATCGACACGCTGGCAAAAGCGGGCCTGAAAATTGTCCTGGGCACGCCAACGGCGTGTCCGCCCAAGTGGCTGGTGGATGAGGTACCGGAGATTTTGCCCGTGGATGCGACAGGTGGTATCCGGGGTTTCGGATCGCGGCGCCACTACTGTTTTTCAAGTCAACGTTATGCTGCTGAAGCGGCCGCAATCGTTATTTTTCGCAGATAAAGGTGAAGAAACAAGATGTTGAAAAATGATGATTATATCCTTCTACACGACTATTATGAAAAATAGAACACGTAAAACTGTAAAGTATTGTTTAAGTCGGCTTAAGAGTTGTATACGACTTCAAAATTTGTTATCAACATCCATCATCAAAAAACTGTAGATAGAGCAAAATTAGAAATAAAACGGCTTCCCTTAAACGAAATTATGGGTAGTTTCATTGATTTTAATAGTAAAAACAAACTATTTACCGGATAGTCCACGATAGCCAAGAGAGCCGATATCAGCAGTCTGTTGAGCCTCTTCCTCTCTTTCTATAAAGCTTTTGAGATCTATTCCTTTCAATTTTGAAGGTTTCAAAAATCTTGGAGGTAAACGAGAAACTAAATTCGGAGGACCTCCAAAACCAAGATCTAAAAGAAGCTCTTCTGGATCAGGTTCCCGTAGCTCCAGCATTATTTCCACACTGCAATAAAGAATACATATAATTATAAATCTTTTCTTTGGTCAAGTGTCGGGCAACTATAGCTTAGTGGACGAAATATGAGGCTTAAGTCCAGGAAATAAAATCTCCCTGATGACAAACTTTGTATAAAAAATTTCAATCTCTGTGAAAAGTCACTTTTTGTCAAAATTTCTGTACCATCTCCCCGACTCCACACACAAAAACACTCACAGGCATGCACATATCAACAAACAAACACAGGCAGAAACGCAAAAACACGTCCTAATCACTCAATTCTTTTCCATTAAAAAATTTATCATTCTTGGATCGTTTGCACAAAAATTAAAGCTATCTAATAAAACAGAGCCCTTTCCACGCCAAACTTTCAAAACAACACTGAATTACAAGCGGTAACTACGAATCGCAGACACCCCTACAACACAGAGTTGCATTTAATGTGAGTTTTCAATGACTCATCAATGGATCGTATTGCGCTGAATGTCTCAATCCAAAATAAAAACATATGGCAATTCAAGCTAATACAAACACCTTAAAGCAGGACGCGCTCTCAAGGAATCTTCCTATGCCTCCCATGTTAAACATTTGGAGTTTGCCTGACGTTCCTGAATTAGTGATTTTGGCGCCCGAGCGAAGCACCAACCACCCAGCGTTCCCCCGGCGACTTCAGCGCGGCGCCGCGACGAACAAGAGGAAGTCGTCGCCGACCAACCCGGTGTCGAGCAGCTGAGCCTCTTCGCGAAACAGGTTCGCGAGGACCAGGTTGTGATCCCAATCGGACGGCTCGTAGGTGTCGATCTGCCCTGCCAACACCGGGTGCAGCAACCCACAGCCGGCGCGCGCGACCCCGGCGAACTCGAACCCCGACGCCAGACAAGTCTCCGCCAGCTCGGCTGACCTGGGTGCCGCTCCACGGTCGGCGCCGAGGCGGATCGCCAACTCCTGCCCGACTGTCTCGTGGTGTTCCTTGTGTCGCGAGGGAACCAACTCGCGCAGGATGCGATTCGCCGCGTCGCGCTGTGCTGTCGGCCATTCGAACCGGCTCGGACCGGCGTACTCCTGGGCCAACACAACGCCACTTGGCCGCAACGCGGCTCGGCAGTTCGTCCAGAACTCCTCCAGCCGCGCGACGTGATGGGCAAAGCCCAGTGTCGTGATCACTTCGAACGGTCCACCCAAGTCGACGCCGTTCTCGCTGGCATCTCGCACCGAACACTCGAAGTTGTCGAGACCACGACGCGCCGCCTCGGTTCGCACGGCCTCGATGCTCACCGGGTCGTCGTCCAGCGCGACAAAACCCCGATCCGGGAGCGCCGCGGCGAGTCTCATCTCGGCGACCGCGTTTCCGCAACGCGGTGCCAACACCCGCGCGCCGGGCTCCGTTCGATCGCGAATCTCACCCGCCACTGCATCGAGCCTCTCGCTGAGATTGCCAAACGCCCGGAGCGACACATAGGCGTGCACGATCGGGTGATCCAAGAAGCTCAGATGGGCCGAGTCGACGTCCCGCATCGGCAGCTGACTCTAGGGGGTCGTCGCGCAACTTCGGCAGGAATGTCGGCAAGACCACGCCTGCTAGCCGCTCTCCCGCGATGGCGAACCCATCGACTGAACAGGCCATGGCGACACCGCGGCGACCGGCGCGGTCGAAGCAGAACGCACGCGATGCCTCAGCCGCTCCGACCACCGAGGTCCGGCCGGTGCAGACCGCGATGCCCCGAGCCAACAAAAGTTCTGTTTCCGATCGAGCCGGAGCCAAGGCCATCATCGATGACACCGTGGCTGAGTTCGGTACGGTGGATATCCTTGTCAACAACGCCGGTATTCTGCGCGACAAAAGCTTTAAAAAAATGGATCTGAACGACTGGGACATAGTGATGGACGTGCACCTGAGCGGTTCCGCCTACGTCACCCATGCAGCATGGCCAATTATGATGGAGAAGAACTATGGACGGGTGGTGTTTACCAGTTCTTCCTCAGGCATCTTCGGCAATTTTGGCCAGGCCAACTATGGTGCAGCGAAAATGGGGATGCTCGGATTTATGAATGTGCTGGCCAAGGAGGGATTGTCAAAAAATGTCAGGGTCAATTGTCTTGGCCCGGCGGCGGCCACCCGCCTGATCAACACCATTCCGGGTCGCGATGAGGACCTGGACAATCCTGACCCCAACCGCCACCCCAAGCTGGTTACCCCGGCAGTCTTGTTGCTGTGCAGTGAAGATGCACCAACGGGTACCACAATTATGGCTGGCAACGGTCGCTTCTCCACGGTCGCGGTGTTCAATAACAACGACATCGAGCTGGGAGCGGATGTCAGCTATGAAGATCTGCTCGCCCACAAAGAAGCGCTGCTGGATATGTCAGCAGCCACTGAAGGCTGGACGTGGATGCAGAAACGACTGGCCGAACAGAAAAAGTAACCCGAAGTGCAGCCCGCGGCTGCAACAAGAGAGAGAAAGCATGGAAATCAAGTCGTTGGAGACACTGCATTGTGATGCAGGATGGCGTAACTACCATTTTGTCAAAATGACCGCCGCTGATGGCACCGTGGGTTACAGCGAATATGATGAGGGGTTCGGATCACCGGGTGTTACCACTGTTATCGAATCATTTGCCGGCCGCCTGCTGGGCGCTGATGCCATGCAGCACGAGCGCTTGTTCCAGACCATGTTCGGGGCAACTCGTCCGGCCCAGGGTGGGGTGGTGGGTGAAGGTATTGGCGCTGTAGAAAATGCGCTGCTCGATCTCAAAGCGAAGTTGTTGGGTGTGCCGGTATACCAGCTGCTGGGTGGTGCCGTACGCGACCGGATCCGCGTGTATAATGTATTATTCTAATGTATTATTCCAAATGTATTAGCTTATAAACTTAATCCAGTATTGTATATTCCTTGTCAAGTTGGCTGCCTCTTCCTTATCGAACAGATCGTAAGCTGTTAGCTATCTAAAGCATTAATGCAACCCTCTCCCTTTCCACAATTGAGTACCCTGACATACTTCCTTAGGTCCTCGTATTTTTAGTTTAGGTTAACAATCTTGCTCTGCAAAGATAGATAGTGTTAAGCTATGCTCATCAGAGACTTGTAATTATGGCAGATGTTGTCCTAACGAAATACCACCGTAAAATCGAACGTGTTAGATGGTTTAACAGGGTACAGAACTGGGAGATCCTCTAGTCTTTTAAATGACCACCCCTTGTCTGAGCAGCTCGAGTCTCGCTCGCTGCACTGGTGCAATCATCTACTTCGCTGGCCCACTCTATTCATCTTCGACCCAACGCAAATGGCTGGAAACGCCCCAGATGTAGATCACGCATAAGACTGCGGATATCGTCTGCGGTCAACTCATTATCAGAACATCCACCCCGATGAAGCTCCAGCCCTTGCTCAGTAAGGAGCATTGTGGAGACAATTAACGGCGCTGACGTCTGGCTCCATCCACGCTGGCAACGTTGCCGAGCAAGAGCTTTAAGACAGTCGCGATTAACAGGAATTTCCCGATTCTCGGAAAAGGTGGTAGAAACCTGCTATAAAAATTAACGTGCAACCATCCTCAGTGACGTTGCGCGTGATGTTTCATATTCAGACATAAGAATCAACTTTCTAAATCTATGACAGTGCCAACGTGTTTCATTAAATCCTCGCCCCTTTTTATTAATCCTATCCCTCCTGAATTTTCGGTGTCCCCCTTGAAATTACTTGGTATCTCAATTTTAAAATGGGCGATCAATTTTAAATATCATCTGCAAAGCTAATGCTTCCATCTCTCTTCTTAAGCCCATTTATAAAGGCTCTCTTTAAGCCTCTCTGTCTTTAAAGATTTATGCTTTCTTTTTTCGCCTTGTATTCGAATATGAGCGTCTGGTTTGGCACCCTGATATTGCAGAGAAAGAGTCCGATAAAATTGAATTAGTTCAAGAATTAAGTTTATACATCGCTCTTTACTTTCATATGAAAAAAGTGTTAGTTGATGTCCGGTTCTAGCATAATTTAAAGGTTATCGTAAATATGTGGGTATTTTCAGGGTGTGTGTATTCAGTTTGATGTGTATTAAAATTTTATAGAGGTAAACCAATCAACTGGAATTTAACACCGGCTAAAATTTCAAAAGGAGCAAATCAGGTTTGAGAAATTAGGGTTATTGGCTCTCATGTTTAAGGGACAGTGTGATTGTTTTACGAAAATGGATTATAGAGCCAATAAGCACAGGGAATTA
>JAAAKM020073195.1:129535875-129546131 GCA_010016025.2 Alatinidae sp. Z8VKAUB7J3
CCGATTGCCGTCTTGCTGATCAGCGTTATCGCCGTGGGCGCGGTCATCTGGTACGCCTATAACCAGGGCGTGCGCAGCGGCAGCGAAGGCGCTGCACCGCTGTTGCGGCCGGAAGGTCCGGCCAAGATTCAGCCTGACGATCCCGGCGGCCTGCGCATCCCGCATCAGGACAAGACCGTCTATGATACGATCGACGGGGTCGGCACAGATGGTCCGGTCGAACGCATTCTGCCGCAGCCCGAAGGGCCCAAACTGCCGCCGACGGAAACCGCGGCGGAAACCAAACCGCCGCCACCTCCCTCGATCACCGACCCGACGCCAGGGGATACCAGCCTGGGAAGCGCCACGGCGGAAGCTCCCCCGTTGCCATCGCCCGAATTGGCGGCGCCGAGCACGTTGCCAACGGTCGTGAAGTCCGATCCGGCAAGCACACCCGCGTCAGCGGCAGAAACAGCCGGTTCCGAAACAACAACGGCTGGTGCGGCGGCGACCGGGTCAGCACCTCAGCCAACGAATGTGGTGCCTGAGACCACAACCCCGACACAGCAGGCGGCCCTGCCAAAGGCGCCGGACATCACCCAGGCCTGGCGAATTCAGGTCGTGGCGGCGGGCAGCGAGGAAGCAGCGCGCGCCGTCTGGGTCAAGCGGGTCGGTTGCATAATAAGTCATGTTCAGTTTTTTAAGTCTAAATAATAAGCTCTTCCATTAGTCGTAACCAAGGTTGCCACTACAAGGGGTAAATTACTAGAACACGAGTTTTTATTCCAAAAGGAAAAATTTAGGTAAATATTGGCTTGGAAGTCAAATGCATTTTATGTATATTAGAACCAATTTTATTACAAATCCTATGAGTCCCTCCAAAGCTTATGCTGCAACCTTTTCTATAAGAACCGTATATGCTCCAAGGGCATATCTTACAACCCTTGCCCTGAATGCTGTATATGGGGGGGGGTTGTCATCCTCTAATATATGAATTCTTAACCTTCCAAATACGCTGTACAGATTTATTGAGTAAAAACTTGGATTGGATATATTCTTGGAAATTATAAGCGTGGGGGGTTGCTGCTCTCCAATCTTTTTTAACAATTAAAAAGGGCAAAAGAAATTTCAACTTCTAAAAGATGGAGAGTAGTGATGCCTCTCTGTTTTTAAGGGGCCAGATAGAGTTTTAAAGCTGCTAGTCCCTCAAGACGTTATTACGCATACCTGGTTCTAATACAATACAATAGCGCACTTATTTAGTACACCTACGTAATAGGATTTGTTATTACTTAATAGGGATTGTTTTCTAACAGATGCAGAAGCAACTTACGTAATAAGGATGGTTTACTTTCGTTGTTACGAAATAGATGGTGTTTAATTTGGTTGTTACGTAATAGGGTTTGTGGCGTTACGTTAAAGGGTTTGTTAGAGTCCATTAGTAAAGGAAGGAAGCTTTTTTAAAAACTGTTTTCTTCAAGACTTTTTTTCAAGACGTTTCAAGACATCCAAAGACGTTTTTTAATATGTTTCTCTTCAAGAAATTTCAAGACATCCCATGACGTTTTCTAAGTAATTTTCCTTCAAGCTGTATTCTAAAGATTTCCGTCCGTATTAGGAATTGAAAGGGCATCTTTATCCAATGGAACTGAGCCCAAAAAGCTCGGCCAGCAATCTACTCATATTTTCTTAGGTCGGCGTTGGCCCTCAGGATCGCCGCGGCCGAACCGTCGAGCCGCTGCACCAGCCGACCGAGGACGGCACTGCGCGCGTTCACCGCCTACCTCCCGACGGAGTACGGCGCGCGCGGCATGGGCCCGCAGGACCTGCACCGCTACGTGACCGGCGAGCGCCCCGCGCGCAAGCGGGAGTCGGCGTAGTGCGCGCCCGCACCCGCCACGCCCGTCGCCCCGTGGTCGGCGGCCTGACCCTGCGCCTCACCGACACCCGCCTCGACGGCATGACCGACGAGAGCGAGGATGCCGACTGGCGCGCGGCGTTCCGCACCTGGTGGAACGGGCCGGTCGGGGTCGATGCCCAGATCCGCGCCCTGGAGGGCTACCACCTGCTCGGCGACCAGACCCCGCACCGCACGATCCTGCCGTACCTGCGGTCGCCGGACTTCTTCGTCTGGAAGGCGGCCTACGAAGCGCTCGAGAGCGCCGCGCGCAACGTGCGCGATCCGACCTGGAAGCGCTGGTATGGCGCGCGACCGCAATTCGCCCCCGAGCGCCTGCAAAAGGCGAACTGGGGCGCCCTCAAGGGTGAAATGGAGGCCTGGCTCGCCGGCAAGCCGGCCCGCTGAACCCGACGCAGGATCCGCCCACGGGGGCGATCCCGCCTGGAGACCCCATGCACTGCGCACCTCGCGTCCGTTCGCGTATCGCGTTCCTCGTCCTGGCCCTGGTGGGGGCGTCCGTCGTCCTCGCACCCGACGCCGCGGCGCGCGGCGGCGAGGCCAAGCCGCTGCCGAAGCGCGATCTCGACCGGGTGGTCGAGCGCGAGATGAAGAAGCAGGACCGTCAGATCCGCAGCGCCGAGACCCAGGGGCGCAAGCTCGACGGGCTCGTGCGCCGCTACAAGCAGCGCGCGCTCGACGAGAACACGGGCGTCTGCCACTTCCTCCACGGGCGCATCATCGCCGTGGACGCGATGAAAGAGAAGAACCCGGCCAACGCGATGGCCGCGCTGCCCAACGCGCTGGGGCCGCTCGAGACGGCCATCCGCCTGCAGCCGGAGTTCCACCAGGCGCACTACCGCGTGGCGGTGATCCACATCTTCCGGGCGAAGCAGGCCAAGACGAAGGCCCAGGCGGACGTGCACCGCCGCGCGGCCGAGCCGCCGATCCTCGAGGCGCTGCGGATCCGTCCTTGCAATGTTTTGAATTCAGTTTTGATTTCCAAACATATTCAGTTTTCGTGCCTTCCTTATCCTAAAAAATTTTGTAAATGCACAAAGTGAAAGCAAGCAGTTCATTACGTTATTCTGTTTTTATTTTACTTAGAAAACTTGATTACGAGACAGTTCACATAGTGGAAAAATTATGTATTATCTTTGCCACACCAAAACAAGGTTTCAGGTTTATCTCTTCCTCAGGAATTATTCATGAAAAAAACACTTAACTATTGAATGAGGAGGTATTTTAAATGAACCACATGGCAAATCAGGTATCTCCACTTCCTTTTTTTTCTACAGAAAAAGACGTACCATATGTAGTTTAGATTTGACTTCCAGTACAACATGATTTGAATGGAAAGCACTCACCAAAATTCGCACACAAAGTTTCTGCAATACACCCTACAAGGTCCTACTGCTATGAATGCTGGGGTAGTTGAAGGATGTTCCGTGTGCTCAAACGACAATGTTAATTAGAGGAGAGTTGAAATGGATATCTTGGCTAGCCAGTCAGGTGACCTGAAAAAGACATCCTTGAATCAAACAAGGTTATTCTGGAGGATTACTACCGTAAAAAAATTGATAAATGCGATATTTCTTCCAGAGTATACGTTCCCTAATTTCCTACTTCTGGTAAAAAATATTCTTGTAGAACTTTTCAGTTTATATTTCATGGTTTGTAAATGTATTTTTTTAGTAAAACCCATGAGATTCAAAATTCTTGCAGAAACTTCAGCACAAAAATTATCCTTCTGGTTTAGCGCAACGCCTGTGATTGAGCTTATTTCTTCTCTAAAAAAAATTATTTTTTTCAGACTGGACAAATCTTTCCATTGAATTACTAACCACACCGGGACATACAATTGAGAAGCTATTTTAATCAGCATTGATTCAATGAAAAGTTCATCCAGTGTAATAAAATGAGTAGAAGTACAACAAAGAGGTTTTGAGAATGAGTTTAACACCTTTCAACAACCCAAAAAACGAGCAAAACACAGTTTTCCAACAGAATATAAATCAAGTTTAGGCAGTATTTACCTTAAGCATCTTGTAAAAATATCTCTTGCACGATAAAGATCAGCAAGGCGCAGCTAATGCCAATAGTCAATCCAGCGATATTTACCAGAGAGGATATTTTATCGCGCAATAAAGAACGCAGGGCTACTTTAAGGTAATTCTTGAGCATTGGACGACCAGTTTATGGCATAAGCGTTTTAATTCTTTGACAAATCCTGTGATTTAAAATCAGGCCAAAAAGGTAATCAACGCTTCCTATGATCGCTTTTGATTTCTTTTTTAACCTGACCATAGAATTTGTCAAAGAAGGAGCGTTTTTAACTAAACATCCATTTAGGAGCAGTATTGTAAAACGCTTAAACTTGTACAAATAAATACTATTTTATCTAAAAATCATTATAAAAACATAAATGAAGATGGTAAGAAAGATGAAAATAATAAACTAGTCAAAATGAAAATTGTACACTATGAAAATAGTGAATGTTTTGTGTCCACTGAAAATGGTAATAAACCTTTCTTCAAGATAATGTCTGGTGTCAGAAGGGATGTTTCCTATCCCCATTCCTGTTTGTTATTGTCAGGAACTGTATTCTAAGGCAGTATGAACCCTTTGCTTTCTTTTTGATATCACGAGTTTACTTTAGTAAGCATCTGGTTGCTAAATAAAGAGCTCAGCTGACATTAAAATGCAAAGATGAAATATGGCTCAGTAGGAAATGCTTTATGCACTTGAAGCTCTGCCTCGTGGATAGGAATGCGTTGTGCATTCGCCACTATGTAAGTGAATGCTGGAAACTAAATGCCCAACTGGAAAACATTTTCTAACCTTTAGAACATGTGTCTTAGAAGAATACCATGCGGAACACATGGCAAGAAAAGGTCACAAACCTAGGAGTTTGCCAGAAAACCAATCCACCATTAGTTACTGACCTTTTGAAACATAGGAGATGGACGTACCTTTGTCACGTCCTTCGTATGCCAGAGGATCGGCTCCCATGTACATTTTATGAGTGGTGCCCTGAAGGGAGGTGCAGAAGAGGTCGCCCAAGACATACGTTGTGACGGTGGTATAAACAGGATCTGAGTAGAGGGTAGATTTCCCTTAAACCACAGTAGAGGGGAGATGTCTCTGCAGCTCAGCTCTGCAATATGTGAAGTCGTAAGGCGTGACGCCCTGAATACGGGGCTGGAAACCGCGAGCATCGACGTCGTTCTTCTGTTTGGCGTTGTCCCGTTTCCGACGCTGCCACTGAAAAAGCTCCTGCCGGAAATGCGCAGGGTTCTGAGGACGGACGAAACCCTGGCGTTGTGGCTGTTTCCGACAACGGCCGGCGTGCCAACGGCCGTCCGCCGGTCCGGGTTGTTCACGGAACGGGGCAAAAAGAATGGTGTTTACACCTACCGCCGATCCGATCGATCGGGATGATTGCTGCCTCATGTCGCGTATCAGTGGGTGTAATCGATGCGTCGGCTCCGCTCCCTGAAGCCGCAACCGGACTTCGAAAGACCCAACGACTGACATCTTGAGCCCGTCCTGGTCTCCGGCTCGGCCAAACCTGGCGCGGCCTTGGCTGACGATGCCCCCGGTTTCCCAGCGTTCGATAAATCGAGAATCCGGCGGCCGCACGACGCCCCGACGCCACCGGCCGGGCGGTCGATACACGCCTGAAACGACGGATTCGAGACTGAAACACGGGGGTAACACTCGTAACCGCCGCCGAACTCGAAACCGGCGGCCGCCAGGCGATGGTCATGGCGGAAGATCAAACCGAACCGTCGAAAGGACAACGACATGGCTAAGAGCAAACCGGCCGCCGCGAAAGCGACCAACCCCAAACCGGCCGCCAAGAAGACCGCTGAAGCAACGCCGAAAGCGGCCGCGCCTTCTCCTGAGATGATCGAACAGATCGAACAGGTCCGCGGTCGCGTCCATTCGGCTTTCGGCCAGGCCGTCATGGCGATGATGATCCTGCCGCGCTACCGGCACCTGCCGATCTCGGAACTGGCTCAGGTGCTGATGGAACCCCTGATCCGCGACCGGGTCGCGCTGGCGACCAACAAGCCGGACAACGACAACGGTATCCAGGCCGCCACCGGAATCGCCTTCTGGGCCAGCGTCTCCGAAGAGGTCGATGCCAAGATCCGCGAACAGGTGCGGGCCGGCGTTTTCCCGATCCGCCTCACCGCCGAAGAGTGGACCAGCGGCGACATCAACTGGCTGCTCGACGTGATCGCGCCCAACCAGAAACTCAAGAGAAGCATAAACTATGAACTGAATCTCAAACACTAACACGGGAAAACATAATTTTATGGACTTTACAGAAAGCAATTCACTCTTAAGTGTGGGGGGGCCTACACCCTTTGCTATCTTAACTTATACTACAAATAAATGACATACTACTCTGACATACTGAATCAATGATATACTAGTCATTGATATACTACTAGACATACTACTAATGAGATACTGAATCAATGAGAGTTGCTGAATAATAAAAAAAAAAAAAAAAAAAAAAAAAAAAAAAAAAAAAAAAAAAATACAAAATAGAACGTAAAATGTTTAATTATGCTAGTGCTCCAGCAAGTGCTCAGCAAGTCCTAGTGTCTTCAGAAGTCCTCCAGTACCCATTCCAGCACATGGGTGTGGATATTTTTACATTTAGCAGCAGGGAATATTGCATCATCATAGACTATTATTGTCAATTTTTTTGAAATAGATAAGCTTGCCATTTCAAAATCACAACAAGAGTCTCGAAATTGAAACTACATTTTGCAAGATACAGTGTACCAGATCCAATCACTTCTGATAATGGGTCACAATTCAGCTTGGAAGAGTTTTGAGTTTTTCCAAAAACTTAAGATATCAACCAAACCACAGCCAGTCCCAAATACTTCCAATCAAATGGGATGAGTGAAAAGCCAGTCAAGACTGCACGAAGGATAATGACAAAAGCCTCAGAAACTCAAACAGATCCATATATTGCATTTTTAGAGAACCAAAACACTCCAATGGTTGGATCATATTCACCAGTTCGGCTGCTTATGAGCGCAGAAAGACATGGTGAATAATTCCAGCACTGCCACCACGACTGCAGCCAAAAATAATCACAAAACATGTTTTTGAGAAAGCTAGATAGAATGCCCAAGCTAGACAACAGAGTACTCACAACAAGAACGCCAAGGAGCTGAAAGAATTGTGCCTAGGAGAAAAAGTGTGGATGAATTCGATAAGAGTAGTAGATGGCACAAAGGTATAGTAGAAAAGAAGTTGAAGCAGCCAGAGTGCTCATATATGGTACATATGTACATATGTAAGACAGCAGCTTGCATCATTGAAATAGGCACCAACTAGCGGCATGGCGAGTCCTAGACCGATGATTTTAGGAAAAATCAAACGTTGACTGTGTGGAATACCCATCACAGTTAAAGCATCCAGTTCTTGAGTAACACGCATAACACCTAACTGTGCAGTCATTGATGAACCGGATCGGCCTGCAACAAGGATAGCAGCCAGCAATGGACCTAGCTCGCGGATAATGCTAATTCCGAGAATATTGACAATAAATATATCGGCACCAAACATTTGCAACTGTTCGGAAGACAAATAACTCAAAACAATACCAATTAAAAAACCGACCAGAGCCGTAATACCCAGGGCCTGTGCTCCAGTGCGATACAGATTTGCAGAGATTTCACGCCATGGAATATAAGCCGGATGACTTAGGAAAAATATACAATCCAGTAATAATTGACCAAGCATTGCAATGACGTTGATCAAATTTTCCCATAGCAATAATACCTGTTTTCCGATGAAGTGAATCGGCCACCAAAAATCATGTTGCTGTGATTCAACTACTTCTTCAGGTAGGTTCTCGATACGTTCAAACAATTTTTCCTGTTCTTTGCGCAGAACTAACTGATCGGGTCGTTGTGCGTCCCAAACTTTCCACAGCATGGCAATTCCAGCATTGTCCATATGCTGAATACCTGTCAAATCCCAACACACGTCGGGATTTTTGGCATATACGGCAAGCTCCGCCGATAATGTTTTAAAACGATTTTCGAAAGCAGACAAGGTGAAGTCACCGGTCAGAACGAGTCGACTTGAATTGTCTTCTTTAATGAGCTGATACCAGTCATGGGTTGCTTTCTGAGTTTTCTTTGACATCAAAAGCCCAGCAGTATCGTCAAATGTGTATTACTCATGACGAGATTCACTAGTTTGGCTGTTTCGGGAAGGTCAGGATAAGGAAAATCTATTCGATTGTCTACAGACTGCAGTCAATCTATTACGGTTAATTATTTGGTGTACAAGCGGAATGAATGTTCCGCAATTTTTGAAATTACTTTACACGTGCAACATCGGTACGCGCAAGTGCAGGATTGGTATCAAAATATTTTTTTATACCGCTAAAAATCGCATGTGCAAATTTTTCCTGATAATTTTAAAAGTAAAAATTTAAATAAAATCGTTATATGGGTGTTTAAGAAAACACCCGTTGGGGACAACTGCATTTATTTCTCTTTTCATTGGAAAGTACATTTTTTTTGGAGTTTTTTAGGTTGCAAATGATGAAAAACGACAAAACTACCTTCCCAGACTTTAAACATAAGTTTTACCCCCTCCTACTACAGAATCCGGTATGAGTACAAAATTAGGGCTATTGAGAAGGAGATACTCAAAACTTCTGAAAACACTTTAGAAAAATCCTAAAATACTTACTTGTATCACTCTGTATCATTTTTTAAAAGTGCTTCACTCTACTTTAAACCCTTCCCCCAATGTGCAAATATATAGCTCAAATTGTATGTGTTCAATGTATTTTGCCTTTCGTTACTCTTGTCTCGACTTAATATCCATAAGGAGAATCCACGTGACGAGATCAAGAAATGGAAAAGGCATAGGAAATGTATAATTTGGGCTACGTATTTGCATATTAGTGTGAGGTTAGAAAAAATAATGAAATCAGGCTAATGTTTAATATAAATGGTGTTCATCCTGGGATTCTCATTAATTAAATATTTTTTTCACTGTATTTTCTTTATTATCCAACGTTATATTATCCAAAGATTATAGTATATTTGATTTTTAGTAAAGCGCAAATGGTGCAATAAGTAAGGGGGAAGCGTATTATAGTCAAATTCTGAGTTGTAGTAAATTTTGTTCATTTTGAGTTTCAATTGATTATTCATTTTAATTTTTACTCGTTTCAAGATTTATTTATTCAACTATATCAATATCGGTTCCTTCGTTTTTAATGTGATTATTTATTTTAATTTCTGTTTGTTTTGGAGTTTATTTAATCTTTGACAGCAGTTTCAGGGCGCTTTAAGTTTGACTTAATACAGGACATTACTTTTGCTCTTCTTAAGTTATGATAATGTTCTTTATTTTTCTTTGAAAACTTCTTTTTTGATTAATTTAAGCAACAAAAGAGATCTACTACTACTACTTGGAACTCACTGCAGCATCAAGCTCTCTGACACCAACACAGCTGACGCTCGTCGTTCTTCCCAATTTATTTAAAGCCTTCCTCTTTACACCTTACCCGCCGGACCGCGGGCAGTTCTCTGGTATTCGGCTGGCTGGCGACATTTAGATGAACCAGGTATTAGGAAGTTCTTTGAGACAGGGCGTCTACGCGTTTTTTGACTATAAGCCTCAGACAGGCGACATGCTGGATGAGGTGATGGCAGGGTTGCGCAGTTCCCCGAAAACACTGTCGCCAAAGTTTTTTTATGACGAGCGTGGCTCGGCGCTGTTTGAGGAGATTACAAATCTCAACGAGTATTACCTCACGCGTACAGAAATGGGGCTGTTTGACGCGCATTTAGCTGAGATCAGCAACATAGTAGGCAACGGAGTGTGCCTGATTGAATATGGTAGTGGCTCCTCTCTGAAAATACGTAAGGTGCTCGAAACTATGGCGGTCGACGCCTATGTGCCGATCGATATTTCTGAAGCGCATCTCCAAGCCAACGCAAAGGCGCTGCACGCCGACTATCCTGAGATTGACGTCTTTCCAGTGTGTGCCGATCTGACCCAGCCGTTTGAGTTACCTGCCGCCTGCACCGACATGCGCAAGGTGGGATTCTTTCCCGGTTCCAGCATCGGCAATTTTGAACCTGCCCAGGCCCAGAGCTTTTTGCGGGTGGTCCGTGAAGCGGTGGGTGTTGATGGGCATCTCATCATCGGCGTTGACAGAAAGAAAGCCACCGATGTACTTGAAGCTGCGTACAACGATGCCAAAGGTGTGACGGCGGAATTTAACCTGAACGTCCTCGACCACATCAACGCAACGTTGGGCGCAAACTTTGATCCCAACAAGTTCTCGCACGAAGCGGCTTACAATGCGGACGCAGGA